>JARQOD010000005.1:530249767-530306528 GCA_033576555.1 Oophaga sylvatica | reverse complement strand
CCTTTTTGTGACTACCTCTTTGACGTCATGGTGCACTGCCTCGTACGGGCCCAAAGGCAGTGACTAGACCTACTGACATCATGGTGCATTGCCTTGTGACAGTGCCTTATTTAATGACAGCCTCACTGAGGCAGTGCATCGCCTCGTGACAGCCCCTCTAGTCATGACTAGACCTCACTGACATCATGGTGCATCGCCCGTGCCATGCCCAAAGTCAGGACTAACCTTACTGACATCATGTGCATTGCCTTGTACATGCCCTTATTTAATGACTAGGCCTCCTGAGGCATGGTGCATCGCCCGTGACAGCCTCTAGCCCTACAAGACCTACTGACATCAAGGGCATCGCCTCGTGACATGCCCAAGTCAGTGACTAGACCTTACTGACATCATTGCATTGCCTTGGACAGTCCCTTTTATTTAGTGACACCTCACGAGGGCATGGTGCATTGCCTCATGACAGTCCTCTACATGACTAACCTTACGACGTTGTGAGGCCTACCTTCCCAGAGGCCCATCACGCTGGATTGCCGAAAACTTAAAAGAGTGACCAGGCCAAGGGAGCTGTTTTGAACGGGTGGGGGAAAGGAAAAGGTGAATATTTCAGGGGTTTTTGTTACTGTTCTCAGCTCTAACAAAAACCCCCGGAAAATGGCTTTGGCATTCTGTGATCGACCTTTTTATGTGATACATGAATCGAATTGCAATAAAATAATATAAAATTCTGGCCAATCCAATAATTTTTGATATTTAAGTTGAATTCGATTTGTTTTCAATCTTTTCATCTTTACAAACCCTAAAAACATCCCAAAAGATGTGTGCGTCCACTTTGGCCAAATTCACACACGTGCGTCATGGACGTGGCCTAATCCAACAGCCTCACAGGCAAAAATGAACCCTCCGCCGGTCTGTACATTGCTGTGGGTTGAAAGACCCCGGCCGCCTACTCGGCCCCACCATACACAGAGTGTGAGTCTTTTAAGTATATTTATAAATGAAGAGTTGTTTTTTTTATTCTTGCAACTTTGTAGATGTTTTTTCTGAATGAAAAACAATGCCAAGCGTCTGAAGAATGTATTTTGCAGCGTGTGCATAAGTATTCACGCCTCCTAATAGCGTTTTGATAGTGATAGCTTGGTAGCATCAGTTTTTCCTAAATGTCTTCCCGCATGAGTCAAGCACACTCTGTAATTAGATTGTTGCAATAAAACAAAAAAGCCAACATTCTAGCGCATTTTCATTTTTCTTTCCCGATTTTCCTCGTCGTCCCTCTGAACGGAGTGTAGGATGTCATGATTTCTGCTGGGAATATTTCGGCTGCTCACCTGTTTTCCCTTTTGGGTGCTACATGAGTTTCTGTTTAATTTTTCCTGACATTCTACCACCCAGATTATAGCTTCACAAAATGAAAGTGAAAAAAATCCTATTAATTAAACAGGGCAAGCAAATTCCCCCATTAACTATTTTTTGGCTGAAAGACACTGTTTTTTTCCTTCTGGAATGAGAAATGGGCTGGGAGGAAAGCGGTGACAGGCAGCGAGCTGACAGATACCAGAGACTCCTCATATGTCCTTTTGTGGACGGGCCTCTTGGTGTCTATTTTAACGTCTACAGTATATTCATATATTTTTTTTTTTTTTTTATAAAATTTAACCAATAAATTACATATAGGCCAAACCCGGTCTTTGATGCCCATACAACCAATTACAGCTCACTTTAATTTTACAGCCTGATAAAATTAAAGCGTACTCTGAGGGGTTGCAAAGAGATTATCTACTATTTAATGGATTTTCACAGAAATTCAAAATTATTTGATGCAAATTGAATGTTACTATTATGTTTTGGGGTCTCCCCAGACCCAAGAACATTGAAAACGTAGAATACTGTCACAATCCATTTTTGGATTTGTGGCAGTTCTGGTTCTATTCTGTTTAAATGAGCTTTTTTCCTTTTAGACCATCGGGGGTTAATGTCAGTTTTTTCCCCTCTGGCAATCTGGGTTACTGCAGTGCTGTTGGGTCAGCTTATGTGGTGGTGACCACTCCCACCATCCTTTAAAAGGTCACCTGATGCATCAGCTGACTGTTTGTGATAGAGTTTCTCTGAGACTAGCCAATGTGTGTGGAGCTCTCTGGTGCCACGTGTAACAGCTGTTGGAGGTCGTGGTGTGATATTCTATGCTGAGTGGAATTTGGAAGAAGTTCATAAACACTGCACTCGTAAGAAAAGTTTGATGCTTAAAGTGGATATTTATTGAACGTATAGGCGAAAGCGATAAGTAATTTTTGACGTTTCGGCCTCCACTGGCCTTGATCACAAAATCGCTGTGAAAGACAGAGAGTGAACATATAGTACAAGACAAAATATACAGAAATATTACAAATATTTACATATATTTACATTAAGATAATACGTAACCATGTCATGGTATATGGATTGTAATTTAAATAGCATTTGGTTCAGTAGGTTGCAAGACATAGGAGGGGGCTAGGTAAGGAGAAGAATTCTACATTGAATATCAGAACCCAGGAAAAATGCAAACAATTATTCGTTGAACACCTACCCTTATTGTGTTGATATAAAGGGAAGTATTCTGGACATCCTAGCATAGGATAAGTCCGGAGAAAGGAATGAGATCCTTGTAAGAGTTTACTGGAATAAATCGGAATAGAGTGAGTAATGGAGACCCAGAATAGAATATCTTATACCATGATCTATAGTGATAGTGGTAATATGATACCTTTAGAACAATAAACGCATGTAACACATGCTTGTAGTGTGATACCTCTAGGGACGGGATCAGGATCAATTGTATAGTCTGGGTCTTATAGATAACACCGCATAGGAGAGGTAAAGATAACAAATTATTTTTGTTCACATGGGTATACATGTATGTATTAAATGGTATTACCAGAGTAAGATAGTAGACCGTCAGCTGAGGGGTTAAATATAATCACTGCTAGGCTGTAATGAGAAGTATAGAGTCAATTGGCTCACAATAGAGTATATTGTATCCACTTATGGCTAAGGAATTTACCATAAAGTGCAGGAAAGACTTGCCAGCTAGGTGCTTGTCAGCATAGAGATAGGCAGTAACTGTAGAGCACATTAAACAGGGTAAATGTGTGGAAATGCCGGTGTATAACTTATCTAGGTGGTGGGACTCACATCCGTGTTGGTAGCCGGTAGTCAGGTCCAGAGCATTGTGGCTCAATGTAGAAGCTGGCACATCTGTGCCTGAGCGTGTGGGACTGTGGTGAACTCACAGCAGCGCTATAAGAAGCGCTTGCTGATCGCATTGCCGGATGTGACGTCACACGCCGGCGCATGCGCAGAAGGGATTGATAGTGACGTGAGACGCCCACTGAGCATAGAATCGGTAGTGGCCATCAGCGCTTGCGCAGTGAGTGCTAGAGGATGTGCGCTTGCGCGGTGAGTGCTAGAGGATGTGGCACTCACTGGGGTAAAGGCACTGTAAGTTGGTGAAAGCTCTAGCTGTTCCTGTCATGAAAATTTGTGGCGGTCAAAATAAATGTAGTGACAAAACGGGAATGAGTAAAATGGGGAAAAAAGAACATGAAGCGGTGTAAAGGAACAAAAACAATGGATAATAATGATACAATTGAATGGACAGTAAAATAAATACAAGATGCAAGTGGACAGGTAGTAGGGAAATCATAAAATTAACAAAAAAGGATAAAAATAACAAAAAAGGAGGAAACATAAATAATGGATAATCATGGTATAATTGAATGATCGGTAAAATAAAAAATGCAAGTAAATAGATGGTGAAAGAAATCATAAAATTAACATTAATGGTAAAAGTCCAAACAAAAAAAATAGGAAAATCATAAACATAAAAAAAAAACATAAAAATAATGGTAGGAGTCCAAACGAAAATGATAAATAAATAGTAATGAGGGGCATGATACGGAGTATGGTCTTACCATCTCAACTGTAGTGTAAGGCCAAACTTATGAGCACCTACGGATTGTTCTAGGGGGAGAGAAGGAAATTAGGTTAGCCAGTCCATCTCCCTCTTAAGACCTTTGGGGTACAATGTATCTAGGGTGTATATCCAGTATGTCTCACGTTGTTTGAGTAATTTAATGTGGTTACCACCTCGCTGGGTCTGGGGACGCTTTCTATGACTTGGAACCTAAGTTGGGCTACGTTGTGTTTAGCCTCCTTAAAATGGGCTGGCAGAGGTAGCCAAGTTTTTTTCGCACCGGATAGTCGATTTATGACTAGAAATCCGGCCCCTAACGGCCTGAGTGGTCTCACCAACATATAGCAGGCCGCAGGGACTTTTTGATAATGTACACAACGTATCGAGATTCACATGTGAAAAAGTCCCTGATGGGAAGGATTTCCCAGTACGGGGTGTACCACTTCGTTGCCTTTAATGATGTTCGAACAACTCATGCAGTTCAGGCAAGGGAATGTACCTGTTCTTTTTTGTCCAGTTAGGGTACTAGTGGTAGTTGTCTAAAGGGTCCCGGGTCAGCTCTAACTACCTTGTCCCGGATATTGTTGGCTCGTCTTGTGCACATGAGTGGTGGTCACTGAGAGTTTGAATGGCAGGATAAGCCCTGGTGAGGAGTGGCCAGTGTTTCCTAATAAGTTTTGGTATTCTGCGCATGGATGGATGATGGTTATGTACAAATGGGATGCGTGGATTTCTAAGGACACTGATAGCGGTGTCAGTGGTATTACTTCATCTATCGCTCTCCTGGATTCCACACTAGGAGGTCAGTGGGTAATTGCGCACCTTGAATTTATTGGCCATATCCTGGATTCTGGTCACCTTAAGCTGCGATCGGATACAATTCTGGAAACCCTTTTGAATTGTGATCTAGGCAAACTGTTCTTCATTGGTTTTGGGTGACAGCTATTGTATAGGATAAACTGTTACAGTCAGTGGGTTTGGTGTAGATATCAGTGCTCAAGCAGCCCTCCATATTTTTGATGACACGGGTATCAAGGAATGTGACATTACTGATGTCATGTGTTATGGTAAAGGTAAGTTCTGGTGTGATGCTATTGATTTTGTTGAAGAATTCAAGAAGACTTGATTCGCTGCCCGTCCAGATACAGAAGATGTCATCTATGTATCTGACCCACATAATGGCATGTTGAGTGAATGTGGGATTGGGGTAGATATGTTCTTGTTCGAAACGATCCATGTAGATATTTGCGTAAGCTGGCGCTAACGTTCGACCCCATGGCGGTTCCACAGGTCTGTACATAAAATTCGTCGCCGAACATGAAGTAGTTCTCCCTAAGGACCAGTTGAGTAGGTCTATACACAGTTGGTTGATATCTCTATCTATGTTGGCTTCCTGCAGGCTGAGGACAACCGCTCGAATGCCTTTCTCATGTGTGATGGACGTGTACAAGCTGTTTACGTCCATTGTGCATAAAATGCTGTCGGGAGGGATGTTATTAATGGCAACGTATTTTCGTGAGAAAATCACTTGTATCCAAAATAAATGATTTGGTTGCATGGGCATGTGGTGTTAGAAGTTTGTCAAGGAAAATAGATAGAGATTCAGATTGAGTCGTGGATGCTACAATCGGGCGTCCCGGTGGTTTGTGGAGATTTTATGTATCTTAGGGAGAATGTATAAAATAGGGGTGACAGGATGGGGTTAGTCAAGAAACGTTTTAGTTTTGTTATCAATGTACCCCGTTCCAGAGATTGTCTAAAACTAGGTTGATTTTATGGCGTATGGAGCTGTTGGGTCCCTGTCGACTTTCTTATAGGTTGGGTGTCACTGAGTTGTCTCGTGATTTCAGAAATGTAGTAGCTTCTGTTCATGACTACAGTGGCCCCACCTTTGTCCGCAGGTTTAAAACAATATTTTTATTGTTTTTTAAGTGAGTCTAAGGCCTGTTTCTCAGGGGGTTAAGGTTGTGGCGGACAGGGAGGAGACCAAGTTGTTGATCATGTAAGGTTTGCCTAATGTCCCTGTCTAGTAGTTCGACAAAGGTCTCAACTGCATGGTTAGTTTTAGGGCGGCATGAAACTGCTGGGATTACGTAGCCCAAGCTTGTCAATTGAGATATTTGGTCCACTGTTGCTGTCAGGTATAGTGCCGGCAGAGTTGAGATTGGAAGTGGTGTTCCCTGCAAAGTGTACTTTGAGTCTATGTTTCGGTAGAAACGGTGGAGGTCTTTCTCTAGTTGGAAGGAATCCCACTTAGGGGTGGGACAAAATGACAGACCCATATATAGAACCTTAAATTCGAGAGGGAGAGGGAATAATCGGAAATGTTAACGACTAAGTTTGGACTCCTACCTGGATCTGAGGATCATCTGGCGGTCCGCTTCTTTTCTTCCTTGACCTCCTTGTTGTCGTGTAGTTTGTCCTAAAAAAGCCGGTCTTGTGTTTGGGCACCGCCAGTTTCGCTGCCAGAGCCTGTGGGAGGAACCCCCTGCAGGTGAGGAGCCCCCGATTGATAGTAGCCCCCTTGTTGGCGGCGGAATCTTGGGCGTTGTCTCCGAGCTGGGGGTCCTCCCATCTGTAGACCTTGTTGGATAAATAGTCCTCGGTGTCTCTCTGGAACTTGGCCCGTTTTCTTTCCTCCAATGTTTTTTGATGGGTCACTAGAATGGAATCAACTTTATTCTTGAGGGTTGTGTACTCAGAGGGGCTCAAAGTAGCTGTCATTGTGATTCAATAGTTAGAATTTTCTCTTCTGTCTCCTTGATGCTTCCTGGAGGTGTTCTATGGTGAGTAAATAAGATCAAGGGAGCACTTGTTGAGAATTTTCTGGAAAGTCTCACAATATTTTTCGTTGTCGGCGAACAGTGTAGGGCGTAGATGGCTGCGTAGGCCCCGAGGGATTTTTCCTTGCCTGTGATATTCCCCCAGAGTGGCACAATGTAGGTCGTAGGAAATAAGTTTTTTCTTTTCCTTTTCCCCATCCCGCGTCTTCACGTCTTTGCTGGGAATGTGTAGAAAATCGGTTTACTTCTTATTCTTGACAAGATCGTAGAACCAGAGGCTTCGTCATATGCATATGTGGCGGTTGACATGGGTACGGACGGTGCACAAACCAAAAATAGACAGTAGTTAGATAGCGAGGGTTTGGCACACGGGTGAATGGTGGTGCAAGTGAAACGGGATCAGAGACCCCTAAATAGTAGAGTTCATAAACACTGCACTCGTAAGAAAAGTTTGATGCTTAAAGTGGATATTTATTGAACGTAAGGCGAAAGCGATAATAATTTTTGACGTTTCGGCCTCCACTGGCCTTGATCACAAAATCGCTGTGAAAGACAGAGAGTGAACATTATAGTACAAACAAGAATATACAGGAAATATTTACAAATATTTACATATATTTACATTATAGGATAATACGTAACCATGTCATGGTATATGGATTGTAATTTAAATAGCATTTGGTTCAGTAGGTTGCAAGACATAGGAGGGGGCTAGGTAAGAGAAGAATTCTACATTGAGATATCAGAACCCAGGAAAAATGCAAACAATTATTCGTTGAACACCTACCCTTATTGTGTTGATATAAAGGGAAGTATTCTGGACATCCTAGCATAGATAAGTCCGGAGAAGAGGAATGAGATCCTTGTAAGAGTTACTGGAATAAATCGGAATAGAGTGAGTAATGGAGACCCGAATAGAATATCTTATACACATGATCTATAGTGATAGTGGTAATATGATACCTTTAAAACAATAAACGCATGTAACACATGCTTGTAGTGTGATCCTCTAGGGACGGGATCAGGATCAATTGTATAGGGTCTGGGTCTTATAGATAACACCGCTTAGGAGAGGTAAAGATAAGAGTGGAATTTGGAGTCCGGCTTCGGTGTCATCTGCGGTGTGGAGCTTGGCAGCGGCACCTGGAAGCTAAGTTGGTGTTTTTTCCTTGTTCCTTACTTGTCTGTCACTATCCCCTGTGTGGAAATATCTGCAGTGGCAAGGCTAGCGCCCGTCGCTGGCCAGTGCACTAGCCAGGGTAGTTTAGGTGACAGCGAGGGACGAGGTATCCTGATAACGGTGGGGGAAGGACCCACATAGGGCGTTAGGTGAGCGAGGGACAGGCTCAGTTGGAGCTCAGGTGGTGACCATCCCTCATTCACTATTGGTAGGGCCTTTGTGTCGACCCGCCACCACAATTGTGGGTTTACCAGGGCAATGGGTACTCAGAGCCGAGCCCGTAGAATCTATGGGGATTGTCACAGGTAGCTGTGGCTCGGTCTGTGGCCCTGGCGGTCTGGCGTATGTTGGGGGAATATTTACAGGGGATAGATATATTTACAGTTCGTGACGCCACCTGTAGTATTCTGGTAATTTGTACCAGCGCTGCTATAGATCTCTGAGGGGATGGTGAGGCAGCTAGATGTCGGTCCCCTACAGGTGGGACTCTTCCCTCAGGTCGGTAGTTAGGTAGGATGTGCAGGCATGCAAATCAATAACTCAGTCTCACACGGTCAGCGTCTTTCCATACCTTTACTTGCAAGATGATAAGGCAGGTCCCAGGGAGGCTGATGGGGTTGATGGAGGATGAGCTTTTGAGGCAACAGCTAAGCAAGTTAGGGGCCTCCTTTACTGTCCAATAATGATGAGTACGACCAGCCTGAAGCGTAGTTCCCTCTATGATTCCAGCTTTTCCAAAGCTGTTCTGCCCAGTCAGATTTGTGGTGAAGCCTTCCTGCGAGAGAGCTGAATTCTATCTTGTCGTGCACTGACTCAAAGTCTTCACTCCCCCTGACCCCAGTTACGTACTGACTATATGGGGCTGTTTGCCGCGACCTAGGGTCCGGTAAATCTCTGGTTTTCTCTTCACTATGCTGTAGCTAATAGTGATCCTTCGGTCCCCAGTGACCGGTAGCAATGTGCAGGACTTTTCCAAGCCAAAAGCACTTTTCCAATAATCTTCCTTCCACTTTGCCCTTCGATTTGCTCGACTCTTAATAGTTAGTTCAGTCTGTCTTCCAGTGGGGCACAGCTCTGACTAGGCTGAGGTGAACTAGACCACCTGTACTAAGACTCCACTTTCTGAACTGCTAACAGGCTCAAACTGGACACTTCTACTCTGTCCAAGACAGGAAACTGACTGACTAAAATCACTCCCTTCCACACCCCTGCTGGGTGTGTCAGAAGTGTACATGATGTCATGAAGAAGACCTTAACTGTTACCTCTCCACTCATCCTCCTGGTATTGTGTACCAGGGCTACACATTCCCCCATGGTAAATGACAGCACTCCCGGGCTGTAAAAATACAAAAGAGACATTTTGTTTTATGCATGAAAACATTAAACAATAAACATTGGTTCGTCCCATCCGGGAGGTGAGGATATCTTGAACGTTGCAAACAAAACATTATAGAAAAATACAAATATAAATAGCATTCAATAAATATACAGTATACTTGTGAAGGACCCGCACCAAACCTTCAACGTAGGTCCTGGGTGGGCTGCAGGACATCCAAATGCAGACCTCACTCAGTGCCACACCACACGGGTTTTTGGTTCAGAGGTAAGTCAAGGTTTCATGTGAAACCATTAAAAAGGCACTTTAGTGCAACTATTTACAGGATACAGTTTTTGGGCTGGCTCAGTCCTCAGCCTCTGATCCATTGTTAAACGAAGACATAATAGGAAAACACATTTATATATATAGACTTTTTACAATGTTCACATAAATTCGTTATAACTACTGCTGATATCTAATGGGTAATTTCCCTTTTGTGATTCTCTCTGATCTACGTGGTGTAGTTTCAGGTATATCAAGTTGCGATCTGTCTGCACTGCGTAACGGCAAACTATAGAACTGCCTCAATCTTTCTATGGATCTGGCAAGCGTACTGATGGCTGGGGGGTGTGAGTCAGCTTCACCAGGGATCCCATAGTATGGGGCGCTGCTTCAGATGATCCTTCTTGAGATTCCACAGGTTGAGGTGTTGCTGGGATGGGTAACTCCTGAGCGGGCTCAACTGGCACCACAGGCACAACTGGAGGTAGAACTTCCTCTTGTGGCTGATAAAACTGCAACACTGGAATTATCACAGCATCTCCCAGTCTAGGCCAATCCGCAGGAAAATCTCCCAGATCGGTGTGTATGACCTCTTCCTTTCTTTCTCCTTGATTGAGGACAGGGTTCTTTTCACAACGCTTTAAGTGTTCTGGACACAACTTTCAAATGATCTCTGGACACAGTGGTTGTTGTTCTTCCTCCGTCTTTACTGACGACACAAACTTTTCTGTTGTCATATTTAGAATCTTGTATGACGTAGGGTTCTTGCTCCCACTGATTATCCAATTTGTGCATCTTCCTTTTTCTTTTTAATACTACCTCTCCAGGCATCAAAGGCTTGGCAGGAGCATTTCGGTTGTAAACATCTTCCTGTTTCTCCCGTGCCTTATTGAGACTTTCCTCCACACAGATTTGTACTCTTCTGTATTGCTCTTGCCGATTGATGTCCCAGTTTTCCACGGCATCGTCTGCCTCCGGTTCTACCACTCCAAGTTCTAAATCCATTGGTAGTTTTCCGGGCCTTGCTCGCATAAGATAAGCTGGAGTGCAGTTAGTTGAGCTTACAGGTATATGATTAAACAAATCAACCAAATCAGGTAGTAAATCCGGCCATCGATTCCTGTCTTCCAACGGTATGGATCTCAACAAGTCAAGGACAATATGGTTCATCTTTTCACAAAGACCGTTGGTTTGAGGGTGGTATGGTGTTGTTTCTTATTTTCTTGCACCCGTACATGTGACAGAATTCCTTGAATAAATCAGCTTCGAAAGCAGGTCCCTGATCGGTTAAGACTTGCTCCGGATACCCATGCGGTCTGCAGAAGCTTGCTTGAAAGGTTTTCGCGGCCGTCACTGCGGTCTGGTCCTTCACTGAACAACCACCAGGAATCTGGAGTAATGGTCCACCATGGTCAAGGCGTTATGAGTATCCAGATCTACTCGGCGACAGTTTGACGTGGTCCAGGGCCACAATCTCCAGGGACGAGTCGTCCGGATAGGTTGCAGGGGGCCTTCTGACTTCCGTAGTCCTTTCTTCTGAGACCACAGGGTCCACAGTTCCGACACCACCTCTCGATGGAGCTGCGCATCCCTACCCAGTAGAACCGGCATCTCAACAGGGTCTCCAGCTTTCTCCAGCCAAAGTGTCCTGCTTGATCGGGTACGCTTCCAACACCATTGGACGTCTGCCTTGGGGACCACGATTTGCCAGACCATCTCATGGGTTCTGGGGTTGACGTATCTCCTGCACAACTTCTCACGGTATAGGAACAACCTGCTTTTCTCGTTCCACAGGAGCTTGGCTGACATAGGTGCATCCTTTTCCAAGGAGGAACCTTCCTGTTTTAACAACTCCTTGATGCGGCTGACCACTGGATCACTGTCCTGAGTCTCTTTCCAGCTGTGATGGGGTAAAGGATTTAATGTTGCACCATACTGCTTTCTGTGAACTCGATGCTCGTGGACTACCCCATTTCGATGGAACGCGGGTAGCTCAATTTCTTCCAGGTCGTCCGATTCTTCTTCCGTATCAGAGTCATGCGGCATTCGGGACAACGCATCAGCATTAGCATTCTTTCGACCTGCCCGGTACTTGATAGTAAACTGGTAATTGGACAACCGAGCCATCCATCGCTGCTCCATGGCACCCACTTGGCGTTTCCAGGTGCGTTAACGGGTTGTTGTCTGTGTACGCCGTGAACTTATTGGAGGCCAGATAGTGCTTAAATCTTTCAGTAATGGCCCAGACCAGCGCCAGAAACTCCAGCTTGAAGCTGCTATAATTTTCCGGATTCCTCTCCGTTGGCCTGAGTTTTCTGCTAGCATAAGCGATGACTTTTTTCTTGGCCATTCTGCTTCTGACTGAGAACTGCTCCCAGCCCTTCATTACTGGCGTCGTGTACAACAGGAACGGTTGGCTGTAATCAGGATAGGTTAAGATCTCATCACCTGTCAGGATCTCTTTCATCTTTTGGAATGCTTCAGCCTGTTCTTTACCCCAATTAAAGGGAGGGTTCTGCTCTTTAAGGATTGTCCTACCAGGAGGTCCTGTAAAGGAGCTGCCTTCTTCGTGTAATCTTTCACGAATCTCCTGTAGTAACCCGTTAGTCCCAGGAACTGTCGCACTTCCTTAAGGTTTTTCGGCTCCGGCCACTTCTGGATGGCGGTGACTTTCTCTGGGTCCGGCGCTACTCCTTCCGAACTGACGATGTGCCCCAAGTATTGTACCTTCTGTTTGAGTAGATGGCATTTTGAGGGTTTTAATTTCATCCCGTACCTGGACAGGGACTCGAATACTTCTGCCAGGTGCTTCAGATGGTCCTCATAAGTCTTGGAATACACGATGACGTCGTCTAGGTATAGCAGCACGGTTTCAAAATTGAGATGTCCCAGACAATTTTCCATCACTCTCTGAAATGTTCCTGGGGCACTACTGAGCCCAAACGGCATTCTGTCGAACTCACAGAGCCCCATTGGGGTGGTGAAAGCCGTTTTCCTCACGATCCTCCTCAGCCACAGCCACTTGCCAGTAACCACTAGTCAGATCGAGGGTAGAAAAGTAGTTAGCCGTTTTCAGAGCAGCTAATGATTCCTCTATACGTGGTAGCGGGTATGCATCCTTGTGTGTTATGCGGTTCACCTGCCTGTAATCCACACACATTCTCATACTACCATCTTTCTTTTTAACCAGAACTAGAGGTGCTGCCCAGGGGCTACAACTATCCCTTATCACCCCAGCTTTCTTCATATCATTCAACATTTCTTTAGCCTTCTGATAATGAGCTGGAGGTATGGGCCTATACCGCTCTTTGATGGGAGGATGACTGCCTGTAGGGATATGATGTTGTACTCCCTTAATTGTCCCAAAATCAAGTGGATTTTTGCTAAACACTTGGGCGTACTCTTGCACCACCCGTAATACCCCTTGCTTCTGGTGAGCGGGAGTGGTGTCCGTCCCAACATGGAGTTGCTGACACCACTCCGCCACCTGAGTTGCTGGGTCATTGTCCTCCGCTATTTGACAGGAGTCTAAGGACTCAGCCGGGAGAATAGAATTATTGTCGACAGCATGTAGTTTAGCAATGGTTGCATAACGGGGTAAATTTACCTCATCATCTCCCCAATTGAGAAGCCGTACCGGTACTCTTCCATTCACCACTTCTACTACTCCTCTAGCAGTCATAAGTGTAGGTCTATGTTCTGAATGGTGGGGTTCTACTACAGCTTGATAGTTCTGTCCTCTCAGACCTATGGCTGCCCTGCACCAGATGATCATTTCACTCATTGGGGGTATCACAATAGGATCCGAGTCAGTGACCCGTACATTACCAATTTCGCCGTCTGTAAGCTTCGCTTGCTGCTGACACACCAGGGCCCGGATCTCTCTTTGGATTACTCCTCTCTGCCTTGGTCGGGCAATCTCAGCGAGCTGTTGGAGTAAGAACACAACTTCTCCCAAACAATTACTGATAATGTTAGTACCCAAAATTATATTTAAACCGTTCTCCTCATTTACAGTCTTTACTACCAGAAGCCCTTGGTCTTTCAACTCCTCTCTGCCCACCTTTACATCTACACATTTTGTTCCGAGTACTTCTACAGGAAGACCATTCGAAGCATACACAGTAAAGTCAAGGCTCGGAGGTTTAAGACTGTCCATTGACCAGTACTTGGTATATAGAGCATCAGGTATTAGGGTCACCTGCGACCCAGTGTCTAACAATGCTGGAACAGCAATACCATCTAGAATAATAGACAGGTAGGGTCGCCTGCCCACATACCTGCGGTTCCAGTCTAGGGGGCCTGACGGGTATTCTCCTGGGTGTTGGCCCTTGGACCCAGGTTCTGCCCGTTTAAAGGACACTGTGTAGACAGATGACCTTTCCGGTTGCAGCGATAACAGATGATCTCTCGACGAGAAGGGTGTTGATCAGAGGTTGCTCCTGGGGGTGGCGTTGTCCTCCTCCGGGGGGGCGACGTCTTCTTTCTTCTCCGGTGCATCCACGGGACGTCTTCTGGGCAGTCAGCTAACAAGATCTTTCCTTCCTCCTCTTTCCGCAGCTGCAGGGCACTCATCACAGCGGCCAGATTTTTAGTCAGCTGGCGCACCTCTGAGCGCAGACAGTCCAATTCACTAGGAGGTGTCACCTGCGCTTTGGCTTCGGCCACTAACGGGGAACAGGGGGTTACTGCCGGTTCCAGAGTGACTTCACCCTGATGATGTTGGGTGGCCACCTCAGGTTTGCCCAGGGGCCGCAGCCCTTTTATTGCCATGTCCTTTAGGGCATCAAAGGTAGCACCCGGATGATCTAAGGACCACCAATTCACAGTTCTGCGTTCCTCTGGGGATCTCAATCCCTGTATAAATTGTTCTTTCAGCATTCTATTCTCGTCGATAGCATTTAAATTGTTAATTTGCTTGAGGGCTCTCAGGGCTCCCTGTAGTCGGCAAGCGTAGTCCCGGATGCTGTCACCTGGCTGTTGTGAACAGTGATAGAAGGCCATCCGGAGATCCGTTTCTGTGCGGTCTTCAAATATGGCATGTAGCTTCAGGAAGATCGCAGGTACCGACTCCTGATCAACGGTATCCCAAGTCTCCACTTCCCTTTCAGCAGCGCCAGTTAGCTGCCCTATTAGCACAGCAGCTTTTTGTCTCTCAGGCATAGAGTACATTTCTAAGATGCTGCATAACTTCCGCTTGAAGCCTGCTAATGTGCCTGGCTCACCGCTGTATTGGGGAAGCCATTTCGCCCCAGGCATATATGGGAGCGTTAGTGGCATGATCGGGACTACCGGACTGGGTGCAGGGCCTGCGCCCCCATCTGGCGCTACAATACCAGACGGTGCGGGATTGGGGACTCCGACCGGGGCCGCACTGTCAGCCGGTTGTTGTGACATCTTAGCGCCCCCTTGGTTAAACGGAGCCTACCGGTTTCAGATGCTGCTATTTCACAGGCACCGCAGTGGGAACAGGACCTTCGTCGCAGGCGCTCTGATGTCAGAGCGTTCACTTCCTGTTGCAGGACCTGCCGCTGCGTCAGAGCCGGGGGCGTGTCCAAGACTTTGCGCGCTCTTTCAGGTACGCCCACCTTCTTCTCCAGCGCCTGAGGGCGCGAATATGGCGACAAAAATGGCGATTTTGGCGCCAAAAGTGCAAACAGTCCTTTTTCACAAAAACACTCCACAGGCACACAGGGCTCGCAATGCTGCAAGTTTCGTATCCTGTTCGTGACGCCAAAGATTTGTGTCGACCCGCCACCACAATTGTGGGTTACCAGGGCAATGGGGTACTCAGAGCCGAGTCCGTAGAAGTCTATGGGGATTGTCACAGGTAGCTGTGGCTCGGTCTGTGGCCCTGGCGGTCTGGCGTATGTTGGGGGAATATTTACAGGGGATAGATATATTTACAGTTCGTGACGCCACCTGTAGTATTCTGGTAATTTGTACCAGCGCTGCTATAGATCTCTGAGGGGATGGTGAGGCAGCTAGATGTCGGGTCCCCTACAGGTGGGACTCTTCCCTCAGGTCGGTAGTTAGGTAGGGATTGTGCAGGCATGCAAATCAATAACTCAGTCTCACACGGTCAGCGTCTTTCCATACCTTTACTTGCAAGATGATAAGGCAGGTCCCAGGGAGGCTGATGGGGTTGATGGAGGATGAGCTTTGAGGCAACAGCTAAGCAAGTTAGGGGCCTCCTTTACTGTCCAATAATGATGAGTACGACCAGCCTGAAGCGTAGTTCCCTCTATGATTCCAGCTTTTCCAAAGCTGTTCTGCCCAGTCAGATTTGTGGTGAAGCCTTCCTGCGAGAGAGCTGAATTCTTATCTTGTCGTGCACTGACTCAAAGTCTTCACTCCCCCTGACCCCAGTTACGTACTGACTATATGGGGCTGTTTGCCGCGACCTAGGGTCCGGTAAATCTCTGGTTTTCTCTTCACTATGCTTGTAGCTAATAGTGATCCTTCGGTCCCCAGTGACCGGTAGCAATGTGCAGGACTTTTCCAAGCCAAAAGCACTTTTCCAATAATCTTCCTTCCACTTTGCCCTTCGATTTGCTCGACTCTTAATAGTTAGTTCAGTCTGTCTTCCAGTGGGGCACAGCTCTGACTAGGCTGAGGTGAACTAGACCACCTGTACTAGACTCCACTTTCTGAACTGCTAACAGGCTCAAACTGGACACTTCTACTCTGTCCAAGGACAGGAAACTGACTGACTAAAATCACTCCCTTCCACACCCCTGCTGGGTGTGTCAGAAGTGTACATGATGTCATGAAGAGACCTTAACTGTTACCTCTCCACTCATCCTCCTGGTATTGTGTACCAGGGCTACACACCTTCCTCTCCCATATTCCATCCCGTTGTGTGTGTTGTGCCGTTAGCTGACCGACCATCTGTTGGGTCGAGAAACACCGTGACAGTCACGTGACAGATATGTGTCTTCTTTCTCCTTTACTTTGTCGTCTGACAACAGCATTTAACTCGCAGAAGCGTGTTACAAGACTGTCATGTGATCGAGGGGGGGGACAATGGGTTGTCAAGACAGTTGGGGTTATGCAGAAGGTGAAAAATGATTATGCCCCCATATGATGCTCCACAGATTAGGCCCCCATAAACTGCACAGATTATGCCCCCATATGCTGCACAGATTATGCCCAATATGCTCCACAGATTATGCCCCCATATGCTGCACAGATTATGCCCAATATGCTCCACAGATTATGCCCCATATGCTCCAGATTATGCCCCCATATGCTCCAGATTATGCCCCTATATGCTAAACAGATTATGCCCCACATGCTCCACATTATGCCCCCATATGCTCCAGATTATGCCCAATATGCTCCACAGATCATGCCCCCATATGCTCCAGATTATGCCCACATATGCTCCAGATTATGCCCCATATGCTCCAGATTATGCCCCCATATGTTCCACAGATTATGCCCCATATGCTGCACAGATTATGCCCCATGTGCTCCAGATTATGCCCCCGTATGATCCACAGATTATGCCCCATAGAATACGTCCCTTATGCTGCTGCTGCTGCAAAAAAAAATGACATACTCACCTCTCGTCGCTGGGGGCCAGGTGCCAGTGTCCTGAGCAGGTGGTGACACCGGCGCGCTATGGGGGACAGGTGCCGGTGTCACCGCTCGCTCAGGATCCCGGCACCTGAGATATTTACCTGTCCTCTCTCCACCGCTGCGCACTGCTCCCTCTTCCTGGTCCTCGGCAGTGAATGGTCAGGCAGGGTGCGGGGCGCGCACTAACGACATCATCGCGCCCTCAGCCTGATCATTCACAGCCAGAGGAGTCGGACGAGGAGGTCGGAGCAGCGCACAGCGGTGGAGAGAGGACAGGTAAATATCGCTATACTCACCCCTCCTCCGGCGTGTCTCTGCAGCCTCTCCTCTTCTCCCGCGGTCTCCACAGCTCTTCAGTCCTACAGCGGTCACGTGGTACCGCTCATTAAAGTCATGAATATGTGCATATTCATGACTTTAATGAGCGGTACCATGTGACCGCTACAGGAAGGAGCCGGAGATCGTGGGAGAAGCAGGGAGGCTGCAGAGACGCGCCGGCGGAGGGGTGAGCATGATCCGACACCCCGCTCCCCCTCCCCGCCGAACCCCGTATATGACCCACGTATAAGCCGAGAGGGGGACTTTCAGGACTAAAAAATGGGCTGAAAATCTCGGCTTATACACGAGTATATACGGTATATATCTTTGGTATCTGTGAACTCGTAATGACACGGAGAAGCATAATGGCAGGGCACTTTTAGCATTTATTGAAAATGTTAAATAAAAAAAACATAATACACCTGTGAAATTGCACTTTGCAATCTCATCACACTTGGAATTTTTTTCTGTTTTCCAGTACACTGTATGGCAAAAATCAGAACACTCTTTCTGCAAAAAAGCCCTCATACGGCAATGTTGACAGAAAAATAAAAAAAGTTATGGCTCTGGAAACTTCACACTAGACCTCAAGCAGCTTGGATTGTGGCCTCTCCACTCTTCCTCCAGACTCTGGGACTCTGGGACTTTGATTTACAAGGTCTAGTGTGAAGTTTCCACAATCAGTGATGGTTTGGGGAGCCATGTCATCTGCTGGTGTAGGTCCACTGTGTTTTATCAAGGCCAAAGTCAGCGCAGCCGTCTACCAGGAAATTTTACAGCACTTCATGCTTCCCTCTGCCGACAAGCTTTTTGGAGATGGAAATTTAATTCTCCAGCAGGACTTGGCACCTGTCCACACTGCCAAAAGTACCAATACCTGGTGTACTAACAAAAGTATCACTGTGCTTGATTGGCAGCAAACTCACCTGACCTTAACCCCATAGATAATCTATGGAGTATTGTCAAGAGGTAGATGAGAGACTCCAGACCCAACAATACAGACGAGCTGAAGGCTGCTATCAAAGCAACCTGGGCTACCATAACCCCTCAGCAGTGCCACAGGCTGATCGCCTCTATGGCACACCGCGTTGATGCAGTAATTGATGGAAAAGGAGCCCCGACCAAGTATTGAGTGCATTTACTGATCATACATTTCAGTAGGACAACATTTCGGATTTTACAATCATTTTACAAGCTGGTGTTATAAAGTATTCTAATTTACTGAGATAATGACTTTTGGGTTTTGGTTTCCACGTCCAACAGTGCCCAGGGGAGGCTAGTGGGAACTGAGGGCCCTCGTCCAACTGTGGCCTGCAGTCTCTGACTTCTGCTGAATATCCCTCACATCCAGCTCTCCTCTGACATCTCCTCCTGCCAGGGAGAAAGTAATGGTAAATGGGCGTGCACTGGGTGCGGCCAAGGGCATGGCCAAAATTTGCCACTGTGCGCTAAGCATTCCACATAATTTGTCCCTCTTTCGGATCTTCAAAATTTGGGAAGTATGATTGATGTAAGGTAATTGTTGACTTATCACAGATGCAGATTGCAAAAATATGTCTATAGCTTCCAAAAAACATGTCCTGTCTATAACCACGTTAACGCATGATGGTGGAGCTTGTCTACCACTTTGCAATCCTGCATCATGAGACATTATGCACCATGTAAGACTCAGTTTACTGCCAATCAATAGAGCTTTATGGAGCTCATGTTCACCGATCACACATGGCTTCACCTACTGAAGTGTCCTGAGATGATGAGTCCTGCTCCCAACTGGACAACCCCTTTAAAGGGTTTGTCCAAGCTTGTGACTCAAGTCTGCAGTCATTTTAGGTGGCTACAAACTTGTTAATCCTCTCAATACGCACAGTGCGTGCAGTTAGGATTCTTCACTGTCGGCGCTGGGAGCAGTCAGTCATATAACATAAGTATGTGATTTGTATACTTCCGGCAACATTCCGACTAGACATGTCTGGCCTCGCTCAATACACTTACATTGAGCGAGGTTGCTCACGCCTAGTCGGTACGTGACCGCATGTATGCAAATTACATACGCAATCGCCCACTCGGCAACAAAAAATCCTGACAGCGTGCATTGTGAGGATTCACAAGTTTGCAGTCACATGACTGCAGAAGTGAACCCCAAGTGACGCGCACCACATGTGTGTACCAGGGCTATGGGGTACTCGGAACCGAGCCCATTGATCTCTATGGGGAATGTCACTGGCAGCTGGACTCGGTCCGTGGCCCTGGGCGGTCATGCAATGGGGGGTATTTACAGGGGATTTTAGAATAGTTTGTGACGCCACCTGTGGTTTCTGATCTGATTGACCAGCGCTGCAGAGTAGATCTCTGAGGGGATGTTATGGCAGCTAGATGTTAAGTCCCCCACAGGTGGGACTGGTCCCTCAAAGTCTATGGTGATGCAGGGTGCGGATAAGAAGTCAGTCACACACAATGCAGTCTCCTTCCATACCTTTACTTGTAGATGTTGCAGGTATGTCCGGGAAGCTGGTCAGGTTGGAGAATGCACATTCAGGGAATTGTTGAGCAGGTTTAAGGCCTCCTTTCTCCTTAATGTGTATGTGAGTACAAACTTGCATAAAGTCAAGTTTAACTCCTTCTGTAGCAGCTACGCCCGGCCAACATTGTGGTGGAAGTCTTCTGTTGGATAGAACTAGTCTTTTGTGTAGGGCCCTTCTAGACTGTTGTCCTTCCTGACCCCGGTTACGTATCGGCACTTAGGGCTACCTTCTGTGACTTGAAGTCCAGCAAGGCCTCCGGTGTATCTTATTACTAGACGTGAAGTTCTAGCAACACTTCGGACCCCGGTGTCCGGATAACAAAGTGAAGGTGCTCTGTCACCTAGGTCACTTGTCTTTCTTTCTCCACTCGCCTGTCGCCCTGCTCTTGCCCTTAACATAAGCACAGGTAGCAGTGGTAGTAGATGTCAGCTTTCCTTCCAGTGCTCACTGACCTGTTCTCAGTTGCCTCGTTGTTATAACTGCAGTTGTTCCCTTCCTTCTTTCCTTCCAGACTCTGTCCAGAGCAGCTCACAGGACGATTCGTCAGACTGTATACACGCTGTAGCTCCGAGAGTCACTTTCCACTTTCTAGAGAACACAGACAGCTTATTCTGAGATAACTGTTTCACTTGCTTCAGTTGCAGCTCTGACTAGGCTAGAGTGATTCTTCCCACTCGTACTAGCCTCCACTTGATAGGTGTATGGTGAGCTACAGGAACTCCTTCAGGAATCAGTCTTATCTCCTCTCCCTCCAAGACTAGAAACTGAACTGATCTGTCCTGGGACAGGAAGCTTGAATGACCCTGACTGCTACGTCACACTAACCTAAATAGTCTGAAATGCCTCTAGTGGCAGTGTTGGGAAATGTGTGTTGTGAATGAATATCAGGCTTCACAGTTACCTTCTTGTGCATTTTCCAGGAGACATGTGTGCCTTGCGCAGCTGGGCCACACATCCCCCCCTAGTTAAACTCAGCACTCCCGGGCTGAAATAGAAAAGAAAAAACATTTTTGTTTTGCATGTAACATCAACATTTTAAACTCATCCCTTGCGGGAGGTAAGGACTCTTGAACGTTACAATTTGTACATAGGTCAGTAGAAAATTATCAAAATACTTTTCAATAAATATACACAGTATAAGACAAGATTCTTGTGGAGGACCCGCACCAAAAACCTCCCACGTGGGTCCTGGGTGGGCTGCAGGACTTCTCTTCTGCAGACCTCACTCAAGGCCACACCATACGGGTTTTTCTTCAGAGGTAGTTTAGGCTTTATGTAAAACCAAGATGGGGCACCGAAGTGCGAACTATTTACAATAAAGTTTTTGGGCTGGCACAGTCCACAGCCACACAGTCCTTGCATGAGAAAACACATTTCAAGTAAAATCACATTTCAATCAACTCTTTTACCCAGCCGGGTATTCTACTTTAAATAGGCAGACATTATTAAACATTTCAATAAAGTGCAAATTTCTTCAATGAAACTTCTTCAACTTTATACATGTTCAGGTGCAGTAAACCCCTGTCTGGGTCCTACTGTTTTTCATCTTTCTTGCTTATGACAATTACTTTTTCCATCCCTGGGGCCAGAAGTATATGATGCCCTCGGGAACCCATCACAAGAAGATCGTGTCCTGCAATATACGTTTGCGTAGCTACATCTTTTGTTTGATCCTCCAAGGACCCAACGGGTACATCCTCAGAGTAGAACGCAAGTTGCGTTGTAGAAGGTGCCGCAGTGTACAATTCAGGTTGCGATGCAGAAATGGTCGCAGATTGCGATGCAGAAGTGTACGCAGGGGGCGATGCTGAAGTGGTCACAGGTTGCGATGCAGAGCAAGATCTGGGTGGAGAGGAGTACGCAGGGGGCGATGCTGGTGCACGGCCTGGCACTGTGGGAGCCCGGGATTGGGACGCTGCGGCATGGTGTACGTTACCGGCGTCGGGGACGGGGTCGCTGACAATAGAGACGTTTAGGGCATACCATCCTTTTAGACCCCAGTGACGTGTGTAGCTAACGATGTCCCCGTTTATGAGATCCCTTCCCGGGTGTCCGATGGGCAGGTGGGACTCTACATCCCTGCGACTCACGAAGATCTCCTGATACAGGCCCGGCTCATGGATGAAGCCCCAGCCCTTGTGGAGTTTGAATCCGGTGATGCACCCCTGGCGCCGCGGTTCCCGGAGCGTACCTTTATTCCTGCGGACACTCTCCTTGTCGGCGAGGAACTCCTCATGGTACCGCTGACGGATCTGCTGCGCTTCTCTCTCCTCCTGCTGCTGTCGGTTCTTCTGATCACTGCGTCGCTGCTCGTTTTCCACTTTTGCAGCATAGGTGATGTCATCCAGATACTCCATTTGCTCCCAATCGATTTCTGGCAGAGATGGCTGGGACCCCTCCGGTGTTCCTACCGGGGAACTGTAGTCTGCTGCGGCCTCCTGGCCTGGCTGGCACTCCGGAACGGGCAGGGCCTCCTCAGCCTCCTTCTCTTCCACCGCTCCATCGGTGGGGTCAGGTACAGCTCTTTTGGGCCGGCCTCCGGTTTTCCTTCAGCTTTCTGCAGCGGTGACACAGGAAGTTCAGGTAATGGCGTTGTTCCTGTAGGAGAGAGCACTGCGTCCCACAGCAGCCGCTGTTTCTGGGCACGCCAGCATCTCTCCGTTTCCTCCATGTCTGCATGGCGCTGTATAAATTTTCTGAGCGCCGCATTTTCCTCCTTTAACTCCAGCATGGTTTGTTGAAGGTCCCGTACTGGGGATGGCTCCGGCACAGGTAGTAGCTTTTCTGGGGAACAGGGCCTGCGCGCCGCCGCTCCTCCACATAGCTGCTCCTGTCCTTCCGCCATCTCTCTCCAGGCCAGACTGTGTTTTCCATCAGGAACAATCTGGTCTCTTCCGTGGAGGCGGGATTTGCGCTTCCTCTTTTTTGCATAGAAGATGAAGAGGAGGCGGATCTCCCTTGCAGTGGGGTAGGATCTCACATTATAGTAGCATTTTGAGAGGGCGGCCATAACTTTCGCGCCACAGGGGGGGGTACGCCCACGAAGGCACTCCCACCTTCTTCACCAGCGCCTCAGGGCGCGAATATGGCGGTAAAATGGCGGAAAATGGCGCCAAAAATCACAAAACAGCAACACAGTCTTTTTGCACAAAACAGTCAATATAGGCAACACAGGACTCACAATTTGCAAGCTTCGTATCCTGTTCGTGACGCCAAAGATGACGCGCACCACATGTGTGTACCAGGGCTATGGGGTACTCGGAACCGAGCCCATTGATCTCTATGGGGAATGTCACTGGCAGCTGGACTCGGTCCGTGGCCCTGGGCGGTCATGCAATGGGGGGTATTTACAGGGGATTTTAGAATAGTTTGTGACGCCACCTGTGGTTTCTGATCTGATTGACCAGCGCTGCAGGGTAGATCTCTGAGGGGATGTTATGGCAGCTAGATGTTAAGTCCCCCACAGGTGGGACTGGTCCCTCAAAGTCTATGGTGATGCAGGGTGCGGATAAGAAGTCAGTCACACACAATGCAGTCTCCTTCCATACCTTTACTTGTAGATGTTGCAGGTATGTCCCGGGAAGCTGGTCAGGTTGGAGAATGCACATTCAGGGAATTGTTGAGCAGGTTTAAGGCCTCCTTTCTCCTTAATGTGTATGTGAGTACAAACTTCATAAAGTCAAGTTTAACTCCTTCTGTAGCAGCTACGCCCGGCCAACATTGTGGTGGAAGTCTTCTGTTGGATAGAACTAGTCTTTTGTGTAGGGCCCTGCTAGACTGTTGTCCTTCCTGACCCCGGTTACGTATCGGCACTTAGGGCTACCTTCTGTGACTTGAAGTCCAGCAAGGCCTCCGGAGTATCTTATTACTAGACGTGAAGTTCTAGCAACACTTCGACCCCGGTGTCCGGATAACAAAGTGAAGGTGCTCTGTCACCTGGTCACTTGTCTTTCTTTCTCCACTCGCCTGTCGCCCTGCTCTTGCCCTTAACATAAGCACAGGTAGCAGTGGTAGTAGATGTCAGCTTTCCTTCCAGTGCTCACTGACCTGTTCTCAGTTGCTCGTTGTTATAACTGCAGTTGTTCCCTTCCTTCTTTCCTTCCAGACTCTGTCCAGAGCAGCTCACAGGACGATTCGTCAGACTGTATACACGCTGTAGCTCCGAGAGTCACTTTCCACTTTCTAGAGAACACAGACAGCTTATTCTGAGATAACTGTTTCACTTGCTTCAGTTGCAGCTCTGACTAGGCTAGAGTGATTCCTTCCCACTCGTACTAGCCTCCACTTGATAGGTGTATGGTGAGCTACAGGAGCTCCTTCAGGAATCAGTCTTATCTCCTCTCCCTCCAAGACTAGAAACTGAACTGATCTGTCCTGGGACAGGAAGCTTGAATAACCCTGACTGCTATGTCACACTAACCTAAATAGTCTGAAATGCCTCTAGTGGCAGTGTTGGGAAATGTGTGTTGTGAATGAATATCAGGCTTCACAGTTACCTTCTTGTGCATTTTCCAGGAGACATGTGTGCCTTGCGCAGCTGGGCCACACACAAGCATGGACAACCAGGAAAACCCTCTCATCAGGTCAAAAGTGTCCAGTATTTGCTCTTATTCTATTCTTGCTGCTCTCCTGAGTATTAATTTTTTGTTTTTCTAAAATCCACTGTACGGTTCCTGGGATATAGGACTTATTCTTTAGTGCTAATTTTTTGTCTTTATTAAGGGGGCGTGGTTTATAGGGTAATTATGCAGAGCAGCCTACAAACACGCCTCCAGAGAATCCTATGAGTCTTTAGTAAAGACCAAATTATCACTAAATAAAAAGGTCCATATCTCCGGAACCGAATGGCGGATTTTAAAAAAGCAAAACACTGAATACTCAGGAGAGCATCAGGAATAAAATATATGCAAAAAATTGCCATGTTTGACCTGATGGCAGGTCCCCTTTAACTAGGCTAAGCTTCCAATTTTCACACATCTAACATTTAAAATATATAAATAAAATGTAAAAAATAGGAAATTGAATATGATCTTGTAGTAAAAATTCAAAAGCTAGTTTACCGTCTGATACACTAGCAATTCTTGTAATACTGCCTGCATGTTCCTCTGCGACCTCTGATACTGGTTTACTATGCACAGAGTCATTTCTCTTGTCTTTCCATTGGGAGATCCCTAAACAGTCCTGACACTTGTTTTTTTTTTCTTTTTTTTTTAGAACAGTGGAACATTCTGCTGCTTTCTCCTCCTTCCTCGGTTCTTCCAGTCGTATGACGTTGGAGCACGTGAGTTGAGCTGTGTGAGTGGCAGAACGTCAGCGCTGAGTGACATGTCAAGCAGGCAGAGTGTAATATAGCCATGCATGACTTTACTGCATCATCAAGCACACGATCCTTCTGTCCTCTCAAGAGATGTGAAGTCTTGGGATACATCAGCATTCTTATAACGCTTGTCCTGGAATTTTTCAGAACTTAATACCGGCTGATTCAGAACAGCAGACATACGGCAACTGTGTAAGACAACAACTGCCAATCAAGGAGTGGAAATAGTTAAAGGCATTTGGTTTAGAAATCCGTATGAAATTGAAGTGAAATTGAAGTATTCTATTAGGAACTTTAAGTTAATAGAAATCCCCGTTTAGAACCTTCATCTACTCACTCTAGAATCCCGCAATTCTTTTATTTAAAGGGTATAGACACCTTCAGCGTGGAATTTTTTTAAATGTATTTAATTAACACAATTGCGCAATCTTAAATTCTTCACTTATTTCCAAACCTCCTGATATGCAATTTGCAGCCTGATCCAACCTTTAGATTTTCCTCCCAGTAATATAGGCTGGATGTGAAGTTTCTTTGTGAATTCAGGGTGTTGCTTTGTTCAATAGCTAATATATCAGCACAGCTTCTATCCTCCACTTATTTCTTTCTCAGGTGCTTTCTTCCACGTCTACAACTTGTTTTCTCTGCCCTCCATGAGGCAGTAAATGCTATCTCACCTCTCCAGCCTGTGGAAATCTCTCTTTAATCTCCTCACTCCTGGTCTCTCCATAACAATGAAAGGAGGGAGAGCAGAAGTAGTAGTCAGAACCTAGAGCTTTGATGGATTTGTATCTTTGTTTTGCAGAGCATTTAAAGGGAATACATTAGTAGGATCAACCCTCCTAAGCCATCTATAGGTCATAGAAAGTTGAATAATATTCTACCTTGACATCTGTGATCTGTGATGTTACAGAGAAATCCACATTTTTCTTAATATGTAAATGAGCTGTTAAGATCTATAGGACGAACATAGATCTACCCAAGAATCTGCTTCCTTAGCTTATATTAACTGAAAGGGGCATCATCAGTGTAGATCAGGAGAGCGGACTTTCAGTCTTTACATGTCTCGCTCTGGCTGTTAACACCTTTTGGGTACTATAATGTAGCCCCCTCAGAGTATAATGCAACCCCTCATAAGGTATAATGCCTGCCCTACATAGAATATACTGTAGCCTCCTCATAGGGCATAATGCAGCCCCCTCATATAGTATAATGTAGCTCCCCCAGAATATAATGTAGCCCCCTGAGAGAATAATGCAGCCCCCACACAGAATATAATGCAGCCACCCCACAGAATATAATGTAGCCCCTCATAAAGTATAAAGCAGCCTTGTCATATAGTATAATGAAGTCTCCTCATATAGTATAATGCATCCCCCCTCATAGGGTATAATGCTGCCCCCCTCATAGAGTATAATGCAGCCCCCTTATATAGTATAATGCAGCCCCCCTCATAGGGTATAATGCAGCCCCCTCCACCTCCATCACTGTTCTCCCCTTCCATCCCCAACATTGTCCTCATCACTACCTCCATCATTGCCTTCTCACCCAGCACCCTATCATTGTCCTTTCCACCACCTCCATCATTGCTTTCTCCCCTCACCACCCCATCATTGCCCATTCCACCACCTCCATCATTGCCTCCTCCCCCACCACTACCATGTTTTTCTTTTCCACCACTACCATCATTGTCCTTTCCACCACAACCATCATTGCCTTCTCCCCACCATCCCCATCATTGCCCTTTTTCGCCACTTCTATCATTGATTTCTCCCCCACCACTCCCATCATTGCCCTCTCCATCTCCTCCATCATTGCCTTTTCCCCCACCACCCTATCAATGCCCATCCCAACACCTCGATCATTGCCTCCCCCCACCACCACATTCATTGTCCTTTCCATCACAACCATCATTGCCTTCTCCCCACCACCCCATCATTGCTCATGCCACTGCCTCCATCATTGCCTCCTCCCCACCACCCATCATCCTTTTCACCACTAACCACATTGCCTTCTCCCCTACAACTGCTCTCTCTATCACCCACATTATTGCCCTCTCCAATACACACACACACAGCACCACACACACACACACACACACACAGCACCACACCACTCTCACACACACACAGCACTGCACCACATACACACGCGCACAGACAGACAGACACACATCACCACTCACCTCTCTGCACATTCCCTTCAGCGGCAGCACATCCTGGCAGCATCTTCATCATCGGCAGCTTTCTCTCTGAAACAGCCGCGTGCTGAATGATGATGTCAGACAGAAAGCGCGGGCAGGAACCAGGATGGCATCGGATCCCTGCTGCTCCTCTCCGCTGCCATTTTCTCCTGTAGGCAGCGGAGCTGCAGGGATCGCTCCCTTCCTGCCGATTGCCCTCAGTGTTAACCGCCCTGCAGGGGCCCACTATCAAAGTGAAATGAATATTCCCTCCTCTCCATGCCCATGGGCGTGTGGGGAAGTGTGAAAATTCTTTTCTCTTTAGCAGTGGGGACAGGCTCCTGTCTCCAGCTGCTGATCAGCTGGCACCGGGCAGGCCCCCCTGACTCATGGGCCCCAAATCAGCTGGGTGTGCCGCTATTAGGGGCCCTAGGCAGCTACCGGCCCTGTATGCCAGCAGGTGTAAGTGCCTGGGCCCAACGGAGAATCCTCCAGTTCCCCTGTGGGCCAGTCTTACCCTGTACACAATGTTCTTTAAAGGGGAGCTATACTTTTAAGTAACTTTTTAGAATTTTATGACTTGTATTTTACATTTTTCCTCCACTTTCCTTTTGCAGGATCTATATCGAATTTGCAAGTGATTCTGAGTTTGTAGGAGGAGACTAACTGCAATAATGTCTCCTATACACAGAACACACAGCTATGAGAGATTCTTGCTCCTTTTCACCTTGGTAGAACACAGATAGGATCAACAGAGGCATGGAAGAAATCATACAACAGTACTGAGCAGTGTAGATGTGAATCTAGCTCTGGGATGAGCTAGCCGGAATCTGCAGGATCCTTTTTTTAAGCTTCTAACTCCATTCCTACCTCCTGCTCCTCTCTACTTAGACTTCAATATGCCTTGTATTCAGTGAACAGCCAGTCCATCTTGTTCCAAGGAAGCATGTTTTTTTCTGAGTGGATGATGAGTTCAGGAGATGGGAGGAAAGGAAAAAGCATTTCATAAAACCCCCATACACTTTAGATAACTATCGACCCCAACTCCCCCAAGCACTGAAACACTTGACTTTTCCCAATCGCTCCTGTGTTCTTTATGAGAGAGTCGCTGCCAGACTCTTCTTGCAGAGTCTTATCTCCAGAGAATAAAAGGATCTGGCCTGTTGGAGATCCAAAATCCTTTTCTCCCCGACATCATCTGTTGTGGGAGGGTCGGATGCCATCATACATATTAGACTGTTGGCCAATACACATCGATTGAGCATCAGCTTCTCTTCTGCGCTGCTCTGTTGATGTGGCATGACTGTCAACGTCATGCTGATTGACAGCAAGTTTTCCCACTGCCTAATAGCTGGGATACGGCTGTCAATCAGCATGACATCAGCAGTCGCGCCCCGTTGACAGAATAGCCTGGAAGAGGAAGAACTACTCTGTTGACGTTGACGGTAGCTGCGGTCACTGACCGGTAGAACAGACAAGTAGTTAGCAACCACCTGCCTGTTTTTAGGCCCATAGTAAAAAAAAAAAAAAAATCCTGGA
The DNA here is from genome assembly GCA_033576555.1 of Oophaga sylvatica. Lineage (NCBI taxonomy): Eukaryota > Metazoa > Chordata > Amphibia > Anura > Dendrobatidae > Oophaga > Oophaga sylvatica. The sequence goes on along the minus strand of JARQOD010000005.1, from coordinate 530,277,557 downwards.
TAAATCCTTTAAGTAAAGGAAAAAGTAGAATTCTTTAATAAAATTTATTCCTAAGTTTCTTATAATTGGCTTTTACTATTTTTGTTTTACGAAGATTATTGGATGTACAGTTGCCATTTAAACTAAATATTCTAAAGTTCCTTTATGAAAAAATAAATGAAATATAAAGATATTTTTAATACATATTCGTAGATATTGCCAAAGCAAATTTGTCTTTTTCCAATTCTCTTGTCCACAATGACCCTCTAATATAGTCAGGCTGCGATGGCTGATAGATGCCTGTCTAAGAATCTGTCTAAGTGGCATGTGCCGTAATTCTTTCCGACTATTATAGCAGTAGTGGTCCGTCCAGCATTGTAACCATATGGACTACATAGACACAAGTGCAAGTAAAATTTCTAATTTAGGAGCCCACCAGCCGCCTTTCTGCTCTGCTCACCATCTGGACCATACAGTGAAGGACAGTGTACCTTGGGCAGATGCCAAAGCTCCTGCCAGCATGAACCCTAAAGTACATAGCGCGTTTTGCAGGTCTGTGATTGTCAGTTTCAGAGCAGGTTAGACAGCAATGCAACTTAAGCTTCTTACTTGTATTAATCACTTTGAGACTTCCCGTGCAGTCTGTTCCCTGCTACTAACTGTAGATAGAGCTAACATAGCATACAAACTGTGTAGACTAGTGTTGAGCATTCCGATACCGCAAGTATCGGGTATCGGCCGATATTCGCGTTATCGGAATTCCGATACTTAATTCCGATACTTTTTCCATATCGTATACCGGAATCGGAAGTTCCCATAATTCTTTGAGACAGGCAATGTGATTTTAGTCAGCCAATGAGGAATCCTACGAAGTGTGGGCACATCCTGTAATGCTGCGGTCATCTTAACTAATGGCATGGCTGTGATTGGCTGCTGAAATGATGTCAGAATGCACTATAAAAGGCGCCGCCGCCATTTTAGCGTCACTGTGCTGTGAACTCAGTAAGGGACAGAACGCTACTCTGCTCACTCTGAGGGACAGTTAGATATTGCGATTTTGTGTACTACTGTGCTTGAGGCAGGCTAGTTTACCAACCGCTGTGTAAAGCTTCATTTTGCCAGTGTTGTTTTAACAGCTCTGTGCGAGGTGTGTGTGTGACAGTGCAGGTGACGCTGCAGTTTGCTCTGCATCCACCGCTGTTTGTAGGCATCTGCACGTGTCACTGACTCTTTTTTTTTTTTTTTTTTTTTTTATTTTGTGGAATTGGTGCAGCTCCATTATATTACAAAAAAAAATCAAATCTATTAGTGTGACGTGCTTCCATCCGTATACAATACATTGGTTGCAAACACTATAGAACTACACAAAGGAGCTTTTCACAGATTGTGGACAGTTGTGTTTCAGTGTTCACTTCAGTCTGTGTTTTTTACTTTTTTTAGTGCAGATCACGCTCCAGTTACATGTTCAAGCACTGCTGCTTGTACTCTGCTGAGCGTGTCTCAGTGTCTCATCCTTTTCATTTATCTCCAATTGGTTCTGCTACATTCCATTTAAAATAAATGTAATCTATTAGACTAATAGATTAGATTTATTTTAAATGGAATGTAGCAGAACCAATTGGAGATAAATGAAAAGGATGAGCCACTGAGACACGCTCAGCAGAGTACAAGCAGCAGTGCTTGAACAAGTAACTGGAGCGTGATCTGCACTCAAAAAAGTAAAAAACACAGACTGAAGTGAACACTGAAACACAACTGTCCACAATCTGTGAAAAGCTCCTTTCTGTACTTCTATAGTGTTTGCAACCAATGTATTGTATACGGATGGAAGCGCGTCACACTAATACTATTAGTGTGACGCGCTTCCATCCGTATACAATACATTGGTTGCAAACACTATAGAAGTACAGAAAGGAGCTTTTCACAGATTGTGGACAGTTGTGTTTCAGTGTTCACTTCAGTCTGTGTTTTTTACTTTTTTTAGTGCAGATCACGCTCCAGTTACATGTTCAAGCACTGCTGCTTGTACTCTGCTGAGCGTGTCTCAGTGGCTCATCCTAATAGTATTAGTGTGACGCGCTTCCATCCGTATACAATACATTGGTTGCAAACACTATAGAAGTACAGAAAGGAGCTTTTCACAGATTGTGGACAGTTGTGTTTCAGTGTTCACTTCAGTCTGTGTTTTTTACTTTTTGAGTGCAGATCACGCTCCAGTTACTTGTTCAAGCACTGCTGCTTGTACTCTGCTGAGCGTGTCTCAGTGGCTCATCCTAATAGTATTAGTGTGACGCGCTTCCATCCGTATACAATACATTGGTTGCAAACACTATAGAAGTACAGAAAGGAGCTTTTCACAGATTGTGGACAGTTGTGTTTCAGTGTTCACTTCAGTCTGTGTTTTTTACTTTTTTTAGTGCAGATCACGCTCCAGTTACATGTTCAAGCACTGCTGCTTGTACTCTGCTGAGCGTGTCTCAGTGGCTCATCCTAATAGTATTAGTGTGACGCGCTTCCATCCGTATACAATACATTGGTTGCAAACACTATAGAAGTACAGAAAGGAGCTTTTCACAGATTGTGGACAGTTGTGTTTCAGTGTTCACTTCAGTCTGTGTTTTTTACTTTTTTTAGTGCAGATCACGCTCCAGTTACATGTTCAAGCACTGCTGCTTGTACTCTGCTGAGCGTGTCTCAGTGGCTCATCCTAATAGTATTAGTGTGACGCGCTTCCATCCGTATACAATACATTGGTTGCAAACACTATAGAAGTACAGAAAGGAGCTTTTCACAGATTGTGGACAGTTGTGTTTCAGTGTTCACTTCAGTCTGTGTTTTTTACTTTTTTTAGTGCAGATCACGCTCCAGTTACATGTTCAAGCACTGCTGCTTGTACTCTGCTGAGCGTGTCTCAGTGGCTCATCCTTTTCATTTATCTCCAATTGGTTCTGCTACATTCCATTTAAAATAAATCTAATCTATTAGTGTGACGCGCTTCCATCCGTATACAATACATTGGTTGCAAACAATATAGAAGTACACAAACGGGCCTTTCACAGCTACTGAACATGGGTTTTTAATTTTTAACTAAAATATGTATTTTTTCAAATGACACAAATATAAGTAATGTTGAAGAGGAATAGTCCTACATCCATTGTTTGCACAATATTACAGGTGTACATCATGTCCCTTAATCAACAATGATTATTTATATTTACTTGTATGCTTTTATTTAAAAGCCAAGAACACAGAAGGATAACCTTCGCACTGCAGCTGTTGTCAAAGTTCAACCCACATTATGCACTTCCAACATTGCAGCATTTGAGGCATGATGTGAGTTGGATTGGTCAAAGTTATGGAGTGAGAAGGTTCACCATCAGTACCCTATAGCATAAGTATGCTTTTGTGTTAGACATGTGGATATCTGCCATAATATGTCACAATTATTTAGTTACAGATTTGTTACCAACACTAATCATTGAATGGTTTTAAATTTGACGTTTCACTTGTTTACAGCTTAGAAATAAGGGTGTAGCCTGATATCTATGTGTAGCACTAGCCACTTTAACATGTCATGTTTTTTAAACATGTGTAGCTAGGTAGCAGTAATTTTTGCCGGACACACAGCAGGGGAACAGCAGGCGTTACTGAACCCCACTATTACTATAGCTTGTGTATTGGTCTGTGGACACGACACTTCTGAGCAGCAACTGGCAGTGTTGTAGCCCAGGGAGTATAGCTCAGGTGGTAGAAAGATGAACATAACAGGAGACATGGAAAACGTTGTCAACCAGTTAGTTAATCTGAAACCGGACAGGCAAATTCAGGCGAGATCCATGCCTAGTTCATTTTCAGAAAAGTAAGCCGTTGTACATTATCGTAGGATAGTCGCATGCAACGGTCTGTTAGTACACCACCTGCAGCAGTAAAGACGCGCTCCGATAATACACTGCCAGCAGATCAAGCCAGCACCTCCAATGCATACTGGCTAAGCTCTGGCCATGTATCCAGCTTAGAGACACAAAACTTGAATGGGGAAGAGCCATCTGAGAGTACACTGAGAGGGCAAGACATGTAGTCTGTAACCATCTTACGGAAATGTTGCCTCCTGCTGACTGGAGCCGTCTCGGATGGTGTAGACATTGGTGGCGCTGCCACAAAACTTCGACACATTTGGAACATACTGGTCTTGCCCTGTGCAGAGGCGCTGCTTGTGCTCCCTCTTGTTGCAGAGCTGTCTCCACTGCCTCGACGCACAGAGCTGCTTTGTAAATCAGTAGCAGCAGCAGTGCTCTTGGCTGGAATGGAGAACATTATGGATTGCACCAGTGTGTCTTGGTACTTCCGCATTTTACGCTCCCGGTTCAACGGTGTGATGAGGCTTTGTAAGTTGTCCCGGTAGCGAGGGTCTAGGAGGGTGTACACCCAATAATCAGACGTGGTGTGAATGTGTTCGATGCGGCGGTCGTTTCTCAGCCACTGCAGCATGAAATCAACCATGTGCTGCAGACTCCCAACTGGCCAAGAAACGTTGTCCCCTGCAAGAGGCGTCATCTCCGCCTGCTGTGCATCACCCCACCCTTGGTCTACATACTGACTAGAGCATTGTCTACCTCCCTCTGGAGCGATGTCTTCCTCCTCCATTGACTCCTCCTCACAAAGTCCTTCAAATACATATAAATTTACAAAATTTAAAACTCAAAATTTAAAAACTTTGTATCATAATTCTGTAACATCAGTTTATGGAAACACAATAGCATTACAAAAGGATAGACAAAAAATGTACATTATGTGCTTTGTAAATACATTAAAAGTTTGTAATGGTTATGAAAATATAGACAGCGACTCTGGAGGTTCAATTGTTGATACAGCATGGTACTTTGAAAGTCCTCCAGCCCTTTGTGAAGAACCACGTTGCGCTGACTGTCCAGAAGGTGATGGAATTTGTGACTCCTCATCCTCCTCACAAAGTCCTTCAAATACATATAAATTTACAAAATTTAAAACTCAAAATTTAAAAACTTTGTATCATAATTCTGTAACATCAGTTTATGGAAACACAATAGCATTACAAAAGGATAGACAAAAAATGTACATTATGTGCTTTGTAAATACATTAAAAGTTTGTAATGGTTATGAAAATATAGACAGCGACTCTGGAGGTTCAATTGTTGATACAGCATGGTACTTTGAAAGTCCTCCAGCCCTTTGTGAAGAACCACGTTGCGCTGACTGTCCAGAAGGTGATGGAATTTGTGACTCCTCATCCTCCACCTCTTCCAAAACCTCATGCCTTAGTGCTTGCAGTGTTTTTTGAAGCAGGCAGATAAGGGGACAGTCAGGCTGACTAGTGCATCATCTGCACTCGCCATCCGCGTTGACTCATCAAACGCACGCAAAACGTGGCAGATATCCTTCATAGAGTTATTCGCCACTCATTACACTGGCAGTGGCTGCCCATTCATTATAGGATCCAATTCTAATTACTGGTTCTCACCAACATAGCTCTCCACAGCGCAGCACCCCCCTACATCTCCTCCCTTATTTATATTTATCGGCCTAACCGACTGCTGCACTCTGCAAACGACCTTCGACTAACCTCTGCACTAATCCGTACCTCCCACTCCCAACTCCAAGACTTCACCCGCGCTGCGCCAATCCTCTGGAATGCTCTACCCCAAGAAATTAGGACTATCCGCAATTTGGATGGTTTCAGGCGCTCCCTCAAAACACATTTGTTCACAGTGGCCTATCACATTCTCTAATCAAAGTCATTCTATGTGTAATTCTGTGTGTGTAGCCCATTCACTATCTCCATGCATCCCTCACTTCCTTAAAATGGCTGGACCATCATTGTAAAAACACCATTGTATATAAACACCTGTACTTTGTATCTCCCACACCTCATTGTAGATTGTAAGCTTTCACCAGCAGGGGCGGCTGATTTTGCTTTAATTATTGTATTGTTAACGTTGTTACTTATGACTCGTGTTTTGAAACTGTTAAACTGTAAAGCACTGCGGAATATTATGGCGCTATATAAATAAATAATATTATTATTCTTATTATAGAGGCCCACTCAGTAGTGGTGAAGTGTGAACGCCGCAAATTGCGAGTTGACTGCGCCTGATGCAGCTGATACTCCATTACTGTTGGCTGCTGCTCACACAACCGCTCCAACATATGTAACGAGGAATTCCACCTGGTGGGTACGTCACATATAATGCGATGTTCATGAAGGTGAAATCTGCGTTGCAGAGCTGCAATCAGCGATCTGGCCATGCTGGAACGTCGCAAGTGAGCGCACTCTAGGCGGACCTTGTGCAGCAGTGCATCAAGATCCGGATAGTCCCTCAAAAAACTCTGCACGACCAAGTTGAGCACATATGACAGACATGGTATGTGAGTGAGGTTGCCAAGGCCCAGAGCTGACACCAGATTTCGGCCATTGTCACACACTACCAAGCCTGCCTGTAGATTCTCTTCCAAAAACCACACGTCGCTCTCCTGCTTTATGGCATTACAGAGCTCCTGCGCTGTGTGGCTAAGATTCCCCATGGAAATTAATTTCAGGATGGCCTGTTGACATTTGGACACGGCTGTGCTCATATCGGTCGCAACAGGTAAACGTTCACGGGTCCATGTGGAGGTAGACCGTGACGGCTCCTGCAGCGATGATTCTGAGGAACTGGAATAGGAGGAGGAATCAATGTGTACAGACTTGATTCCTGCAATCCTTGGAGTTGGCAGAACACGTACAGCGCCACTCGCAAGATCAGTACCCGGCTGCACAACATTGACCCAATGGGCAGTGAGGGAAAGGTATTGTCCCTGGCCATGGGTGTTAGAACCCTCTTGTTAGGTTTTGTTTCAGTTTGCTGGTCACATGACCTTTTTTCCCTATTTAGTCTGGCTCCGCCCTTCTGGCTTTGCTTGACTTCATTGTATTATCTACTGTTAAGCTAGCCGGGTGCTTAGGTGCCTTAATCTGTCAGTTTTGCTTGATGTTAGGATCACAAAGTATTTATTTTTCTGTTTAATTATCCATGCTACAATTTATGTTAGGACTAGGAGGTGTCCACCTTTTCTCCCAGTCCCTAGATCTTGTAGGGATTACTCCCTCGCAACTATAGGTCTTCGTTCACACTAGATGAGGACTTTAGCGGGTCTGGTCGCAGGATCAGGTTCCCCGTTACATCGTAGGGATTCAGCTTAGTTGTATTGTAGGGACAGAATTCCCTTCTTTCCTTACTGGTTGTAGCAGATCATAACAATGGGTACTGGTCCACGCATCGGTGGTCAGGTGGACCTTGCTACTGAGGGCTTTTAGTAGCGCATGTTTAATTTTTCCCTCAACATGCTTTTGCAGACCAGGGACGGCTTGCCTGCTGAAATGAAATCGGCTTGGCACATTGTATTGTGGGATTGACAATGATATTCAGTTACGGAAACTGTCTGTCTCCACCAGCCTGAATCACAGCATTTCAAGGGACAGGAGTTTTGCAATGCCAGCATTCAGAGCCTGTGCTCGTGCATGGTTTGCGGAGTATGGCCGTCTTTTATCCCATGCCTGTGCTACCGCTGGCTGTTTTGTGGCCTGGGAGTGTGAGGATGACAGGGAACTTGCTGCTGTGTGTGGAATAACAGTTTGTCTCTGGACAACAGTGGCCGAGGTTCTTCCATGGCGATCCTGTGAGGAAGCATAACCAGCTGTGTGTGAGCTCGATGAAGAGGCTTCAACACAACCTGAAGATGTAGGTGCTGCTGTAGGTTGGCCTACATCTCCAGTGTGTCTTTGTAACTCAACTACGTGCTTTGTCCGCACATGTTTCCACATATTTGTGGTATTGAGGTGACTGACACTTTTAGCTATTTTTAATTTTTGATTACACAGCTTGCATTTCACATAGCAAATATCATGTGCAAGTGTGTGAAAAAAGGACCACGCAGTGCAAGTCCTGGGAGCGCACGTTTTGACTTTTGGAACACAACTGCTCCGAACAGGTGCCAAACTGGAGGCTACAGGCAACCGAGTCTGCAGCCTAACTCTCCCTCCTGTTTGTACCGTTGGGGCAATGTCTTCCTCTATCTTCCTTCTATCACTAACCATTTCTCTAGGCCTCTCCCAGCTTTCAACCAAAGTACTGGTTCTCACCCACAAAGCTCTCCACAGTGCAGCACCCCTCCTACATCTCCTCCCTCATTTCTATCTATCGGCCTAACCGACTGCTGCGCTCTGCAAACGACTTTCGACTAACCTCTGCACTAATACGTACCTCCCACTCCCGACTCCAAGACTTCTCCTGCTCTACGCCAATCCTCTGGAATGCTGTACCCCAAGAAATTAGGACTATCCACAATTTGCATGGTTTCAGGCGCTCCCTCAAAACACATTTGTTCAGAGCGGCCTATCACATTCACTAATCAAAGTCATTCTATGTATTCTGTGTAAGTGTGTGTGTGTCTCTAGCCCATTCACTATCTCCATCCCTCAGTCCCTTAAGATGGCTGGAACATCATTGTAAATGCACCATTGTATATAAACACCTATACTTTGTATCTCCCCCATCTCATTGTACATTGTAAGCTGTCACGAGCAGGGGCGACTTATTTAGCTTAAATTATTGTATTGTTAACGTTGTTACTTATGACTTGTGTTCTGAAACTGCTAAACTGTAAAGCGCTGCGGAATATGATGGCGCTATATAAATAAATATTATTATTATTCCTCTGAGCTGCTCCCACCACCTTCCTGTTCTTCATGCCATGTTGGGTATTGGACCTCATCATCTCCACTACCCTCTTCCAACACCTGCTGTTGGGTGGTCTGGCCAGCACCATGCTCAACAGAAACTGGCACCTGGGTCTCATCATCATCATCAGATGCGTTCTGCGGTGTGCTGACCATCGGCACTGTCTCACCCGCCTCTTCAGATTCAGAGAGACACAGCTGTTGCGCATCACTGCATACTCCCTCTTCTTCACATTACAGAATGCTGCTTGGCTGGGCCCCTGTTTGCAAGCCAATAGATTCTGAGAACAGAAGCAGACACTCAGCTGGCTCCTGTACAGAACTCTCTGACTGCCTGGGCAATTTGCCAGGCGGTGAAGAGACAGATGGTTGCCCAACAGTGCTGTGGTCCTGAGAGGAGGTGGAAGCAATTGAAGTCGATGCATTGGCTGAGATCCAAACAACAACGGCTTTAATTTGTTCTTCCCGCAGCAGGGGGTACTCCGAGCTCCTACAAAAGTGCGCATAAAGGAACGCTCACGGGGAAAACTGGTGGATGCTGTGTCACTGGGGGCCGCAGCAGCCACAGAATCCCCACGTCCTCTCCCTGAAGAAACTCCACGACCACGTGCCTTACTCCCTGCCTTCTTCATCTTGGTAGATTGATAAAGAAAGTCTGAAAAGTTATAAGGCCTAAGTGTGGTTATTCCGCAGAGACTGCAGTGAACACTGCACACAACTGTTCAGTAGGTGTGAAAGGCCCCTTTGTGTACTTCTATAGTGTTTGCAACCAATGTATTGTATACGGATGGAAGCGCGTCACACTAATAGATTTTATTTATTTGTAATAGAGTGGAGCAGCAACAATTAGAGAAAAATTTCAAGGATGTGCCAGTGACACACGCTCAGCAGACTACAACCAGCAGTGGTTGAAGAACTAACTGGAGCGTGATCTGCACTCCAAAAAGGAAAACCTCAGACTACAGTGAACACTGCACACAACTGTTCACTACCCAACGCGTCTCAGCAGGAAGGCAGTCTGTGCGTCAAAACAAAGGCGCAAGCATACATCCACGTACCCTGTTTATAAAGCTATATAAAAAAAATTATGTAGTAGTGACGCACACTTTATTGAGGTACAGTATTACATCGCCATTCACCATCTGTGGCTATGCAGTCTCATCTATATATACCTTATCTATCCGTTGTCATGCTTGCAAGTCGACAGTCAGGCATAACTAGCAATTTTCACTATGCACTATGCACTTTTTAAAGGTTATGTTTGTTAATAAACATGATTATTGCCACATATTATGAGTATTACATGATGGAAATTGTATAATTTTGTATAAACTGTTTAGTGACATTATTCAGCAAATGTAACATTTTAGTAATGTCACAGATAACTTGTAATGCTGATGATGTTTTGAAGTCAGACATTCATTGTCTATACAATAAAAATGGTGTACATACTGTTACTTATCCATCATTAATGGATTCAGATATGTACTTGTATGCTTTTATGTACAACCGTATAGCAGATTCCTTAACTAATTTATTTTGTGGTTTGCATTGCTGTTCAACATGTTAATGTATGTGTTTATGTTTGTCAATTCTTTATTTATCTAGATATTAGTTTAAATGAAATCATCATCTTATGGTAGTAAAGGTTATCTTTCTCTTGTTTGAAGTATAGACATTTAAAATTGACAGGTAACAAGGAAATTACTTTATCTAGTATTTAAACATCCTCCTTGACCCTGGGCTCCAACACCGCCAGTTGTTGCTCGGAAGTGCTGTTAGCACAGTCAACACTTGCTCCTGTGTTACTGGGGTTCAGTAACGTCAGCTGGTCCTCGGTTGTGCCATTGGCTCTTTTCCTTCTGCTGCCCCTCCGGGTTCCAGTACCGTCAGCTGGTTCTCCGCAGTGCCTTTGGCCTAGGTGCCTCCATCTCGGTATCCGAGTTCCAGCAACGTCTGCTGGTCCTTGGTAGTGCTTTGGAGCACAGGTACCTCCTGCTTAGTAACCGTGTCCCAGTAACGTCAGCTGGTCCTCGGTTGTGCCATTGGCTCTTTTCCTTCTGCTGCCCCTCCGGGTTCCAGTACCGTCAGCTGGTTCTCCGCAGTGCCTTTGGCCTAGGTGCCTCCATCTCGGTATCCGAGTTCCAGCAACGTCTGCTGGTCCTTGGTAGTGCTTTGGAGCACAGGTACCTCCTGCTTAGTAACCGTGTCCCAGTAACGTCAGCTGGTCCTCGGTTGTGCCATTGGCTCTTTTCCTTCTGCTGCCCCTCCGGGTTCCAGTACCGTCAGCTGGTTCTCCGCAGTGCCTTTGGCCTAGGTGCCTCCATCTCGGTATCCGAGTTCCAGCAACGTCTGCTGGTCCTTGGTAGTGCTTTGGAGCACAGGTACCTCCTGCTTAGTAACCGTGTCCCAGTAACATCAGCTGGTACAAGATTGTGCTACAAATACAAGATACGGAACAAGAGACACAAGAACAATAAGCAGAAGATCTAAAAGCAGAAGAACATGAAGTATAAGACCAAAATGAAGAGCAAAATATATGCTCTAAATTCTAAGCAGAAGAAGACTAAGCAGTGTATGGGGGTGAGTCCGTTCCGCCTCGTGGTGCCCCTGGAAAATGCCTGCTGCTGCAGGCTAAACTGAACACGGACAAATACTGTTGTAATTTAAATCTTTTGTGACAGCAAGAACGGAAGGATGAAAAATTCATACTTTGACAGATTACAAGTACAGGATTCTCTGTCACAAATAAGAATATGATGAAGAAGATGAAGCAGAATATGAATAAGAATAATAGTTTAATAAGAAGAATATGAGTAATGTTAACAAAGATGAATAGCAAGAAGTTTAAGAAGAAGATAAAGAAGGTGAAGATGAAAAATAATTTGATGAAAAAGATGATGCTGCAGAAGATTATGAAGGAGAAAGTGTGTGAAAAGTTAAAAAGGTGAAGATGAAGAGCATGGAAGTTGTGTAATATACATATTTGCCAAAATATAAAAAACGTTAACATTGTCAATTTCTTCGTCAATCCGAACATCTTTAAAAAAAAAAATATTTATGCTATTCCATTTGATTGGGTTAAACATCTATGCCTTTAATGTCTCCTCAACCTTCCACAATACATTCTACATTACTCTTTGTTGTTTTCCTTCATGTACAATTAACCAACAAGGCAAGAATGGGTTTTTTTTAATTTCGATATTTTGTTCCCATAGACTTACATGGGACTTCCGGTATCGATATCGGGTATCGCCGATATTTTAGTGATATCGGCGATACCATTCCGATTCCGATACTTTAGGATATCGGAAAGTATCGCTCAACTCTAGTGTAGACATAAAGTAGAATTTTGCATGCTGTCCTTAAAAGCTATGGATACAATTGTCATGGAAAAAAATATGTTCACGTATGTTAGTGGTTACATTTAGGAAATAAAATTGCTCTAAATTTCAGTCTGCAACCTTCGTTCCTTCAGTCATTTTCAGACCCTTTGAAAAGCAGCTTAAAGCCTGATACAACATTAGTAAAATTGCACTAAGTTTCAGGCTGCAATCTTCATTCCTTCACTCATTTTCAAACCTCCTGATGTGCAGTTTGTAGCCTGATCCAAGCTTTAGATTTTCCTCTCAGTAATATAGGCTGAATGTGATATATATTTGTGAATTTAGGATCCTGTTGTCACCATTATCTAATATAACAGCACAGCTTCTATTCTGCAGTTATTTCCTCCTCATGTGCTTTCCTTATCTTCTGTTACTTGCTTTCTCTGCCCTCCCTGAGACTGTAAATGCTTTCTCAACTCACCAGCCTATAGAAGTCTCTATTCAGGGAGTAGTGAGAACCAGGAGCTTTGACAGATTTGTATCTTTCTTTTTCAGAGCCTATAAAGAGACTGTTAGTAGAATCCACCCTCCAAAGCCATTTATATGTGCAAGCAGGTCATGAAACATTGTACCAATGATACCTTCATATCTGTGATCCGATTTCTTACTACAGAGAAATACAACTTACAGACTTTTCTCTTGTGGGAGTGTTTCTCCCAATAATACAGGAATATATAAGATATCTGTCTCTCTATTAGCTTATATGTCAGCACAGCTTCTATCCTGCACTTATTTCCTCTCCATGTGCCTTCTTCCTTGTCTTCTCTCCCTGAGACTACACATGCTTTCTCCCCTCTCCACACTGTGGAGATCTGTGTACAATTCCCTTTTTCTCGAAATCTCTAACACTGAGAAGAGAGGAAGGGACAGCAGAAAGAGCTTCAGAACCAGTAGCAGGAGTTTGACAGTTTTTTATCTTTTTTCAGAGAACTCAGCTAGATTAAGAACTTAAAGAAACTCTGCAGGTGCAAAAAAGGTAGAAAATGTTTAATGAAAACTATGTAAAAAGTTGCTTAATCTTCACTTTAAGAAAGAAATAAACCTCAAGTGTTCCTCACTAATCTGCACAATAAAGAGGCTACGTATCACCACTATATTTCCTGACACCGCACTATTATTTATATCTATTAGAGTAATAATGTGTGTGCTATGTGACACATTAGCATATGACACATATATTAACCACATTTTATTTATTTTCTTTATGCACAATATTGCAACTAATCTGTGTATTGCTCCAATGCATAAAAATCTTCTACCGTACTGTGTACACAGCTCCTATGCAGACCGATGTGGTGTCATTGTTTTAAACCATGAACAAATCTGTCCCACAGTCACTACCCGCTCTCCTCCTACAGGCAGGATGGAATTGGTGTAACTCTTCCTGAGAATGCCACTAATGTGCTTTTTAAACAGGCTGGGGATAGGGAGGCGCCCGACAATCGGCCGCAGCGTATCCTGACCGATAAAAATCTACTCTGTCCAAACTAGAAGGTGTTTTATCAGAGGAAGTTTTGGCTGCTCCTACAAACATGAAATCACCGACAAAAATCCGACATGTCACATTACTTACATTGCAGTGTCTGTGTGCTGTATGACCAGACACAGTGGTTATCATTGATGATTGCTTCACTGCAGACACTAGTACAACTCCAACCGAGACGCCATCTGCGTGGACTATGGCTTCCAGTTATGTATGCGCTCCTGCTAAGATCTCTACATAGAATGGCAGATTAGTATTATGTGTTCTGGTCGGGGTTACTGAAATTACGACTGATATGAAGCTGATCATAGAAAGATATAGAGATAGATAGATAGATAGATAGATAGATAGATAGATAAGATAGATAGATAGATAGATAATAAAAGATAAATATATGAGATAATAGATAGATAGATAATAGATAGATAGATAGATAATAGATAGATAGATAGATAGATAGATAGATATAGATAGATAGATAGATAATAGATATGAGATAGAGATAGATAGATAGATAGATAGAAATAGATATGAGATAGATAGATAATAGATATGAGATAGATAGATAGATAATATATATGAGATAGATAGATAATAGATATGAGATAGATAGATAATAGATATGAGATAGATAGAGAGATAGATGATAGATAGATAGATAGATAGATAGATAGATAGATAGATAGATAATAGATAGTGGAATAATAGACAGATATACTATATATAGATAGATAGATAGATAGATAGATAGATAGATAGATAGATAGATAGATAGATAGATAGATAGAAGTATTTGATACACTGCCAATTTTACAAGTTTTCCCACCTACAAAGAATGGAGAGGTCTGTAATTTTTATCGTCGGTACACTTCACCTGTGAGAAACAGAATCTTTAAAAATAATATCCAGAAAATCACATTGTTTGATTTTTACATAATTAAATTGCTTTTATTACATGAAATAAGTATTTGATCACCGACCAACCAGGAAGAATTCTGGCTCTCACAGACCTGTTAGTTTTTTTTAAGAAGCCTTCCTACTGTGCACTCATTACCTGTATTAATTGCTCCTGTTTGAACTTGTTACCTGTATAAAAGACACCTGTCCACACACCCAATCAATCTCACTACAAACTCTCCACCATGGCTAAGACCAAAGAGCTGTTTAAGGACACCAGGGACGCAATTGTAGACCTGCCCAAGGCTGGGATGGGCTACAGGACAATAGGCAAGCACCTTGGTAAGAAGGCAACAACTGTTAGCACAATTATTAGAAAATGGAATAAAAATACAAGATAACTGAAAGTCTTCCTTGGTCTGAGGTTTAATGTAAGATCTCGATGATTCTGAGAAAGGTCAGGAATCAGCCCAGAACTACACGGAATGACCTAGTCAATTACTTGAAGAGAGCTGCGACCACAGTCTCAAACATTACTGTTAGTAGCACGTTACACCGTCATGGATTAAAATCCTGCAGGGCATGCAAGGTCCCCCTGTTCACGCCAGCACATGTCCAGGCCTGTTTAAAGTTCACCAATGACCATCTGGATAATCCAGAGGAAGTATGGGGGAATGTCATGTGGTCAGATGAAACCAAAATAGAACTTTTGGGATCAACTCCACTCGCCGTGTTTGTAGGAAGAAGAAGGATGAGTGCAACCCCAAGAACACCATCCCAACCGTGATGCATGGTGGAGGAAACATCATGCATTGAGGATGCTTTTCTGCAAAGGGGGCAGGACGACTGTACCATATTGAAGGGAGGATGGATTGCACGATTTTGCCCAACAACCTCCTTCACTCTGTAAGAAAATGGAAGATGGGTCGTGGCTGGGTCTTCCAACATGACAATAATCCGAAACACACAGCCAGGGCAAATAAGAAGTGGCTCAATAAGAAACATTTCAAGATCCTGGAGTGGCCTAGCCAGTCTCCCAATAGAAACCCAATAGAAAATCTGCCCACCAACAGCCCTGAAACCTGAAAGATCTGGAGAAGATCTGTATGGAGGAGTGTTATGTTTTGGTAGCTGAGGAGAGCAGGCAAAAAAGGCAGTACACCAGAGAGGTTGGGATCTACTGGATTGCAGTACCCTGACTAACCACCACAACTAAAGGCAGCCGTGGAGCGTTCCTACGTTGGTCCTAGACGCCTCGTCACAGCCTGAGAGGCTAACTACACCTAAAGATAGAAAGAGGAAAGCTATCTGCCTCGGAGCAGATCCCCAAAGAACATAGGAAGCCCCCAAACATGTAATGGCGGTTAGACAAGAGGAAATACAGACACAGACAGAAAATAGTATGAGCAAACGCTGGGGCCCAATCTGCCTGGACAGAAAAGGATAGGAAGGATACTTACTGCAATCCATAAAAAAACCCTAAAAAAAGCCAACGCTACTAATTGCAAAAACACCTGAGATCACACGACCTCTACCACCTAAATTAGTTCTCTGGTGTAACAAAACTAAGCCGCAGCCACAGAAAAATTGGAAAAGGCAAATGAACAAACAACAGTGGCTCCAGAGGAACCGAGAGGCGCCCAAGCCCCACCCGAGGAGGGGAACCTGGCCAACCTCACAGAAATGTAGAGAAAATTGCAAATGGCAAGCTGTTATGATTTGGTAGCTGAGGAGTGCAGGTAAAAAAGGGCAATACACCAGAGCAGTTGGAATCTATGAGATTGCAGTACCCTGACTAACCACCACAACTAGAGGCAGCCGTGGAGCGTTCCTACGTTGGTCCTAGATGCCTCGTCACAGCCTGAGAAACTAACTATACCTAAAGATAGAAAGAGGAAAGCTATCTGCCCCGGAGCAGATCCCCAAAGAACATAGAAAGCCCCCAAACATGTAATGGCGGTTAGACAAGAAGAAATACTGACACAGACAGAAAATAGTATGAGCAAACGTTGGGGCCCAAACTATCTAAATAGAAAAGGATAGGAAGGGCACTTACTGCAATCCCAAAAAACCCTGAAAAGCACCAACTCTACTAATTTCAAAAACACCTGAGATCACACGACCTCTACCACCTAAATTAGTTCTCTGGTGTAACAAATCAAAACAGCAGCCACTGAAAAAACTGGAAAAAGCAAATGTACAAAACATCAGTGGCTGAACTAAACTGAGAGGGCAAAAGCCCCCGGAGGGGACCCTGAAGGCCCCCACAGAAGTGCAGGACAAAATGCAAAAATCAAGCACAAAAACAAAAAGAAGAAAATGTCTTATCTGTTAGCAGGAGATGCAGACACGACACAGCAGGCTACAAAGGAAACAGGAATCAAGGATTGAGACCAGAACAATTGATCACCGGCAACCCTGATGGGAAGGCGACTCCCTTATATAAGACCAGTCAGTAACACCTGATTCCCAATCCTCACAATCTTCACTGGACAGTCCAGTACCGCTTGTAACCACCAGAGGAGCCTCTGCTCAGAACTCATCTCAAGTCCATTCACAACAGTACCCCCCCCTTGAGGAGGGGTCACCGAACCCTCACTTGAGCAACCAGGTCGGTCAGGATGAGTTCTATGATACGCACGGATGAGTCTCCTAGCATGGACGTCTGAAGCAAACACCCAAGAATTGTCTTCCTGACCATAACCTCTCCACTTAACCAAATACTGGAGTTTCCGTCAAAGAAAAACGAGAATTCAATATTTTCTCAACCACAAACTCCATATTGCCCTCAACCAGAACAGGGTCAGGAGGCAAAGCAGTAGGAACCACTGGCTCAACAAACCTCTTTAACCCCTTCACCCCCAAGGGTGGTTTGCACGTTAATGACCGGGCCAATTTTTACAATTCTGACCACTGTCTCTTTATGAGGTTATAACTCTGGAACGCTTCAACGGATCTTCGCGATTCTGAGATTGTTTTCTCGTGACATATTGTACTTCATGTTAGTGGTAAAATTTCTTCGATATAACTTGCGTTTATTTTTGAAAAAAACGCAAATATGGCGAAAATTTTTAAAATTTTGCAATTTTCAAACTTTGAATTTTTATTCCCTTAAAACAGAGAAATATATCACACAAAATAGTTAAGAAATAACATTTCCCACATGTCTACTTTACATCAGCACAATTTTGGAACCAAAATTTTTTTTTGTTAGGAAGTTATAAGGGTTAAAAGTTGACCAGCGATTTCTCATTTTTACAGCAAAATTTACAAAGCCATTTTTTTTAGGGACCACCTCACATTTGAAGTCACTTTGAGGGGTCTATATGGCAGAAAATACCCAAAAGTGACACCATTCTAAAAACTGCACCCCTCAAGGTACTCAAAACCACATTCAAGAAGTTTATTAACCCTTCAGGTGCTTCACAGTAACTAAAGCAACGTGGAAGGAAAAAATGAATATTTTACTTTTTAGCCACAAAAATGATATTTACAAACTTTTTTTTTATTTTCACAAGGGTAAAAGGAGAAAATGGACAGATAAGGTTGTTATGCAATTTCTCCTGAGTACGCCAATACCCCATATGTGGGGGAAAACCACTGTTTGGGCACACGGCAGAGCTCGTAAGGGAAGGAGCGACGTTTGACTTTTTCAAACTAAAATTGGCTGGAATTTAGATTGGATGCCATGTCGCGTTTGGAGAGCCCCTGATGCGCCTAAACAGTGGAAACCCCCCACAAGTGACACCATTTTGGAAACTAGACCCCCTAAGGTACTTATCTAGATCTGTTGTGAGCACTTTGAACCCTCAAGTGTTTCACAAAAGTTTATAAAGCCTGGGTGTGAAAAAAAAAAAAAAAAAATTTCCACAAAAATGATTTTTTAGTCCCAAATTTTTGAATTTTCCCAAGGAAATTGGACCCCAAAAGTTGTTGTCCAATTTGTCCTGAGTACGCTGATACCCCATATGTGGGGGGGAAACTGTTTGGGCGCACGGCAGGGCTTGGAAAGGAAGTAGTAACGTTTTGGAATGCAGACGTTAATGGGGGTCATGTTCCGTTTGCAGTGCCCCAGATGAGCCTAAACAGTGGAAACCCCCACAAGTGACCCCATTTTGGAAACTAGACCCCCTAAGGAACTTATCTAGATCTTTGGTGAGCACTTTGAACCCCAAGTGCTTCACACAAGTTTATAATGCCCGGGCATGAAAATAAAAAATCCAATTTTTTTCCCACAAAAATTATCTTTTAGTCACTAATTTTTTATTTTCCCAAGGGTAACAGGAGAAATTGGACCACATAAGTTGTTGTACAATTTGTCCTGAGTACGCTGATACCCCATATGTGGGGGGAACCACTGTTTGGGCGCACGGCAGAGCTCGGAATGGAAGGAGCACCATTTGACTTTTTCCAACCAAAATTGGCTGGAATTGAGTTTGGATGCCATGTTGCATTTGGAGAGCCCCTGATGTGCCTAAACAGTGGAAACCCCCACAAATGACCCCATTTGGGAAACTAGACCCCCTAAGGAACTTATCTAGATTTTTGATGAGCAATTTGAACCCCCAAGTGCTTCACACAAGTTTATAACGTAGAGCCGTAAAATTTAAAAATCATATTTTTTCCACAAAAATGATCTTTTGACCCCAATTTTTATTTTTCCAAGGGTAACAAGACTCCAAAAGTTATTGTGCAATTTGTCCTGAGTGCGCTGATACCCCATATGTGGGGGTAAACCACTGTTTGGGTGCATGGCAGAGTTTGGAAGGGAAGGAGCGCCGTCTGACTTTTTCAACGCAGAATTGGCTGGACGCCATGTCGTGTTTGGAGAGCTCCTGATCTGCCTAAACAGTGGAAACCCCCATAAATGACACCATTTTGGAAACTAGACCCCTCAAGGAACTTATCTAGATGTGTGGTGAGAACTTTGAACCCCCAGGTGTTTCACTAAAGTTTATAACGTACAGCCGTAAAATAAAAAATCTTTTTTTTTTTTTACAAAAATGATTTTTTCGCCCCCAATATTTTATTTTCACAAGGGTAACAGAAGAAATTGGAACGCAAAAGCTGTTGTCCAATTTGTCCTGAGTACACTGATACCCAATATGTGGGCGAAAACTACTGTATGGGCACACGTCGGGGCTCGGAAGGGAAGTAGTGACGTTTTGGATTGCAGACTTTGATGGAATGGTCTGGGGGCGTCATGTCACATTTGGAGAGCCCCTGATGCACCTAAACAGTGGAAACCCCCCACAAGTGACCCCATTTTGGCAAATAGACCCCACAAGGAACTTATCTAGATGTGTGGTGAGCACTTTGAACCCCGAAGTGCTTCACAGAAGTTTATAACGCACAGCCGTAAAAATAAAAAATCTTTTTTTTTTTACAAAAATGATTTTTAATATTTTATTTTCACAAGGGTAACAGGAGAAATTGGACCCCAAAAGTTGTTGTCCAATTTGTCCTGAGTACGCTGATACCCAATATGTGGGAGAAAACTACTGTATGGGCGCACGTCAGGGCTCGGAAGGGAAGTAGTGACGTTTTGGATTGCAGACTTTGATGGAATGGTCTGGGTGCGTCATGTCGCATTTGGAGAGCCCCTGATGCGCCTAAACAGTGGAAACCCCCCACAAGTGACCCCATTTTGGAAAATAGACCCCACAAGGAACTTATCTATATGTGTGGTGAGCACTTTGAACCCCGAAGTGCTTCACAGAAGTTTATAATGCACAGCCGTAAAAATAAAAAATCTTTTTTTTTTTACAAAAATGATTTTTTCGCCCCCAATATTTTATTTTCACAAGGGTAACAGGAGAAATTGGACCCCAAAAGTTGTTGTCCAATTTGTCCTGAGTACGCTGATACCCAATATATGGGAGAAAACTACTGTATGGGCGCACGTCAGGGCTCGGAAGGGAAGTAGTGACGTTTTGGATTGCAGACTTTGATGGAATGGTGTTATGTTTCGGTAGCTGAGGAGTGCAGGTAAAAAAGGCAATACACCAGAGCAGTTGGAATCTATGAGATTGCAGTACCCTGACTAACCACCACAACTAGAGGCAGCCGTGGAGCGTTCCTACGTTGGTCCTAGACGCCTCGTCACAGCCTGAGAAACTAACTACAACTAAAGATAGAAATAGGAAAGCTATCTGCCCCGGAGCAGAACCCCAAAGATAATAGAAAGCCCCCAAACATGTAATGGCGGTTAGACAAGAGGAAATACTGACACAGAAAGAAAATAGTATGAGCAAACGCTGGGGCCCAAACTATCTAAATAGAAAAGGACAGGAAGGGTACTTACTGCAATCTCAGAAAACCCTGAAAAAACACCAACTCTACTAATTTCAAAATCACCTGAGATCACACGACCTCTACCACCTAAATTAGTTCTCTGGTGTAAAAAAATCAAAACAGCAGCCACTGAAAAAAAACTGGAAAAAGCAAAAGTACAAAACACAGTGGCTGGACTAAACTGAGAGGGCAAAAGCCCCCGGAGGGGACCCAGAAGGCCCCCACAGAAGTGCAGGACAAAATGCAAAAATATAGCAAAAACACAAAATAAGAAATTGTCTTATCTGATAGCAGGAGATGCAGACACGACACAGCAGGCTACAAGGGAAACTGGAAAGAAGGATTCAGACCAGAACAATTGATCACCGGCAACCCTGATGGGAAAATGACTCCCTTATATAAGACCAATCAGTAACACCTGATTCCCAGTCCTCACAATCCTCACTAGTACCGCTTGTAACCACCAGAGGGAGCCTCTGCTCAGAACTCATCTCAAACCCATTCACAACAGTACCCCCCCCTTGAGGAGGGGTCACCGAACCCTCATTTGAGCAACCAGGTCGGTCAGGATGAGTTCTATGATACGCACGGATAAGTCTCCTAGCATGGATGTCCGAAGCAAACACCCAAGAATTGTCTTCCTGACCATAACCTCTCCATTTAACCAAATACTGGAGTCTTCGTCTAGAAAAACGAGAATCCAATATTTTCTCAACCACATACTCCAGATTGCCCTCAACCAAAACAGGGTCAGGAGGCACAGCAGCAGGAACCACTGGCTCAACAAACCTCTTCAACAAGGACTTGTGGAACACGTTATGGATCTTAAATGTCCCTGGAAGAAGCAAACGAAAAGAAACAGGATTAAGAATCTCCATGATCTTATAAGGTCCAATGAACCTAGGCTTAAATTTAGGAGATGCCACTCTCATAGGAATATTTTTTGAGGACAACCAGACCAAGTCCCCCACTTTAAACCGAGGACCATCAGTCCTATGCCGGTTAGCAAACCGCTGGGCCCTCTCCTGAGAGAGGGACAACCTCTCCACCACCTGGTCCCAAATCTGCTGCATACGCTCAACAACAGAGTCAACACCTGGACAGACAGAAGCCTCCGTTTGTCCTGAAGAAAATCGAGGGTGAAACCCAGAATTACAGAAAAACGGAGACATCAAAGTGGCAGAGCTAGCCCTATTATTAAGAGCAAACTCAGCCAAAGGCAAAAAAGAGACCCAGTCATCCTGATCAGCAGACACAAAGCATCTTAGATAAGTCTCCAATGTCTGGTTTGTTCTCTCAGTTTGACCATTGGTCTGAGGATGAAATGCCGAGGAGAAAGACAATTGAACACCCAGTTTAGAACAAAAAGTCCTCCAAAATCTGGAAACAAACTGGACTCCTCTGTCAGACACAATGTTCTCAGGAATGCCGTGTAAACGAACCACGTGCTGAAGGAACAACGGCACCAATTCAGAGGAGGAAGGCAACTTAGGTAATGGCACAAGATGTATCATTTTGGAAAACCTATCACAAATTACCCAGATGGTGGTCATTCTCAGAGAAACAGGAAGATCGGAAATTAAATCCATAGAGATATGGGTCCATGGTCTCTTGGGCACAGGCAATGGCATCAACAAACCACTAGAGCGAGAGCAAGGCTTGGAGCGAGAGCAAGTCCCGCAGGACTGCACAAATTCCCTGACATCGCGAGACAAGGTAGACCACCAAAAGGACCGACTAACCAAGTCTCTGGTACCAAAAATTCCGGGATGCCCAGCCAATGCGGAACAATGAATCTCAGACATCACACTCTTTTTCCATTGGTCCGGGACAAACAATTTTCCAACAGGGCAGCGCTCGGGCCTATCCTCCTGACACCCCTCCAGAGCAAGTCTCAAATTGGGCGAGATGGCTGAAAGAACTACACCCTCCTTCAAAATAACAGAGGGATCAGATAGCTCAGGAGAGTCCGCAAGGAAACTCCTCGAGAGGGCATCCGCCTTAACATTCTTAGTGCCAGGAAGAAAGGAAACCACAAAATTAAAACGTGTGAAAAACAAGGCCCACCTGGCCTGTCTAGATTGAGTCGCTTGGCAGATTCCAGATAGACCAGATTCTTATGGTCCGTAAGGACCACCACCTGATGTTTGGCTCCCTCCATCCAATGTCTCCACTCTTCAAAAGCCCACTTCATGGCCAATAACTCCCGATTACCCACGTCATAATTACGTTCAGTAGGAGAAAATTTTCGAGAGAAAAAGGCACAAGGGTTACTTTTAGAGGTCTCTGGATCTTTTTGGGACAAAACGGCACCTGCCCCAATTTCAGAGGCATCAACCTCCACCTGAAATGGCAGAGAAACATCAGGCTGCCGTAGAACAGGAGCAGAAGTGAATCTCTGCTTAAGTTCCTGAAACGCAGAGACTGCCTCAGGAGGCCAATTCACCACATCAGAACCCTTTCTGGTCAAATCAGTTAATGGTTTAACAATAACCGAGAAATTACCAATAAATTTACGATAAAAATTGGCAAAACCCAAAAATCTCTGAAGAGCCTTTAATGAAGTAGGTTGGACCCAATCACAGATGGCCTGAACCTTGACCGGGTCCATTTCAATAACAGATGGGGACAAAATGAATCCCAGAAATGAGATCTTCTGTACGCCAAAAAGACACTTTGATCCCTTCACATACAGAGCATTCTCTCTCAAAATCTGGAATACAGTTCGAACATGTTTCACATGAGAGTCCCAGTCATTAGAAAAAATCAAGATATCATCCAAATAAACAATCAGAAACTTGTCCACAAAATCCCTGAAAATGTCATTCATGAAGGACTGGAAGACGAAGGAGCATTAGTGAGCCCAAAGGGCATCACAAGGTACTCAAAATGCCCTTCAGGGGTGTTAAATGCCGTCTTCCATTCATCCCCGTGCTTAATGCGAATAAGGTTATACGCCCCCCTGAGGTCAAGCTTGGTAAACCAAGTAGCGTTTTTCACCCTGGAAAACAGGTCAGAAATCAAGGGTAACGGGTATTGATATTTCACAGTAATATTGTTCAAGAGACGATAATCAATACACGGCCTTAATGAACCATCTTTTTTGGCCACAAAGAAAAAACCGGCACCTAAGGGTGAAGAGGATGGTCTGATATGACCCTTCTCCAATGATTCCTTGATATAAGACCGCATAGCGTCATGTTCAGGTACAGACAAGTTAAAAAGGCGACCTTTAGGGAATTTTACTACCCGGCACTAATTCAATAGCGCAGTCATAGCTCCTATGGGAGGCAAGGATGCAGATTTACTTTCGCTAAACACATCAGAAAAATCAAACAAAAAGTCAGGAACATCCTCAGCCTGGGGGGAGGCAGAAAAAACAGGAGTGTTGGTATTAACACATTGGCAGCCCCAACTGGTTACAGACACAGATTTCCAATCCAAAACAGGATTATGAGACTGTAACCAAGGGAAACCCAGCACTATAATGTCATGCAGATTATATAGAACCAAAAATTTGCAGCACTCCTGGTGATCAGGTTCAACCCTCATTATCACCTGAGTAGAAAACTGGGGTTTATTCTCAGCCAAAGGGGTAGAATCGATCCCCAGTAAAGGAATAGACTTCTGTAGGGGTATCAAGGGAAACCCACAACGTTTAGCAAAATCATAATCCATCAGGTTAATAGCTGCTCCAGAATCAACGAAAGCCTGAGCAGAAAATGAGGACAGAGAGCATATCAGAGTGACAGTTAATAAAAACTTAGTCTGAACACTACCCAAGACAACTGAGCGTGCAAAACGTCTTCCCCGCTTAGGGCAGACTGAAATAGCATGAGAGGCATCACCACAGTAGAAACATAACCCATTGCGCTTTCGAAACTCATGACGCTGTGCCCCAGACACCACTCCATCACACTGCATGGGCTCAGCAGCTGGCTCACAAGGCAACACCACTCCACGCATACTTCTCCGCTCACGCAAACGTCTGTCAATTTGAATCGCTAATGACATAGAATCATTGAGACCAGAGGGGACAGGGAATCCCACCATAACATCCTTTACATTATCCGACAGACCCTTCCGGAAAAGGGCCGCCAAAGCGTCGTCATTCCATTTGGTCAGGACTGCCCACCTACGGAATCTCTGACAGTATAACTCAGCGTCATCAAGCCCTGATTTAATGCCAACAAGGCTTTTTCAGCTTGATCAGTGACATTAGGCTCATCGTACAATAACCCCAAAGCCTGAAAAAATGCATCAACATCACTCAAAACAGGATCCCCAGGTATCAGGGAAAAAGCCCAATCCTGAGGATCGCCGCGCAGGAGAGAGATGATAATTTGAACCTGCTGCGCTGCGTTTCCTGAGGACTTAGATTTTAAGGCAAGAAACAATTTACAATTATTTTTGAAATTCTGAAACTTAGCTCGATCCCCTAAAATCAAATCTGGCATGGGGATCCTAGGTTCCACAACAGGCAACCTAGCAAGATATGCAGCAATACTCTGAACCTCAGTGGCAAGCTGATCCACACGGCCAGACAACTGTGCAAACTCCATTGGGAGAAAAGATCCTCCCCAGCAACCCAGAGATACAGAGGGAAAAAAAAAAAAAAAAAAAAAGCAACAAACAGAAAAAATATCTCTGACAACTTTTCTTCCTTCAAAATATTTTTTCCCTTCTGTGAGTACCATACAATTTTTAGGCCGGTGATACTGTTATGTTTCGGTAGCTGAGGAGTGCAGGTAAAAAAGGCAATACACCAGAGCAGTTGGAATCTATGAGATTGCAGTACCCTGACTAACCACCACAACTAGAGGCAGCCGTGGAGCGTTCCTACGTTGGTCCTAGACGCCTCGTCACAGCCTGAGAAACTAACTACAACTAAAGATAGAAATAGGAAAGCTATCTGCCCCGGAGCAGAACCCCAAAGATAATAGAAAGCCCCCAAACATGTAATGGCGGTTAGACAAGAGGAAATACTGACACAGAAAGAAAATGGTATGAGCAAACGCTGGGGCCCAAACTACTAAATAGAAAAGGACAGGAAGGGTACTTACTGCAATCTCAGAAAACCCTAAAAAAAACACCAACTCTACTAATTTCAAAATCACCTGAGATCACACGACCTCTACCACCTAAATTAGTTCTCTGGTGTAAAAAAATCAAAACAGCAGCCACTGAAAAAAAACTGGAAAAAGCAAAAGTACAAAACACAGTGGCTGGACTAAACTGAGAGGGCAAAAGCCCCCGGAGGGGACCCAGAAGGCCCCCACAGAAGTGCAGGACAAAATGCAAAAATATAGCAAAAACACAAAATAAGAAATTGTCTTATCTGATAGCAGGAGATGCAGACACGACACAGCAGGCTACAAGGGAAACTGGAAAGAAGGATTCAGACCAGAACAATTGATCACCGGCAACCCTGATGGGAAAATGACTCCCTTATATAAGACCAATCAGTAACACCTGATTCCCAGTCCTCACAATCCTCACTAGTACCGCTTGTAACCACCAGAGGGAGCCTCTGCTCAGAACTCATCTCAAACCCATTCACAACAGAATGGTCCTGGGTGCGTCATGTCGCATTTGGAGAGCCCTGATGCGCCTAAACAGTGGAAACCCCCCACAAGTGACCCCATTTGGAAAATAGACCCCACAAGGAACTTATCTAGATGTGTGGTGAGCACTTTGAACCCCGAAGTGCTTCACAGAAGTTTATAACGCACAGCCGTAAAAATAAAAAATCTTTTTTTTTTACAAAAATGATTTTTTCGCCCCCAATATTTTATTTTCACAAGGGTAACAGGAGAAATTGGACCCCAAAAGTTGTTGTCCAATTTGTCCTGAGTACACTGATACCCAATATGTGGGAGAAAACTACTGTATGGGCGCACGTCAGGGCTCGGAAGGGAAGTAGTGACGTTTTGGATTGCAGACTTTGATGGAATGGTCTGGGTGCGTCATGTCGCATTTGGAGAGCCCCTGATGCGCCTAAACAGTGGAAACCCCCCACAAGTGACCCCATTTTGGAAAATAGACCGAACAAGGAACTTATCTATATGTGTGGTGACGCTATAACCCCCCAATGCTTCACAAATTTAAAGTACACCCTAAAAACAAAAAATAAATTTTTTTTTTTGTACAAAAATGATATTTTTTCCCCCCCATTTTTTTTTTTCCCAAGGGAACAGAAAAATAGGACAAATTGCACAATAAACCTTGGGGTTTTTTAAGTACGCTGATACCCCAATGTGGGATAAAATTTCTGTTTTGGACACATGGGAGAGCTCAAAAGTGAAGGAGCCCGTTTTACTTTTTTAACGCAGAATTGGCGGAATTTTAGATCAACCCATGTCACATTGAAGCCCCTATTTCCTAAACACGAAACCCCCCCCAAACTAACTCCCAACCCTAACCCCCAAAACACCCCTAAACCCCCTCCCAACCTAAACCACAAACCTAACCCAACACACCCCCAATCCCAACCCAACCCAATCCTAACTTTTGCCCAACCTAACCCAAAAATTTAAACCCAAAACCCAACCCTAACCCTAATGGAAAATGGAAATAAATTTTTTTTAATTTATTATTTTCCCTAACTAAGGGGGAAAAAGGGGGGTTTTTATTTTCATTTATAGCGGGTTTTTTTTGATTGGCACTGTCACCAAAAGACCTTTTTTTTTGCAAAAAAGTTTTTGCATCGCCACATTTTGAGAGCTTAATTTTTGCAAAATTTTGGCCCACAATCAGTAGGTCTTTTTTTTGCAGAAAAGAGTTACTTTTTATTTGACCATTTTTGACAGGGGCATTTTTGACGCTTTTATTTTGATTTTGGGAGTTTAAAAGAACAAAAACAGCAAATTTATAATTTTTTTTGGGGGGGGCTTTAAATTTTTGCTGGGTAAAATTTGATAAACTTTTATTCTTCGGGTCGTACGATTATGGGGATCCCCATTTAAACATTTTTTATGTTTTGGCGCTTTTATAGAATAA
>JARQOD010000005.1:530078574-530249667 GCA_033576555.1 Oophaga sylvatica | reverse complement strand
GGTACCCATTGTCCATTTGATACCATAGTCATCGTTGGCGACTCCATAAATCTTTGCAGTATGAGAAGGGAGGTTGTGTGACCACTTAACACTTAAATTTACCAAGTTGAGCAAGTCATGGTGTGACTAGTCTTCCGGTATGAGAACGTAACTAAAATGCTACCTTTATTAGCACATTATATTGTCTCCTAGGTGGCTTGAGGTCCTAAAATGGTAGTAGCGGACTTTAGACTTTATTGCTCATTTATTTTTAACTCTTTAAACTATCTACTGTTTAGCTTTTCTGACTCCATTCCTTGCAGCACAGGGCAACTGTCTGGGTTTTTCGTTCTTTAGAAGCACTTTCTCTATGTGCAGCTAAGTCTCGATACAAGTATTTAATTCCTAAAATTTAATCCGCATGATCTCCATTGTGTCTGATTCGTTTAGACTTGGCTTAACATTGTGATTGCGCTGAGATGCGTTTAGGTTCACTAGCATATACTTATAATTTACACTCAAGACAGGATGATTAATGTCTTCATTATAGTCAGGAGCAGATCTGGAGGGGTTAACAAATTTTTGAGAGTTTTCTTAACTCACATGGCTGTTTGTATTCCCTTTTTCCCTTACTTACTCTTTGTCTCCGTTCCTCTCTGTCGCATTTCTCATTTTTCTTCATTTTATGCTTGGAAGTGGCTGTTGCATTCTGATTTGATAAATGATAGTGTAAAAAGTGTTTTGATTGATTTTGGATTAGTATTGATTGCTCTTGATTAGATCACTGACACCCTGTGATCAATACGATTCGATAAGACACTGTGCCTCTTTTCTGTCCCTCACAGCCGGTCAGGGGGAATACAAGAAACTGAATGGTCAAGGATGATAAATTGACCAAATGCCTATCTTCAGAAATTCTTTACTTTTAAGTGTATGGATCTTTAAAAAAAAATCCAACATTTTGTCTGTAACAGTTTGAAACGACAGACCACTTAATAATAGAAAGCCTGACTTGAGTGGTTTCCATTTGCTTGCCTATCCTGCGTTAGAACACAAATTCTTGGCCAAAAATGAGACAATTTCAAGTGAGGATTCAAGATCAAATTTTATTTCCTTGATAAATTTGACCTTCCTCTAAAGAAAATAATATCCCTCTTAAAGATCTCCCTATCTCTACTTAACCTATAAAGTCAGGTTAAATAGTTTTATCAAAAAGCCACCATGTGGTCCAAGAGATCTCTATTAGAGAGCCTTCTTTGAGATTGCTGAAGGAAGACTCAACCTTCACCACTTCTTCTTGCTATTTCTTTATGAGAGTTCTTTTATTAAATTAAGTAAATTAAATCTTTTGAAAGATCAAATCTAAGATTTTCTTAAAGTAAATTTTTCTAACAGACCTGCACGTGCCCTCAACAGTACTTCAGAAGTCTAAAACTGAGTTCAAAACTCAGATTTTGGCCCAATCTACTCGTGAAATTTTAGACCTCTCGAATATTCTTTCCTCATTTTACATTCAACCAGGTTGGAAATAAAAGCAATTAGCTCGGCTTTCCCATTCCACTCCCATTTGCCCTTTGCTCGTAATGTTTTTTTTGGTATGCCTAGTTTGGAGATGATTAATCCAACTTTATTAGTACAGCCAGGACAAGTTCTACGTGGTGGTGAATAATATAAATTTGTCCTCTTGCCTAAACCTGACAGTTTTAACTCTTTGAAAGCCTGGTATACCAGAGGCACAAAACAGACCTGCTTAATTGAGAAAGTATTGTCTCGTAAGAAGTTAAATCAATGCTATTTATGTATACATGGACTTTAGCCACTACCATTATTCTCCTGTATGTCACATATTATTGAGTTTTGATACTACAGTATGTGTATGGGGTTATTTTTGTATTATTTTATGCTTTGGTTCAAGTTTCACCATTTCTCAATTTTTTTAAAAAAATTCTTTTTTTTAATTATTAAAATTACATTTTAATTAGAAAAATAAATTCTGATTTTTACCAGTGTTTTGAGAGCTATTTCAGGACCTCAGATTCCTCTTGGGGTTTAATACATATATATTATAATTCACAGTGTGAAGCCAGCACCTGGCAGGGCTCCCCGCCTCTGCGTATAATTTGGAGGTCATTAACCCTCAACTTTGATCACTGACTCTAATACTTTGTAGGTCGCAGAGATTTTTTTCAGCTGGAACCAAATTGTGCATCATGTTCTGCAAAAAAAAAGGAACAAAAAGGGTTGGATTGTTAAAAAAGATGCTAGGTGCGGATTCCACAATGACAAGATTTATGGTGCATTCCTTTCAATAACACCCACTCCATGTCAACCCATTGAAGGGCTTGATTACCTTCTGCAGAAGAACCCAGCCAAACATCTTCATCCACCACTTGTTTAAAATAATATTCAAAGTTCCAGATATTCCCAGATAACCCCTATTTTGTCTGTTGGCTTTGATGCATGACATCTATACAGATGTAGCAGAACTCAAATTGTCACTTAACTACTCATGTGAGCGTTGTGATAATATGAAGTCAGTACAATTTTGAAGTTGCCCTATGGAAAACTACTGGTGACGTCATTGTGTCATCATGATCCATTGTGACAAATAGCAAACTCAACTTGGCTTAATTAGAAAGTGATCACGGTCCTCACTTCTCCTCTGATGACCCAATGTGGTGGGCAATACGGTGGCTCAATGGTTAGCAATGTTGCTTTGCAATGCTGGGGTCTTGGGGTCAAATCCCACCAAAGACAACATCTACAACGAGTTTGTATGTTCTCCCCTTGGGTTCGCTCCATTTTCTCTGGTTTCCTACCATACTCCAGAGTCATATTGATAGGAAATCTACATTGTGAACCCCAATGGGAACAGTGATGATAATGTCCGTAAAGTGCTGCAGAATGCGACAGCACTGTTTGAGCATAATAAATAAAATAATTACCGTAATACTAGTGGGTTCATTGAAACCAATCCCATGTTTTTGTGTATATCTCAATGGCCCTTTGGTACAGATGTTTCCATCCTTACCTTTCTTTATAATTTTTTAATAAAAGACTGCAACTCACATCCTGACCACTGGATGGCCACATAAAGAACGCATAACATAAACATCTCCCGACAGAGTATCACGTAATAATTTTTTTTTCCTAAGCCCATTATCTCATGCTATCTACCACTTTTGGGACATGTCAAGCCAAGAAAGGACGGAAACGACACATCTATACATGCCACCATCTCATCAGAAAGGTTGAATTAAAACCTCACAAATTATTTTTCTCTCCTAAGAAAATTTGCTTCCAATGTAGCAGCCACTTATCTACCGGCCCATAGGTGTATCTAAGGAAACATTTAGATCAATGCTTAAGCCGTGTAGTTAAATACCATGACAAAGGCAGTGTGCTCCATTGGCCACTTTCTAGGTCCACCCGTAGGACACATGCCCCAATCTTTGCCTCTGTTCCTGCCTCTGTACAAATTCTAAATAGTTAATTTGACCCAAAATGGCATTTCAATGTTCGGGAACAAAATAATCTTTCTGTCTATGGTCTCCGAAATTCAAAAGACCATGAAAGAAGTAGTGTGGCATCAAGGGAAAAGTTGAACATAATTTGTAGTGGTTTCGTTGAGAAATTGACATTGTATCTCTAAAAGAAGCTGATCGGAGCTCTTCATATCCCTGAGAGGTAGCCTGGTGCTGCAAGAACCACAAGCCTTCAGCAAACAGCGAGTCGGCAGCAGGTGTGAACTACATAAAACAGGATTAAGAGAGGAGCAGAGTGTACACTAAAAACAGAAACCACACGCCCCTTTCACCCCGTCTTCAAAGACACAGAAGTCAGAAGTCAGAGCGTCCGGCATTCCCTGTTTACTAACAGCCTCAGTCCTCTGTGCAAACTGATCGGTGCAGCTGCAATTACTTAACCCTTCACTAATAGGGTTAAAATTAAAATCCATTCGCCGAGGGCGGAAGAAAGACTCTTCAAATTAAGGGTAGAAGATGGGATTTATATAAAGATCTAAGGCCTCTTTCAGACATCCCTGTTTCTCACGTACACATTCTATCCGTGTATTGTAACACGTATCCTTTATAGTTTATGTGGCTGTTCACATTAATGTGAGGTTTTTTTGCGGAGTGACTGGTCCACAAAATATATGACATGTCCATTTTTGATCAAACTCGCCAACTCAAGTCTTTGGGTGCGTAAAAATCAGGAGACCTCAAACCGCGCTCTCTGCAATGGCAGAAGGTTTGCAAGGTATTTTTAAATGGAACCTGTCACCTGTTTTGGCCGCTATAAGATACGGCCATTGCCTTTCAGGGCTTATCTACAGCATTCTATAATGCTGTAGATAATCCCCCCCGATCTGACCTGAAAGATAAGAAAATAACTTTCATTATAGTCACCGTGGGGGAGGGGCGGTCCGGTGCGTTCTGATCCGTTGGGTGTCGCAGGTCCGGCGCATCCCATCTTCTTGCGACGCCGCCCTCCTGCTTGCTTCCTCACTCCCCGGCATCGTGCTCCTGCGCAGGCATACTTTTCTGCCCTGTTGAGGGCAGAGCAAAGTACTGCAGTGCGCAGGCGCCGGGAAAGGTCTGAGAGGCCCAGCGCCTGCGCACTGCAAGAATTGAGACCCACCCCAAAAATTGTGTCCAAAATGGGGAATGTGGAGTCCTAGATGTTATCTGCTAGTGTCAAAGTGGCGTCAAGACTAAAAAAAATTCAGTGCCGCCAAGTGATCATGTTGATAAAATTGGTCCAATATGGCTTATTTTTTGCATATTCATAAATGAACTAATTTCACAAAATTGTTTGTTAACGCCTATTATTATGTCATCGACTTCTCCTAGGTTACAAAAAGTGTTCATTGTCCAATATTAGGGGGCAGTAGTATGCAAGTTGGAAGTTGGTGTAAGGACCAAAAATGGAGAGAGAATTGTAGTAAATGTATTGAGTGCCATATTTTTTATAAAATTTTTGAATACTCCTAAATGCACTAATTTCTCAAAAACATTTTTTTTAATTCTTCATTTAAATAATGTATTTTTTATTGAGTTCCAAATAGAATTATTCAGTCCTAATATTTGATACTGAATGTTACCTCCACCACCCTTAGATTACCTATAGATCGTTGTCCTAATTTTGTACCCTCGGATTGTTGGTCGCCTCTTGTGCATTTTTCCTATTCTCATTTACAACTAGGATTAAAACCCCCTTTTTTAGGATACTTTTTTTGGAGCTCAAAGGAACTTTGGTAAAAATATAAAAAAAATTTCCAAGAACGATTGGTCTGATATTTTTAGTAAAGAGCGTTGGTTAAGTTCTTAATGTAGCAGGTGTAGAGGAGGGGACCACAGTGGCTGTAGCGGCCCGTGATGGCACATGAGTGATGTCATCTTGGCTAACAGTTTCACAAGTGCATCTGTCACTGGGGTAGCTAAATAAAGACTCAATCAGAACCCTAAACATAGTAACACGTTTTAAAAGCCGCCAAGACAATATGTTCCATGGAGTCGAAATGGAATGTTTTTGTTTTTCCATAACAGTGAAAATTTTTGATTTCTTCTCAACCATCTGTATTTTAAAAATACTAATATTTATTTGGATAAAGCCAAAAGGACTTTTGTTTGCTTTTTTTTTTGTATTTCTTCGCAGCCATTTTTCATACAATAGATCTTGATCGTCCGGTAACGTTTTTGCTTTCTCCTTAATATGGAAATTTTTGGATTTCCTTAAAATCGTCAACCAGTCGTCTATATCTTGTCGTGTGGATGTGATGCGTACTAATATGCTGCATAGGTACCTGATCCATTGTGTACTTGTACACTGCAGGGGACAAGTAAGATTTTGGAAGCTGAGGTTGTGTC
Source organism: Oophaga sylvatica (assembly GCA_033576555.1). Taxonomy (NCBI): domain Eukaryota; kingdom Metazoa; phylum Chordata; class Amphibia; order Anura; family Dendrobatidae; genus Oophaga; species Oophaga sylvatica. The sequence continues at coordinate 530,243,818 of JARQOD010000005.1, read as the reverse complement.
TTTTTTTTTTTAACCCTTTCATATGTAAAAATGTTCAGATTAGCGAGCAGCCAATGGGGGTTTATCTGTTTATCATGGCAGAGGGAGGACAAGAGAGCACAGAATGAATCTTCTCTTTCTTAGTTTTCAGAGTGTACAGATCAAATATTGGAGAATATAGGAAAATAAAATAAAGAGCATTTCGTTGGATTCCTAATTTTAAAACAAGATGACTTCCAGGGATTTTCCTAACTTGTCTCAACCATGGATGAAGTAAGACTTTTTTTTTTCTATTTATTTACACGACAGTGCACACACGCTGCACATTGACCACAGAGATGCATATATGTGTATACATGATTATCATGGAATTTTGGCATTTTTAGATTTTTAGAAGAGATACTGTGTAAAAATAGACGCTGTGACGCAACTGTTTGCACTGTAAGAAATACATAACGTAGCACGATGACAAGACGGGTAGTGGGGGGCAAAGTACAGAGCGGAGCGCAAGGTGTTCATCATACTTACTGTATGGTTTACACATACTCTTTTCCCTTTTTTTTTTAACCTTTAACTTTACACTTCTGAAAAGTTTTCAGAATAAGGGTAAGATAGCGAAGAAGAGATTATATGTGAGAAAATTACGTTTAGCGACTTGTGCCAGTTTTAGCTTGTCTCAAGCACCAAGTTGGGTGCAGTTTGCAAAATTTTCATGCAAAGTATTTTTTTTAATATATATAAAGCTTCCGTATCTATCTATCTCTTACTATCTATCTATCTATCTATCATCTATCTATATCTATCTATCTATCTATCTATCTTCATCTATCTATCTATCTTCATTATCTATCTATCTATCTATCTATCTATTATCTATTTATCTATCTATCTATCTATCTATCTATCTTATTTCATATCTATCTATCTCTTATCTATCTATCTATCTATATCTATCTATCTATCTATCTATCATCTATCTATCTATCTATCTATCTATCTTACTCTATCTTATCTATCTATCTATCTAATCTACTATCTATCTATCTATCTATCTATCTATCTATCTATCTATCTATCTATCTATCTATCTACTATCTCATCCATCTATCTATCTATCTATCTATCTATCTATCTATCTATCTATCTATCTATCTATCTATCTATCTATCTAATCTATCTATCTCTCTCTATATATCTATCTATCTATCATCTATCTATCCATCTATCTCTTATCTATCTATCTATAAAAAAAAAATAGGAACAAATTCCAGAGGGTGAAGACTTTATTCACCCATAAGCTTTTTTTAGTGTTACGTTTTTCTATGTTCATTATCTGCTATCGACCCAATATCCTGAGCATTGCACCCCTATCATTATACCCCCTTAGTATTGCTACATTTTCTTATTTTACATCTATGTATCGTTCAATCTATCTCATATTTCTTCATCTTTCTACATCCTATGTATCCATTTATCTACATATCTATGTAAAAATCTACCTGTATTCCGCAAGTCATTAGATAATAAGCTTAGCTTATTACTCACAGATTTTGTATGAAAATCCCACATCCTAGCCGGATACAACACAGACTAGTCATGAGACATCCTAAATGGATCCTGTGGTCTAGGGCCTGTGAAATTACTGCTTAAGACTTAGCGTAAAAAAAAAAATGTCTCCCTCCAAACTCATATTCATGTAGGCAATAATTCTGCTGTTAATGGCACACATGGGAAAATCACTGTAGTTGAGTGTTTAACTTGTGCATCGTTACAGCAAGTGTTACAGGAAATCTGCTAGAAAGACGGTACAGGAGCAGTCAGCAGCGTGTGACTGCCCGGCTGTGACTCTCCATAATCGCCCGATAGGCCCCTATAACCACAGGAAGTCATGGACCTCCGACCGAGCTTCAGTATCCACATCACTGTGAGATTCTTCTTGAATATCCAGTGTAATACGCCAATGTAATATCTAGCTGTGGAAAAATATGTTCCAAATTAAATGAGTTAATTACTAGAGATGGGCAAATTGATTCAATACAAATCGAGTTTGTGTATAATTTTTGGGAACTCGCTGATCCCAGCAGATTTAAACAAGATGCGATTTGCTTCATTTGAGTCACTTAAAATGGCCATTTTACATTAGAGAAGGTTGCTTCAGCTATAAAAAATCACATGACCTGGAGCATGCTTCCCCATGATGCCTTAAAGCTATCACATCATATGGTATAGCATAGACAATCAGTAGGAACTATCATAGCCTGCATAAAAGCTGGGGCAGAGAATGCAGCAGTCATTGTGTAGTGAATTTGGATAGTTAGAGGATGTCACGGCTCACAGCTTAGTCATAGTGATAGGGAGAGAAAACCACAACATTCTTAAACTGTACAGATACTGTGTGACAGCACAACAGTGAAGAAGATTAGTATGTGCCGAAAATAGAATAATAAAGATTTAATGAATAGAGAAAAAAAGATAGGAAAGTCACTGTGTCTATGAGTTAGGAGATCCACTGTGTCTGTTAGCTAGGAGAGTCACTATGTCTGTGAGGCAGGAGAGTCACTGTGTCTGTGAGGCAGGAGAGTCACTGTGTCTGTGAGGCAGGAGAGTCACTGTGTCTGTGAGGCAGGAGACTCACTGTGTCTGAGGCAGGAGAGTCACTGCGTCTGTGAGGCAGGAGAGTCACTGTGTCTGTGAGGCAGGAGAGTCACTGTGTCTGTGAGGCAGGAGAGTCACTGTGTCTGTGAGGTAGGAGACTCACTGTGTCTGAGGCAGGAGAGTCACTGCGTCTGTGAGGCAGGAGAGTCACTGTGTCTGTGAGGCAGGAGAGTCACTGTGTCTGTGAGGCAGGAGACTCACTGTGTCTGAGGCAGGAAAGTCACTGTGTTTGTGAGGCAGGAGAGTCACTGTGTCTGTGAGGCAGGAGAGTCACTGTGTCTGTGAGGCAAGAGACTCACTGTGTCTGTGAGGCAGGAGAGTCACTGTCTGTGAGGCAGAAGAGTCACTGTGACTGTGAGGCAGGAGACTCACTGTGTCTGTGAGGCAAGAGAGTCACTGTGTCTGTGAGGCAGGAGAGTCACTGTGTCTGTGAGGCAGGAGACTCACTGTGTCTGTGAGGCAGGAGAGTCACTGTGTCTGTAAGGCAGGAGAGTCACTGTGTCTGTGAGGCAGGAGAGTCACTGTGTCTGTGAGGCTGGAGAGTCACTGTGTCTGAGAGGCAGGAGAGTCACTGTGTCTGTGAGGCAGGAGACTCACTGTGTCTGTGAGGCAGGAGAGTCACTATGTCTATGAGGTAGGAGAGTCACTTTGTATTTGAGGCAGGAAAGTCACTGTGTCTGTGAGGCTGGAGAGTCACTGTGTCTGTGAGGCAGGAGAGTCACTATGTCCGTGAGGCAGGAGAGTCACTGTGTCTGTGAGGTAGGAGAGTCACTGGGTCTGTGAGGCAGGAGAGTCACTGTGTCTGTGAGGCTGGAGAGTCACTGTGTCTGGAGGCAGGAGAGTCACTGCATCTGTGAGGCAAGAAAGTCACTATGTCTGTGGGCAGGAGAATCACTGTGTCTGTGAGGCAGGAGAATCACTGTGTCTGTGAGGCAGGAAAGTCACTGTGTCTGTGAGGCAGGAGAGTAACTGTGTTTCTGTGGCAACAGTCACTGTGTCTGTGAAGCAGGAGAATCACTGTGTCTTTGAGGCAGGAGAGTCACTGAGAGGCAGGAGAGTAACCAGTGTCTCTATGGCAACAGTCACTGTGTCTGTGAGGCAGGAGAGTCACTATGTCTGTGAGGCAGGAAAGTCACTTTGTCTTTAAAACAAGAGAATTTCTGTATCTGTTAGTTAGGAGAGTCGCTGTGTCTGTGAGTTAGAAGAGTTAATGTGTCTGACGCAAGAAAGTCAGTGTCTGTAAGTTAGGAGGTTACTTTGAGAGGCAGAGAATTACTGTCTCTGTGGGACAGGCTAGTCACTGTGTTTGTGAGGCAAGAGAGTCACTGTGTCTGTGAGGCAGGAGAGTCACTGTGTCTGTGAGGCAGGAGAGTCACTGTGTCTGTAAGGCAGGAGAGTCACTGTGTCTGTGAGGCAGGAGAGTCACTGTGTCTGTGAGGCTGGAGAGTCACTGTGTCTGAGAGGCAGGAGAGTCACTGTGTCTGTGAGGCAGGAGACTCACTGTGTCTGTGAGGCAGGAGAGTCACTATGTCTATGAGGAAGGAGAGTCACTTTGTCTTTGAGGCAGGAAAGTCACTGTGTCTGTGAGGCTGGAGAGTCACTGTGTCTGTGAGGCAGGAGAGTCACTATGTCCGTGAGGCAGGAGAGTCACTGTGTCTGTGAGGCAGGAGAGTCACTGGTCTGTGAGGCAGGAGAGTCACTGTGTCTGTGAGGCTGGAGAGTCACTGTGTCTGAGAGGCAGGAGAGTCACTGCATCTGTGAGGCAGGAAAGTCACTATGTCTGTGGGCAGGAGAATCACTGTGTCTGTGAGGCAGGAGAATCACTGTGTCTGTGAGGCAGGAAAGTCACTGTGTCTGTGAGGCAGGAGAGTAACTGTGTTTCTGTGGCAACAGTCACTGTGTCTGTGAAGCAGGAGAATCACTGTGTCTTTGAGACAGGAGAGTCACTGAGAGGCAGGAGAGTAACCAGTGTCTCTATGGCAACAGTCACTGTGTCTGTGAGGCAGGAAGTCACTATGTCTGTGAGGCAGGAAAGTCCCCTTTGTCTTTAAAACAAGAGAATTTCTGTATCTGTTAGTTAGGAGAGTCGCTGTGTCTGTGAGTTAGAAGAGTTAATGTGTCTGACGCAAGAAAGTCAGTGTCTGTAAGTTAGGAGAGTTACTTTGAGAGGCAGTAGAATTACTGTCTCTGTGGGACAGGCTAGTCACTGTGTTTGTGAGGCAAGAGAGTCACTGTGTCTGTGAGGCAGGAGAGTCACTGTGTCTGTGAGTTAGGAGGGTCACTGTGTCAGGGAGGCAGGAGAGTCATTATGTCTGTGAGTTGGAGAGTCACTGTGTCTGGGAGACAGAAGAGTTACTGTGTCTGAGAGTGGAAGAATCACTGTGTCTATGAAGCAGGAGAGTCACTGTGTCTGTGAGGCAGGAGACTCACTGTGTCTGTGAGGCAACAGAATCACTGTGTCTGTTAAGCAGGAGAGTCACTGTGTCTGTGAGGTAGGAGAGTCACCATTTCTGTGAGGCAAGAGAATCACTGTGTCTGTGAGGCAGGAGAGTCACTGTGTCTGTGAGGCAGGAGAGCCAATGTGTCTGTGAGATAGGACAGTTACTGTGTCAGTTTGGAGAGTCATTGCCTGTGAATCTGGAGAGTCACTGTTTCTGTGAAGCAAGAGAGTTATTGTGTCTGTGAGGCAGGAGAGTCACTGTGTCTGTGAGTTAGGAGGGTCACTGTGTCAGGGAGGCAGGAGAGTCATTATGTCTGTAGTTGGAGAGTCACTGTGTCTGGGAGACAGAAGAGTTACTGTGTCTGAGAGGTGGAAGAATCACTGTGTCTATGAAGCAGGAGAGTCACTGTGTCTGTGAGGCAGGAGACTCACTGTGTCTGTGAGGCAACAGAATCACTGTGTCTGTTAAGCAGGAGAGTCACTGTGTCTGTGAGGTAGGAGAGTCACCATTTCTGTGAGGCAAGAGAATCACTGTGTCTGTGAGGCAGGAGAGTCACTGTGTCTGTGAGGCATGAGAGCCAATGTGTCTGTGAGATAGGACAGTTACTGTGTCAGTTTGGAGAGTCATTGCCTGTGAATCTGAGAGTCACTGTTTCTGTGAAGCAAGAGAGTTATTGTGTCTGTGAGGCAGGAGAGTCACTGTGTCGGTGAGATAGGACAGTTACTGTGTCAGTTAGGAGAGTCACTGTGCCTGTGAGGCAGGAGAGTCACTGTGTCTGTAAGGCAGGAGAGTCACTGTGTCTGTGAGTAGGAGAATCACTGTGTCTGTGAGGCAGGAGAGTCACTGTGTCTGTGAGTAGGAGAATCACTGTGTCTGTAAGGCAGGAGAGTCACTGTGTCTGTTAGTAGGAGAATCACTGCATCTGTGAGGCAGGAGAGTCACTGTGTCTGTGAGGCAGGAGAGTCACTGTGTCTGTGAGGCAGGAGAGTCACTGTGTCTGTAAGGCAGGAGAATCACTGTGTCTGTGAGTAGGAGAATCACTCTGTCTGTGAGGCAGGAGAGTCACTGTGTCTATGAGTAGGAAGATACCTGTTTCTGTGAGGCAGGAGAGTCACTGTGTCTGTGAAGCAGGAGAGTAACTGCGTGTGTGAGGCAAGAGAGTCACTGCATCTGTGAGGCAGTAGAGTCACTGCGTCTGTGAGGCAGGAGAGTCACTGTGTCTGTGAGGCAGGAGAGTCTGCGTCTGTGAGGCAGGAGAGTCACTGCATCTGTGAGGCAGGAAAGTCACTGTGTTTGTGAGGCAGAAGAGTCACTGTGTCTGTGAGGCAGGAGAATCACTGCGTCTGTGAGGCAGGAGAGTCACTGCATCTGTGAGGCAGGACAGTCACTGTGTCTGTGAGGCAGGAGAGTCACTGCGTCTGTGAGGCAGGAGAATCACTGCATCTGTGAGGCAGGACAGTCACTGTATCTGTGAGGCAGAAGAGTCACTGTGTCTGTGAGGCAGGAGAGTCACTGCGTCTGTGAGGCAGGAGAGTCACTGCATCTGTGAGGCAGGACAGTCACTGTGTCTGTGAGGCAGAAGAGTCACTGTGTCTGTGAGGCAGGAGAGTCACTGCGTCTGTGAGGCAGGAGAGTCACTGCATCTGTGAGGCAGGACAGTCACTGTGTCTGTGAGGCAGAAGAGTCACTGTGTCTTTGAGGCAGGAGAATCACTGTGTCTGTGAGGCAGGAGAGTCACTGCGTCTGTGAGGCAGGACAGTCACTGTGTCTGTGAGGCAGAAGAGTCACTGTGTCTGTGAGGCAGGAGAGTCACTGCGTCTGTGAGGCAGGAGAGTCACTGCATCTGTGAGGCAGGACAGTCACTGTGTCTGTGAGGCAGAAGAGTCACTGTGTCTTTGAGGCAGGAGAATCACTGTGTCTGTGAGGCAGGAGAGTCACTGCGTCTGTGAGGCAGGACAGTCACTGTGTCTGTGAGGCAGGAAAGTCATTGCGTCTGTGAGGCAGTAGAATCACTGCGTCTGTGAGGCAGGAGAGTCACTGCATCTGTGAGGCAGTAGAGTCACTGTGTCTGTGAGGCAGGAGAGTCACTGTGTCTGTGAGGCAGGAGACTTACTGTGTCTGTGAGGCAGGAGAGTCACTGTGTCTGTGAGGCAGGAGATCCACTGTGTCTGTGAGGCAGGAGAGTCACTGTGTCTGTGAGGCAGGAGAGTCACTGTGTCTGTGAGGCAGGAGAGTCACTGCATCTGTGAGGCAGGAGAGTCACTGTGTCTGTGAGGCAGGAGAGTCACTGTGTCTGTGAGGCAGAAGAGTCACTGTGTCTGTGAGGCAGGAGAGTCACTGTGTCTGTGAGGCAGAAGAGTCACTGTGTCTGTGAGGCAGGAGAGTCACTGTGTCTGTGAGGCAGGAGAATCAGTATCTGTGAGGCAGGAGAGTCACTGTGTCTGTGAGGCAGGAGAGTCACTGTGTCTGTGAGGCAGGAGAGTCACTGTGTCTGTGAGGCAGGAGAATCAGTATCTGTGAGGCGGGAGAGTCACTGTGTCTGTGAGGCAGGAGAGTCACTGTGTCTGTGAGGCAGAAGAGTCACTGTGTCTGTGAGGCAGGAGAGTCACTGTGTCTGTGAGGCAGGAGAGTCACTGTGTTCAGTTTTCCTCCAGCGCCAGCATAGCATTACTCCATTCCTAATTAAATGAATGTGCTGTACCTAAGCTCTAGCTGCTCCTCTAGACTTACTCTTTGTCATTTTTCTTTTTTTAGCCAATAGAAACGTTTCCTGATGATTGTGGAACCCCACAGAGGGTATTTCAAAATTAGTCTTTTTAAACCAAGTAACTGAGGGCTTCAAGATTTGCTGCTGGAAATTTTTAGATAAAAAAAAAAATGGGGATGAAGGGGGTGAAAGGGTAGGGCACCGAATACATTAAAGGGTCTTTTTTTGTGGTGCCTTTAACAGCCCACTACAGTCCACTGAAGAAGGTGAAAATCCTCCTACGGCACATAAGTAGTACCAACAATTGGCCACCAGAGGTGCTGTTTGACTTTTGTAGCATTGGGCCAAGAAATAACCCAACCGTAACTAATCATACAAAAAAACTAACAAAAACAAATTATGTCTTGCAAAGAAAACAAGATTTTCTTTATGGAATTGCATATGTGATTAACATTCCAAAAATAATAATCTACTTTCTACCGCATGTAGTTGTTTTTGTATTTTTTTTATTGTGAATATGATAGAATGGTTTTGCCTTTGTTGCATTTTTCTATTTATACTTGACTTTTAAGTCAATATTGTTTTGGAGCTTAGCGTTTAACCCACTTCTGCCTCCGTAGCCTCCACTACACAAAAACAAATGCATGTACCGATGCTCTCTCATCCATAGTGCGCCTGTCTTTTGCTATACATTTCTCTGGCCACATGCTGCTCTCTTGCTCCAGTGACAAGAGTATACCTGGAAGACAAGCCCCTCCAAGCTGAGGCAGCTAGCGTCAGACAGGGCGCTTTGCCATCTGTCCCACCTGCTGCATTCATGTGTCCATCTGGTATCTGCAATAGCTCATTGCAGACTTCAACACAAGAGCACTTGGTCTGGAAAAACAGGCAGTGTGAATTATTTAGGTTGTGTGTAAATATAAAAAAGGAGGAGAAGCAATGGTGAGGTATGAGGAACGAGCAGAAGAGTCACTGTATATATGTATACATGCTCTCACAGGAAAACAAAAGCCCAAATGACATTAAAAAAGTGATTGAACAGGTTTTTGTAGAATTAACTCCAACTATATGCTCCTAACTTTATGTGAAAGAAGAAAAATGTATTGTAATCCTTAAAAAAAACCTGTTATGTTCTCTGTAGGGGACTCCCTAAATTATATTGTTTGTTTGACTCGCTCAATGGACTCTCCAAGTCAAATATGAGTTGATGTTAATTGCAGTGGACACTTGGTTATGCTCGCGGCAGTGGGATCTCTAAGTCGTACAGTATGTTACTACAGTGGACTCTAACTGCAACAGACTCAGTAACCGTGTGTTATGTTCACTGCTGTGGACTCTCTAAGGTATGCTATATGATATATGCTCACTATGGCAGACTCTCTAAGTCATTATGTATGTTATGCCTTCAGTTACAGACTCTCTAACTACGCCCTATGTTGTGCCCATTGCTGTGGACTCTCTAAGTCATATCATGTGTTATGACTCCTGCTGTGGACTCTCTAAGTCATTATGCATGTCATGCCTACAGCTACAGACTCTCTAACTCATGCCCTATGTTGTGCCCATTGCTGTGGACTCTCTATGTCATGCTGTATGTTATGTGACTCTCTAAGACTCACTACGGCAGACTCTCTAACTCACACCATATGTTGTACCCATTGCTGTCGACTCTCTAAGTCATACTGTATGTTATTCTCACTGCTGCAAACTCTCTAACTCACATCATGTGTTATGACTCCTGCTGTGGACTCTCTAAGTCATTATGCATGTTATGCCTACAGCTACAGACTCTCTAACTCATGCCCTATGTTGTGCCCATTGCTGTGGACTCTCTAAGTCATGCTGTATGTTATGTGACTCTCTAAGACTCACTACGGCAGACTCTCTAACTCATACCATATGTTGTACCCATTGCTGTCGACTCTCTAAGTCATACTTTATGTTATTCTCACTACTGCAAACTCTCTAACTCACATCATGAGTTATGCGCACTGCAATTAACTCTCTAATTTAAACTAATTTTAGATATGCCATTTTCACTACAGAAGTACTCTCTAAGTCATACCGTATGTTATGCCCACTGCTGCAGACTCTCTAATTCACACCATATGTTTTACCCACTGCTGGGGACTCTATAATTCATACCATATGTTGTACCCATTTCTGGTGACTCTCTAAGTTATACCGTATGTTGTACACACTGCTATGGACTCTCTAAGTCATACCATATGTTTTACCCATTTCTGTCGACTCTCTAACTCATACTGTATGTTATTCCCACTGCTGCAAACTCTCTAACTCACACCATATGTTGTGTCCACTCTAGCAGACTCTCTAACTCATATCATGTGTTATGCCCACTGCAATTAACTCTCTAATTTAGACTAATTTTAGATATGCCATTTTCACTACAGAAGTACTCTCTAATGTTATGTCCACTGCTGCAGATTCTCTTACTGATGCCATATGTTATGCCCACTGCTGCAGACTCTCTACCTCACATCATATTTTTGTACAAACTGCTGCAGACTCTCTAAGTCATACCATATGTTGTGCCCATTGCTGGGGACTCTCTAAGTCATACTGTATGTTGTGCCCATTGCTGGGGACTCTGTAAGCCATACCGTATGTTATGCCCTCTGCTGCAGACTCTCTGTCATGGGTGCATCGCCACGAAGATCGTCGCGATTGCACATTCTGACTTCTCACAGCTGAGCTGCTGTTTCTTTGTGTTTGGTAATGAGAGAGTTAATTTTACCTAGCTCTTTGCTAAGACTAGGTCCAGCCTCGCCCGGCTGCTTTGGATTATGTTCTAATTAGTTTCCTTTATATTCCTGCCAGTCTGGGTGTTGGAGGCCGGTGAAAGCATTCATATAGTTTAGCAGACTGGATCGGTTCTGGGAATACTTAAGCTAAGAGCTCCTTAGTTGTTTTTACTCTTACAGCTTATAGTTTATCTCTGAGACCTTAGGTGTTCCTACTGTGTGTGAGTGTTGTATGTAAGACTTTATTTACTTTATTTCTTGTCTTTCTTGTATGTCTTTCTGTTCATTAACCGTTACCTGTTCATTCCCTTTGGTGGTAATCAGGGTCCTTCTTAGGACTAGATTACAGTTGGCAGGGATTGATAGGAGACAGGGTTTACGCTGGTGGCCTGGACCTCTGTACCTTTAACAGTACCTCCAGGTAGAGGGATTAGTTAGGACCCCAGTTTAGGGTCAGCATAGACCCCGGTCACCCTCTAGCCGGAGACAGCGTATAACGAATTCCGTATTGACCCACTGGACTTTCTGTCAGGTAAATCTATGTTATCATATAGCTATGCGCATGTTATATAGTATGTTGCCCTTTTGATATAGATTATTGTCATCACATATATATATCTGCTATACAGCGTGACATTTTCACCGGCCATACTAAAGATTCTCCCCAGCTATCATGGATCCAGTAGCCCAGCTGGCCCGGCAGTTGCAGGGATTGTCCATGGAGTTGGCAGACATTAAGTCCAAGGTTTTGTCTCCCCCGGAGCAAACCAGATCTGAACCTAAGGTTGCTCTCCCGGACAGGTTCACTGGTGGGCGGGACAAATTTTTTACTTTCCGGGAGGCATGTAAATTGTACTTTCGGCTGCGCGCCTCGGTCATCTGGGAGTGAAGAGCAGAGGGTGGGAATTGTTATCTCGCTCTTACAAGGGGATCCTCAATCTTGGGCGTTCTCTATTCCTCCAGGCTCCCCAGATCTCCAGTCAGTGGATCGATTTTTTACTGCCCTGGGTCTGGTATATGATGATCCGGATCGAGTCTCCCTTGCTGAAACAAGGTTGCGTAAAATACGCAAGGAAATCGTCCAGCGGAGGAATATTCTTCTGAGTTCCGTAGATGGGCAACAGATACTCAGTGGAATGACCCAGCTCTTAGGAGCCAGTTTTGTCAAGGGTTGTCTGACAAATTAAAAGATGTGTTGGCTCAGTATGATTCGCCTCCATCACTGGAGGCTGCTATGGCCCTCGCTATTCGCATTGATAGACGTCTTCGGGGAAGACGCGAGGTAACTCCGCCCCCCGTGATGACTCCACCTACTACTAAAGTCCCTTATACTGAGGTTCCCCTGGTCTGTTCTGAGGAACCCATGCAGTTGGGAGGGACATCATTTTGTAGGAGGGAATCAGCGGTGCGCCGCAAGACTAGAAGGTGTTTCTTTTGCGGGAGAGAGGGACATTTTGTTGGGGGGTGTCCATCCCGGACCTCTTTGAACCAAGGAGTTAACCTGGGAGTGTGTATTTCGTCCCCAAATCCCTCTCAGTTTCTCGTGCCTGCGGAGGTGGTGATTGGTACTAGAACTGAGAGGATTTCTGTTTTTCTTGATAGTGGGTCCGGGGCTAATCTGGTGGACGCTCGGTTTGCCCAGGTGCATGGTATGCAACTGAGTGTATTGGCCAAACCAGTCCCTATACTCTCTATTGATTCTAGACCTCTTGGTCAAGGTAGCTTGGTACAAGCTGTTCATAACATAGATCTTCGAGTAGGGGCAATTCATAAAGAGCAATTGTCTTGTTATGTGTTGGAGGGTCTACCTACTCCTATTGTGTTGGGACTTCCTTGGTTGGCTAAACATAACCCAGTGATTGATTGGCAATCCAGAAAGATAAGCCAGTGGGGTGAATTTTGCAGGAATAACTGCATGAGCACGGTCATCGGTGCGGTTGTGCCTAGGACTTTGCCTCCTTTTCTGGAGGACTTTGGGGAGATGTTCTCAGAGGAGGGGTGTAAAGAGTTACCTCCTCATCGCGCATATGACTGCTCAATAAAGTTGCTTCCTGATGCCTTATCTCGTACTTTCCCAGGGGCCGGGAAGACGGATGATCCGGTTCCTATTCCTCAGGAGGGAGTTGTAGTGTCAGCTGTATGCTCTGAGCTTGAGGGGGAGGTATTGGGGGCTCAGGGGGACGCCCCTGTGGGACTTCCAGGGAGACTGATAGTTCCAGATCGCTTAAGACTGAAGGTTACGGGGAACCGTTACAAACGGATGGCTGATAGGAGGAGAGTTTCTGGTCTAGATCTGAAGGTGAACGATCTGGTTTGGTTGTCTACCAGGAATATAAAACTTAAAGTTTCCTCCTGGAGGTTGGGTCCCAGATTCATCGGGCCGTACAGGATCAGTTCCATAATTAATCCTGTGGCATTTCGTCTGGACCTCCCTCCTACGTTTAAAATTCATAATGTGTTTCACAAGTCATTACTTAAAAAGTATGTGGCACCAGTCATACCGTCACCTCTACCTCCTCCTTCAGTGGTAGTCAATGATAACGTGGAAGTTCATTGGAGGGGGTATGGTCCTGAGGAGAGGACGTGGGTCCCTGCGTCTGATGATAACGCAGATCGATTGGTTCGGACCTTTCACACAATTTACCCGGACAGACCTGGTCATGAGGGTCCGGAGGCCCCTCGTAGAAGGGGGGGTACTGTCATGGGTGCATCGCCACGAAGATCGTCGCGATTGCACATTCTGACTTCTCACAGCTGAGCTGCTGTTTCTTTGTGTTTGGTAATGAGAGAGTTAATTTTACCTAGCTCTTTGCTAAGACTAGGTCCAGCCTCGCCCGGCTGCTTTGGATTATGTTCTAATTAGTTTCCTTTATATTCCTGCCAGTCTGGGTGTTGGAGGCCGGTGAAAGTATTCATATAGTTTAGCAGACTGGATCGGTTCTGGGAATACTTAAGCTAAGAGCTCCTTAGTTGTTTTTACTCTTACAGCTTATAGTTTATCTCTGAGACCTTAGGTGTTCCTACTGTGTGTGAGTGTTGTATGTAAGACTTTATTTACTTTATTTCTTGTCTTTCTTGTATGTCTTTCTGTTCATTAACCGTTACCTGTTCATTCCCTTTGGTGGTAATCAGGGTCCTTCTTAGGACTAGATTACAGTTGGCAGGGATTGATAGGAGACAGGGTTTACGCTGGTGGCCTGGACCTCTGTACCTTTAACAGTACCTCCAGGTAGAGGGATTAGTTAGGACCCCAGTTTAGGGTCAGCATAGACCCCGGTCACCCTCTAGCCGGAGACAGCGTATAACGAATTCCGTATTGACCCACTGGACTTTCTGTCAGGTAAATCTATGTTATCATATAGCTATGCGCATGTTATATAGTATGTTGCCCTTTTGATATAGATTATTGTCATCACATATATATATCTGCTATACAGCGTGACACTCTCTTATTGATACCATATGTTATGACAAAAGCTGCAGACTCTCTAAGTAATACCATATCTTATGCTCACTACAGCAGGCTCTCTAAGTCATATTACCCTCAATGTAACGGACTCTCCAACTCGAACCATACGTTATGCCCATTGCTGCAGACTCTCTGTGCCATGTGTAACTCTCAATATAGTGGACTTTCTAAATCATACCACATGTTATGCTCACTGCAGTGGCCTCCCAAGAGTGCAATGACTTTACGATGTGTAGATCTACATCTTATAAGGCACTGTAACCAATTGTGCATGAATATACTATAACTACACCTTTCTAGCAACAGGACCCGGGTGCTACTGTGGGACCTACATTCCCTATAGCTACACTGCTGGTGCACTCTTTTGAAGGACCGTAAAAATGAGCAAAACTGCGATTGACCCGCCCAAACTTGTTTAACTCGAAATAATTGGCAGCGCAAACCTCACATGACAAGGAAAAGCTTGAGACTGCTGAGGGATTTCCTAATGCAAGCTGTGATTAACAGTGGTATAAATAGCCCATCTATAAGACAGTCACCAATAAGATGGAGCGGCATACGGCATAGTAATAGGAAGAATTACCTTTTTAATTATAGTTTTTCATTAACCTTCAACTTGGACACATTAAGTTAAGCTTGATCCTATTTGTTTGGGCCATTGGCAGACAGACAAATAGCACATTACAGAATGCCAGCCGTATTCCTTCTCTCTTCTATGGAGCCGGAGAACCATTGATAATGACATTATTCTGCATATTTCATTAAACAAAAGTCCCGACAAACCCACAAAACCACAGAGGCTCAAAAGACAAACGCTCAACATAGAGCAAGAGTAAATCATATCACATAACACATTCTGGGCTTAGCTCGGCAGCCATTCAGGCCCGGATGATCCACTTACTTGGACACATTGCAGTTCATTACGTGGAGGACTCGGCTTGTGGGTTTGTAAATAGACCGCCGTATACAATCGGGGATTAATATTTGATATGACTGTAAAATGTAATAAAGCCAAGGGTTCTCATCTATGATATGTACAAGGGCAAAGCATAGGGTGGAAAAGTCCCAAAAGTTTGGGTAAGCTATCTATTCTTTTTATTTGGCTTGAGTTAGGCCAGTCTGAAGAACTGATTCTGACAGCCCAACTTGTGGTTATCATTGGTGATTATCCCCATAAAAAAAAGGAAGGCGGACCTCCAACGGTCCCTGGAAACAGGACCCTAACTATCACTGCCCCGGGGGTACTCTTGATGGTAGAGAGGCCTAAAGGGTATGCCACACTAAACAATATTGCTAACGGGATCGCTAAAAAACGTCACTATTTAGCGATCCCGTTAGCGATATTGTTCAGTGCGGCAGCTTCCAGCGACGAGCTTCCTGCTGTGATCTCGCTCGTCGCTGGAATCGTTCCGGACCCTATTTCATCGCTGGCGCTCCCGCTGGGTAAGTATCTAATCGCTGTGTGGCACCTTTTCTTAGCGATTTAGCGGTACTTTTGTACCGCTAAAGTCGTTAAGAAGATCGCTAACGGCGATAGCGTCGTTAACTATATCGCTAAATGTGACTGCATTTAGCGATATAGAAACAATCCCGCTAGCGATCTCATTAGTATGCAACGCTAACGAGATCGCTAGCGGGATAGCTTAGTGTGGCAGTACCTTAAGTCTCTGACCTTACTATGGTCCTGTTATAACCTGAGCTGTTCCCTCCCACTTCCCCAAGAGGCCTTGGACTGATATGCTAGTGTAAAGACATGTAAGACAAACAGAGATAACAGAAATCAACATACATACAAAAATACTCACCAAGGGTAGGGAGGTATATAGGGAAGGATAGGCAGGTACTAAGAAATTGGTAAAAGGGATAAAGTGGAAAGCATACACCCCAAAAACAGCACGCAACCATCTGTAGTAGCAACCCATGATCTCCAATTCAGCACAGCATCTCTAAGGAGCTAGGAAGCAGAGCTTTCACTGGCAAGACAGAGAGGGTCTGGCCAAGTTGTATAGTGAGAGGTAATAACCTGATCAGAAACAGCTGAAAATGGAGCTGCAAATATCTAACCAGCATAGAAAGGGTCGTTAACCTCTTCAGCACCAAAAGAAACCAAATTCATTTAATGTGGGATCCAAACACACAGGCTAAATGGAAGAATTGCGATTCAGAATACGCAGAGATCTCCTACCCCCAGGTCTCGCAGGTTAATGTGACACACTCGTAACACTTCTCCTAGGTTTTTGGAGTCTATTGTTGCATAATATCCATCGCAGGATCCTCTGTTACTCAAGTGGGCCATTGCGTCCATGTTGGTTCGATTAGCCTAGATCAGTGTTTCCCAAACTCCAGTCCTCATGACCCCCCAACAGATCAGGTTTTCAGGATTTGGTCAGTATTTCACAGGTGAAGGGATTATCATCGAGACATCAGAAACTGTGCAATACTAAGGAAATCCTGAAAACATGATCTGTCGGGGGTCTTGAGGACTGGAATTTGGGAAACACTGGTCTAGATCATTTCATACATTGAAACTATTTAGCTAATTTCATTATTACAATGCAGAGGTGAAAGAGATTCGCAGGAATCTGGTGCAGTGGCTAGGACGGAAGTCCTTCAAGCCACCTCCTACTTGCTGGCATCTTCAGTTGCTCTTTTGATAACCTAGCCTGGAACAATGTCATTACTACTAATCTAAAGAAGAGCCGGAAATGTCGGCAAGTAGGAGCCGGGCTCCCATCTAGCAGCTACAGAATGCTGAACTGGCAGTTGGACCAGTGTCCTGTGAATTCATTCGCTCATTTCTAGTAAAGTGATAGTTAGCAAGTGACCTTGCCTGTCCTTTGTTAATTATCAACCAATGTTGTTAATATACCATACAGGATAGATAGATAGATAGATAGATAGATAGATAGATAGATAGATAGATAGATAGATAGATAGATAATAGATAGATAATAGATAGATAGATAGATAGATAGATAGATAGATAAAAATGAAAAGTAGGCAGCATTCCAAAATATTTAAAAAAAGTGAACTTTAACTAGCCCATGTTGCATGGCAACGTTTCGGTTTCAAGGAACCTTTGTCAAGCCTGAAAAAAAGTCATTTTTTTGCATTGTTTTGGAGTGCTGCCTGCTTTTATTTTTTCCATATTTTGTAACTGGATAATTATCTGGGAAGCCTTGAACCCACCATTTATTTGTTATAGTGCTGTTCTATTTATTTCACCAGATAGAAAGATTGTCTTGAAGGTCAAACAATGCTAATTACAACTTTAACCTCATTTGAGTAGTAACTGAACTAAACCGAGTGATTCTGTTTGTTTTTTTTTATTTTTCTTTCCATTGCTGCAATGCAGTATCTATTCTTTCCAGAAAAAAAAAGTGTAATTTATTTTTTAGAATGGCATCTGTGCATAAATACTCTGGAGAAATAAACACATGCATTTATGTAAATCAGCCGTGCATGCTGGCAAGCTTGGCATTTTCTATTATTTAACTTTACAACTTGAGTACAATGAGAAGAAACTGATGCAACTAATAAACTACTGGGGTATAAATCAGCAGCGCGCGCTGCTGCCACGTGGGTCCTGTGCTGCTCTTATTGGTTGTTTTATCCAATATCTGGCAATATAAGAAAAGGGAAAATCCAGTCCAAATCCCATAGAGAGATCATGCACCTCCGGCTCCTCAGAGCTTTCTGGGGGTGTGAAACTTTCAGTAACAGGAAAAGCTCAGAGCTGTGCCAATGTGTTTCATGCACTGTATAGATGGAAGCAGACTGGAACTCTAGCGCCACCTATAGGAAGCACAGATCCTAAAAGTTAATATCGACTCTAAGGAGCCTTGTCACATGACTTACAATTGCTACTTCCTATAGGTGGCACTAGAGTTCTAGTCCTCTTCCTCTCTGAAGAGACAATTGGCATATTTCCCAGAGGAGCATTGTGGCTTAAAAATCTGCTCACCTTAACATGTCAGTCTCCGCAAGGAGAAAAGTTGCCCCTTAGATCCCAGTCAGACGCCTCTCACACAGATCTCACACTTTGTGCTGATGAGGGGCAGTACCCCGAAACACAGTGTCTGCTAATTGAGATCTAGGTTTTGGCTTTTTTCCTAAGTCATGTGACAAGGCTCAATAGGGAGTCAGTATTGTCTTTTTAGGATTACTACTTCTTATAGGTAGTACTAGAGTTCTAGTCTTCTTCCTCTCTGAAGAGACAATTTGCATACTTCCCAGATGAGCATTGTGGCTTAAAAGTCTCCTCGCCTTGGCATGTCAGGCTTGACATCCAACGCTACCCCTTGGATGCACTGTATAGGGCGGATTCATTCTAGAAATTAGTGATGTTCTCACAAATATCTATAATATGATACTAGTTTGAATATTATTTGTTTAGGATACGCCAGATAGTAGTAAGGAATCTATAATATACAGTCATGGCCAAAAGTTTTGAGAATGACACAAATATTAATTTTTACAAAGTCTACTGCTTCACTTTTTCTAATGGCAATTTGCATATACTCCAGAATGTTATAAAGAGTGATCAGCTTAACAGCAATTACTTGCAAAGTCAATATTTGGCTAGAAAATGAACTTTATCCCCCAAAACACATTTCAACATCATTGCAGCCCTGCCTTAAAAGGACCAGCTAACCTCTTTTCAGTGATTGCTCCATTAACACAGGTGTGGGTGTTGATGAGGACATGGCTGGAGATCAATCTGTCATGATTAAGTAAGAATGAGACCACTGGACACTTTAAAAGGAGGCTGGTGCTTGGCATCATTGTTTCTCTTCTGTTAACCATGGTTATCTCTAAAGAAACACGTGCAGTCATCATTGCAATGCACAAAAATGGCCTAACAGGGAAGAGATATCGCAGCTAGAAAGATTGCACCTCAGTCAACAATCTATCGCATCATCAAGAACTTCAAGGAGAGAGGTTCCATTGTTGCCAAAAAGGCTTCAGGGCGCCCAAGAAAGACCAGCAAGCGCCAGGACCGTCTCTTAAAAGTGTTTCAGCTGCGGGATCGGGCTACCAACAGTGCAGAGCTTGCTCAGGAATGGCAGCAGGCAGGTGTGAGTGCATCTGCACGCACTGTGAGGCGGAGACTCTTGGAGCAAGGCCTGGTCTCAAGGAGGGCAGCAAAGAAGCCACTTCTCTCCAGAAAAAAACATCATGGACAGACTGATATTCTGCAAAAGGTACAGGCAGTGGACTGCTGAGGACTGGGGTAAAGTTATTTTCTCTGATGAATCTCCTTTTCGATTGTTTGGGACATCAGGAAAACGCCTCATTCGGAGAAGACAAGGTGAGCGCTACCACCAGTCTTGTCTCATGCCAACTGTTAAGCATCCTCAAACCATTCATGTGTGGGGTTGCTTCTCAGCCAAGGGAATCGGCTCTCTCACAGTCTTGCTTAAAAACACAGCCATGAATAAAGAATGGTACCAGAATGTCCTCCAAGAGCAACTTCTCCCAACCCTCCAAGAGCAGTTTGGCGATCAACAATGCCTTTTCCAGCATGATGGAGCACCTTGCCATAAAGCAAAGGTGATAACTAAATGGCTCAGGGAACAAAACATAGAGATTTTGGGTCCATGGCCTGGAAACTCCCCAGATCTTAATCCCATTGAGAACTTGTGGTCAATCATCAAGAGACGGGTGGACAAACAAAAACCTAAAAATTCTGGCAAAATGAAAGCATTGATTGTGCAAGAATGGACTGCTCTCAGTCAGGATTTGGTCCAGAAGTTGATTGAGAGCATGCCAGGGAGAATTGCAGAGGTCCTGAAGAAGAAGGGTCAACACTGCAAATATTGACTTGCTGCATTAACTCATTCTAACTGGCAATATAAGCTTTTGTTACTCATATGTTTGCAATTATATTTCTGTCTGTGATAAAAACATCTGTCAAACACACATAAAAACCAGAGGGCAGCAGATCATGTGAAAATATAATATTTGTGTCATTCTCAAAACTTTTGGCCATGACTGTAGTCAGACATATGTAGCTGAAGGCTTAGTAACAGAATGGATAATTGTTCAATTATATGAGAGACCTAGCTAGAAGTTTGTGGACCCTATTTACACATCTACTGTATCTATCTAACTATCTGTCTATCATCCATCTATCATCTATCTATTATCTATCTATCTATTATCTTTCTATCTATCTATCTATCTATCTATCTATCTATCTATCTATCTATTATCTATCTATCTTCTATCTATCTATTATCTCTATATATTATCTATCTATCTATCTATCTATCTATCTATCTATCTATCTATCTATCTATCTATCTATCTATCTATTATCTCTATCTATCTATCTATCTGTCTGTCTGTCTTTCTATATATCTATCTATCTATCTATCTATCTATCTATCTATCTATCTATCTATCTATCTATCTCATATCTATTATCTCTATCTATCTATCTATTATCAATCTATCACATGTCTATTTTTGTATTCCATAATTTCCTGTCTCTTTAGATCTCTCATATTCTCATCTGTTTAACCATACCATATCTATAAGTTAATCTATCTATCTACCTATTTATCTATCTAAAACTTTATTAACGTGTTATTATATGATCCCGCTACTCCCAGCAGTCAGCTGTAACCTTCATGTCAGCCAGTGAACAACTGCTCAGTTTGGCTACAGCACTCCCTCAGGTGAATTAGAGCATTACACAATTAACGTGTATATCAATGGACTGTAAATATAATACATACACATGTTGTGTCCTCCATACTCAGTCTTTGTATCCACTCTAGAAGTCCCCATTAAGTATTATCTAGCTTGTGTTACTCTTGCGAGGCATGCCAAACATACAGCTTCTTTCTCTGTGCTATGTTTTTCTAAAAAAAAAAAATGCCCCAAAAAGCGAGCTGCTAGGAGAACAGCTCCCTATGTTCTAATTAAAGAGCCAAGACAGTAATTCTACAGTTTTGGTTGCATCATTGAACCTGTAATTGCGCCGGGCTTTCTGTATGTTGTCAATGAAGTCGAATTGACTTGTACGATTCTGCAGAGGAAGCATTTATATCTTTATTCCACGCCACAAAAATAAACACCCCCCCCCAAAAAAAAAATTGAATTTTTTTGAATTTTTTTATTTTAGCTGTCTGTTGGACCGACAAGAAAATGAACGTTTCACGGGATGAATTCTTAAAAGACTGGGTGGGTTTGATGCATTTGTCAGTCTGGGTTTAGATCTGCGGAGGCAACAGACAGCTTGAATACGCGGCCGCCCGGCTACTTGCTAAAGATTTGCACAAATTTCAGCCGCAGCCTTCAAAAGAGATCTGAGTGAATTGGATTTTTTAAGGTTAACCCATGTCAAGCCTATTACGTTCAATTCACATGCAAAATCCCTTTTATGTTTCTCTTCTTCTTTTTCTCCATTTTTTTCTTGAAGGCGAAAGGGAATGACGAACACCACTCGGGGCATTTGAGTAAGGTTTGGCCAAAAATTGGGCATTTCTGTAATTGGATGATAAATAGGATCTGTCTGATCTGCTGTAGATATTAGGAAAAATAATAAATATATATATATTTTTTTTCATATGTGTAAATTGGTTCATATATGTGATAAGTGGAGGATTGGCCATTTGGGCATTGGTGCAGTGACTAAAGGCCGTGACTAGATGGGCCTACACCCCTTTTACCTGTTGAAGCACTGCTAAAGTTGGGAGCCTAAGTATCATGGTATGACCCATGACCTTCAAAATTTAGGGCCCCAAATCACTTATTTTTTTAGACTTTTTACATCCTAACCATAGAAATGAGCAGAAATATAAGCTGATATATCTGCAAAGTGTAAGAGCACGTTCACACTGTGGTCATTTCACCAACAAAACCCAAGAAACCTTATAGTTTGCCCCCAGACTCCTGGGTTCAGGTTGAGTTCAATTGCCTCTCTGCAACAAAAGCGGTTTCCATTAGTGGCAGGGGTGTACATGGAAATCTAGGGGTCCTTAAGAAAGGTTCACACTGGCGCTTTTTGCTTCCATTAAACAAACCATTGGGTTCCCATAATTGTATTGCATGGGCCTAATGGGGGTGACAAAAAGGATCGCACCTCTTGTTTAACCACCCAGATGCCATGGTTTGGGGTCACCTTGGTGTCGAAGGGGTTAAACTGCTGCGATCAGATATGGTTCCAGTAGTGAGTATCTACTCTGTAAAACGCAGTGCGTGAGCACGCTCCGTACAAGCTATCCCGACGTCTGCCCTACATATATATGACGGATGTCAGGATACGTGAGTAGATAGCAGGTAGGGGGCCTTTCAGCATCGGACCCTTCCTCCTGCGGGACCCTATGACGGTCCTGTGGCCTGCCGCCATCGGTTGTACATCACTGCTTAATGGTGAATGCTATTACACATTTTGCATTGGTCCTCGAGGGCTGGGGCTCCGCCTACAGTTACACCCCTGCTTAGTTTGACCAATCAGATTGCTGAAAAAGGGCCTCTGAAAAAATGAGAATTTTGCAATAACAGTCAATTTAGATGCTCAAGTTCAATACAGGCTTCTAAAATATATACATTGGATAGAGAAACAGCCCGCCATGTCATGTACAGCACCGGCGCCTTCTTGGTCCCATCATACTACAGCACATACGTACACATCAAATGTAACTCCATTATAAATTCAGCTCTTGCTGCACGATTCTCCCACTCGCTCTATTGCATATCCGTCTTCCATACCTCACCTAGTAAAGGCGATGCGGCCTCTACGGCGCACAGCGCTGCCATGTCTGATGAATTATCACTTCATTTCTGGCCCACTTCCATGAAAGTGACTTCGACTGGACCAGTGACCTTGGCTCTTCCCCAAGTGGAAAATGCAACGTCCAGTCTAAAGGCAGAGAGACGATGGAAAAATCCTCCTGCAGGATGACAGGACGGAAACTCGGGCTGGAACATGCCACGATCAGGAGTTTATCAACGCTACACCGACATCACTAATGATGGGGCGGAATTACTGCAGAATGGGCACCGGAATGTGGACGTGCAACCCCGACTGTGAGAGACCGGAGACATAGACGTCCATGGCAGAAAATAATCCACAGCCTGCGGGATATCGTACACCAGTGACGTCACAGCGGCAACGGCAGAGGCCATTTACTGTACATTACATGCGAATCGACTGACATTCATCCCGTCACATGGATCATGTAGATCAGGCACTCAGGACGATTCATTATTCATACGATCCATCTCACTGGGACTGAACAGTGTGACTCATTGTAAGAAGAAACAGCTGGAGATAGATAGATAATAGATAGATAGATAGATAAGATAGATAGATAGATAGATAGATAGATAGATAGATAATGATAGATAGATAATAGATAGATAGATATATAATAATAGATAGATAATAGAAGATAATAAATAGATGATAGATAATAGATATGATAGATAGATAGATAGATAATGATAGATAGATAGATGAAGATAGATAATAGATGATAGATATATAATAGATAGATAATAAAAACATTCAGCAGTACCGAAAGAGCGTGCAATAAAACTTGTGATGTCAAATCTCCAAAATAAAAAAATAAGAAAAAAACAGGCAGCACTCCAAAAATTAAAGTGAAAAACCGTGGCTTTACTGATCCATTAGCAGCAACGTTTCGGCAGACTCCTTTGCCTTTCTCAAATCAGGTTGCTTCTCAACGTTGCTGCTAATGGATCAGTAAAGCCACAGTTTTTCACTTTAATTTTTGGAGTGCTGCCTGTTTTTTTCTTATTTTTCTAGATAGATAGATAGATAATAGATAGATAGAAAAAATAGAATGTAAGCAACACTCCAATGGAAATAATTGAAAAATAATATACTATATTCATATTTATCTTTTTTCTATCCATCTATCTATCTATCTAGCTATTAGTATCTATCTATCAATTATCTATTATCTGTTATCTATCTATCTATCTATCTATCTATCTATCTATCTATCTATCTATCATCTCTCTATTATTTATCTATCTACAATATCTATCTATCTATCTATCTATCTATCTATCTATCTATCTATCTATCTTCTATCTATCTGTCTATCTATGTAATCACTATCTATCTATCTATCTATCTATCTATCTATCTAAACTATTATCTATCTATCTATCTATTATCTATCTATCTAGCTCACTGGCGGACACAGAGAAGAAAAGGGCCCTTGTGCAAGAGTAATATATGGGCCCTTTGTAGTCCATTATCTCATTAAAATGCATAATTCCACCTGCTTTGGTGGTGGAAATAGGCCCCTCTAGGTCTTGGACCCCTGTGCGTCTGTACAGGTTGCACCAATGATATGTCTGCCCCTGATCTATCTATCTATCTATCTATCTATCTATCTATCTTTATCTATCTATCTATCTATCTATCTATCTATCTATCTATCTATCTATCTATCTATGTCTCTCTCTCACTGCCTGCTGTGGATACATGTGACACCAGTGATACATGTCGCTCGTTACACTTGTGCTTTATTTGAGGTCACAGTTTAGGATTTGTACCGGACACACCTGAGCCAATGGTTTTCCCTTGAGACAGGACTCTGGATAAATTGCAGCCCCCTACTGCCCATTAACCATCACAAACTGGTTCCAGTCTCTGCTCCCAGCTGCAAAATGAGATTGGGCCCCCCCTTATTACGGAGCGATGTCTGCGGCCTCCAGAGCACCTAGCAGCGGTGATCTCACACTATCACACGGGATGTGATTACGGGATTGTCATCTCGCTAATGTTTCTACGTACATATAACGTGCGGCGGCCTCGGAGCTGCTTCTTTCGGGGGAAAGTAATGTATTATTAAATATGAAAATCCCATTACCATGTCTATGGTTATTGCATCCGGGACCAAGTATCAGTTTAGTGATACTTTGTGAATCAAACGTTCCTTTCTGAAACATTTCACAATTTATCTCTGGAGTCACAGTTCTGTTCTAGGAAACACCCCCACTTTTCATTAATTAGATGGGCAGCTCTGCCGCCCCCCCCCCCCCGTCCAGCCTGACTCCTCCCCATCTCCACCCATTTGGCAAAGCTGCCCAAAACTGGCGTGAACAACATTTTTTCCCACTCTATAAAATGCAAGAACGTTGGAACATTTCAACGTATTTTAGAAACTGCCATTAACATTGTGATGAATTGGGCTCCCCAGAGTCACTTTAAAGGGAATCTGTCAGCAGATTTTTGCTATACAATCTCAGGTCAACATAATTTAAGAGTTGAGACACTGATTTCAGCACTGTGTCACTTATTAGGCTTTGTGCTATAGTTTCAATACAATGAGTATTTTATCAGCAGGAGATTATCACCAACAGACTGGCTCCCCCATGCCTCCTGGTCCAACCTCAGCACTGATTAGTAGCTTATTGTCAATATACAGTGTACACAAGAAAACTTCCAATCATTGGTGTGGGCGGGAGCAGCTTTCTAAATCTGCTACATCTAAAAACTCTGACTTCTGCGACCAGTACACTAAGGGATACATCACCAGTGTCAGGGTCTCTTTCTCTGCATTATGCTGCTCTAATATGATGTAGCAAAATCCTGGTGACAGATTCCCTTTAATAATTTCTGAATCCCTGAAGCCACCACTAGGGGGAGCTTATATGCATACAGACTTCTACATAAATCTCAATGGTAAACCTGTCTTCATTAAACTCCAAAGCTCCCTCTAGTGGTGTCAGTAGGTAATACTGTTTTATAATTTCATTTATACAAGAGAGTGTAACAAAACAAAAAAAAAAGCAGAGATATTTTTACATTAATGACTAATTATTGTTTCACGACTTGCTTGTTTACTAAAATCGTTCTGGTCTTTAAAATCAGCAATTGTCAGTTACAGAGGTCCATCAAGTTCAACCTTTCTCCACCAGTTGTACATTTTTTGGCACTGAATTATCTATAACCCACAATGTTATGTGAAATCATCCGGCTCTTATATAAATGCTGTTATAGTGTCGGCCATTACTACCTCTTGTGGTCGGCATCCCACATTGTGACTGCTCTAACTGTAAAGAACCCTTTCCTATTTAGCTGCCGGAATCAGCGGTGAGTTTCTGGTGGGCTTCTTCTTATACCACAGGAGCCAATCAGAACAAGCGGAGCTGAAATGTTAAACATGGGAAGAACTTAAAGGAGTATGGGTGGTGGATTTTCGCTTCCTTTAGACCCCCAATGGACATTGCAGTTACAGTATAGTCATCCCAGTACTCCTACTACTTGTAAACCTAGAATACCAGTGAATGAGGCCGTATTCCATTAGTTGAGTAACAGCGCGTTTTATTTACCCGCATCCTGTCCGTTCGCCCTCGTGATCGCCGACACTTATCATATCCTTCCATACTCTTCTCCCCGAGCTTTCTCAACTTCAAGAATCATGGAAAAGCAAATTCCTTTTTTTGCAACTGTCCACCGTGACAAGCCGAGGGAAAATTGTGGTCATTTGGATTAAAGACATATCCATCAGCGGCAGCGGCGGACAGGTTATTATATGTCTTCTTAGAATATATGAATCCCATCCGCGACATGTTAGGAGGCTGAGAGTGCCAGCGTTATATAAATAATCATCCTATCGCTGATATACTGTGCCCGCTCGCAGTATATTCCCTCTATAGCAGCATTCTCAGCCTTATAACCCGTAACATAAATCTCACATCTTTTTTTTTTATTAAATAAAACGCGCGGAATAACATTTCCGAGGTGCTGCGCTTTTCGCAGCTCGCACGCCTTGTTACATTTAGCCTAGATCTGACATCTTGAAAGGTGTTTTAGCTTAAGTATAATGATGCCTGTCACCTAGATGCGACAGCGAGTCTTGTTTAACATGCAGCACCTTAGCGTAGGGGGGCTTCAGCACATGATTCAATCCCACTAATTTGGTCGTACGCGACGGAGATTAACATAAAACGGCTGCTAAGGTGCACGACGGCGCTTGCTATTTCTAACGAGGCAGTTTGCCTCTTATCAGGTTGCAGTAAATTCCGTAAACAGCTTCTATCATTTTATTTGTTTTTGAAGGTGTGTATGACTTTAAATGGGAGCGGCTTAAGATGGGTGTGGCACTAAAGGGGGCGTCGGCTTTTATGTCAGTTTTAAAGCTACAGCAACATTTTTTTTCTTTAAAAAGAAAAACAATAATGTAACAAGTGTTGCACATCTGTTAGTGGTGAACAGGTTTTTCTAGAGGTTTTATGAAGTGCAACTCAACATTGACTTTTTTAGAAACCTCACATAAAAACATAAAAGGTTTTTATGAAACAGCTCCACTTTTTTTTCACAGGTTGTGTATGGCAGTGCAGATCAGCACCATTGACTTGAATGTGACTAAGTTGCAACACCGAAATTGGCCTGTGCAAAAGAGTGGCGCTGTTTTTATTAAAAAAAAAATATTCCAATTGTGTTTCTCTTTTTTTTTGCTATTGGATTTGCAAGATTTTATGTTTGAGACAAGTGCTGGATTCTAAAATTGGATTATAAAGCTTCCTGGATTATGAGGAATATTTTATTTTTATTCATATTAAAGTTTTTTTTAATTATTATCCCAAAGTAAAACAATACAAAGTTGTCGGTTGTAGTGTTTCTCTATGTAAACCGTCAATAGCACCTTCACATTTTAATGTGAGAATTTGTGCACCTGAAGGCTATTTGCCATTTAAAATTTTGTCATCCACATTTATATTTGGAGTCATCAGAAGTCACAACCGATTAATGCAGAATGTTCTTCTCAAGCAGATATATAGAAAAAAGTCTGGATTCAGCTTTTTATCACATAGTTTATCTATCTGGCTGCATATAATGTACACGTCCTGTCTTTGCTCATACGATTCAATCTATATACTTATAGCAGTTTCAGACTTTTTCTGACGCAGCGCTCCAAGTCCTATGGAAATAAATAAATAATCAAATTCTGTCTGTCCGCTGCCACCACTAGAGGGAGCTTACTGAAGACAATCTACTCATAGAACTCAACATTAATACAGTATGCAGTAAGCTACTTAGCTCCCCCTAGTGGCATCTTCATGCCAGCAGAATATTATTATTAAACTTCATAGAAAACAATCATAAAATAATCAGAACCCAGTATTGGATCTAAGAACATCAGTAGGTATTGTAGAAGCCACTATATAACCCCAAAAGTAAGAAATTTATCTTGTCCAGTTGGCGTTGAATTGGTTGTATGGCTGTAGCCAATCAGCAGCGAGGGTTATACTCTTTGAAGCAAAGTTATACAGAAGTTTCACAACTTTTCTGATACCTTCTGCATAGACTTAGAGTTAATGGGGTTGTTTGGCCTTTGGCTACAAGTCTGCAGTCACTCTTCGCAAGTTGTAAAGATTCTCCAGGAGCAGGCGGTCACGAGACCACAAGTATGCGATTTGTATACTTCCGGCCACATTCCGACTAGACTGTGTCCGGCCTCGATCGTTACACTTGCGTTGAGTCAGGCTGCGCCCATCTAGTCAGCACGTGACTGCATGCATGCAAATGACATGCTTGTATTTACATGCCACCAAAATTCACAATGTGGGGATTCACAAGTCTGCAGTCACATAAAATGACTGCAGACTTTTACCTTAAGACCAGACAACCCCTTTAAATAATACATTTCTATCTGCCTGCTATCAGCACTAGGGGGAGCTCAAGAGCTTACCGCATACATTATACACATTAACCTCATTGATAACTCAGTATGCGATAAGCGTTGAAGCTCCCCCTAGTTGCAAACTGAATATTATTTTGTAACTTTATTATTATTTATTATTATAGCGCCATTTATTCCATGGCGCTTTACATGAGACTTTAGGGAAATAATACATGAAAAAATATGATCATAAAATCAGTACAGAAAATAAGACCTAAAAGTAACATGGCGTTAAAATTGAACATTCACATAGTAGGCTAGATGCTACAGTATTTACTAAAATGCCCCCCCCAAAAAAGAAATGGAGGTGTCGTTGAATAGGTTGTAGGACCCCTTTTAGTTAATGTCCAATAGGATTACAGTATACTCCTTTACGTAAAGTTTTCACTTCCGGTTTCCGAGACCCAAAACTATATAGGTGCAAATCAAGGCAACGTTTCTGGTACCTGAGCCCAAGTGTCTTCATCAGATATCAGTAATAACTCTCATACTTCGCTTTTTATTACTAATTACTGGATTTTTTTCCGTGGAGCATTCCACGACTAGAGACTCGTTTATCATTTTACCCCTGGAAATCCATTTTCTGTTTTTCTTTATCAGTGATACATTTCAGAAAGGCATCCATGCAGCTCTGCGTTTTACTTAAAGCCAATGCCCCGGCTCTTTGTAAAGGTAGTGGGAGTATTAGTATTATAGAACTAAACCAGATTAGGGCGAATGTGAATTAGATTTGCTAACAGATGGCGCGGAGGAAATTAAAGGTGCTTTGCGAATGGAAGAGACAGCAGCTCCGCTTTTCTCTCTGTCTTTCTTTCATGCACTTGATAGACGGGTATAAATCACAACAATCCCGTCTTGACAGCCAATTTCAAGAATTTGATCTGGTTAAAGACACGGCTTCCCTGCAGCCGCTGCTCGAGATTTTTCTCCTGCGCGCTGCACCTTGTCATCTTTACTCAGGCACCTGCCTTTCTCCTAATGGAATTCACTCTAATTACAATTTTAGCTCTTTAGTGTAATTACTTTGTCTTATATAGATGTATTTTGCAGCCTGATCTTAAGTCGTATTTTCTTTTTGTTCTCACTTTTGTATATTTTTAGCTAGAGCTAAATTTTATTACTTAGATTTAATTCTACATTGGCTGGTGCCTTGTGTGATCCCTACTATTGGCGTCCCCTCCCCAAAACAGGGCTTTTCCACATAGTGTAAAAATAAATCTATCAAACGATGCCTAATGGAAAGTACCATACGGTATCTAATGAAAAGGGCCATACAGTGCCTAATGGAAAGGGCCATACAGTGCCTAATGAAAAGTGCCATACAGTGCCTAATGGAAAGTGCCATACAGTGCCTAATGGAAGGTGCCATACAGTGCCTAACAAAAAGTACAATACAGTATCTAATGGAAAGTACCATATAGTGTCTAATGGAAAGTACAATACAGTGCCTAATGAAAAGGGCCATACAGTGCCTAATGGAAACTACCATATTGTGCCTAATGGAAAGTACCATACAGTGCCCAATAAAAAGTACAATACAGTGCCTAATGAAAAGGCCCATACAGTGCCTCATGGAAAGTGCCATACTGTGCCTAATAAAAAGTACAATACAGTACCTAATGGAAAGTGCCATATAGTGTCTAACGGAAAGTGACACTGAGTGCCTAATGAAAAGTACCATACAGTAACTAATGGAAACTACCATACAGTGCCTAATGGAAAGTACTATACAGTTCCTAATAAAAAGTGCCAAATGTTGGCCAAACAATATTTCCATACAGTTATATAAAGAGGACCTGTCATTTATACCCCAAACTAATGGCATATATGTTAAGGTGATTTAATGAAATCTTTACCTTTCTTGTACAAATCCATTTTGCAGTTTTGGAGAAAATCATAATTGAAATTGTATCTTAATGTATTCCAAGTGGATGAGGTAGGACATTGCACTTGCAGCTCTCCTGCCTCTCTCTCTGCTTTCCCCGCCCTCTGCCTGTTTCTCTCCCTACTTTTCCCACCCTCTGCCTGCTTCCATCCCTACTTTTCCCGCCCTCTGTCTGCCTCCCTCCCTACTTTCCCCAGCATCTGCCTGCCTCTTTCCCTATTTTCCCCTTCCTCTGCCTGCTTCTCTCCCTACTTTTCCACCCTCTGCCTGCCTCCATCCCTACTTTTCCCGCCCTCTGTCTGCCTCCCTCCCTACTTTCCCCAGCATCTGCCTGCCTCTTTCCCTATTTTCCCCTTCCTCTGCCTGCTTCTCTCCCTACTTTTCCCACCCTCTGCCTGCCTCCATCCCTACTTTTCCCGCCCTCTGTCTGCCTCCCTCCCTACTTTCCCCAGCATCTGCCTGCCTCTTTCCCTATTTTCCCCTTCCTCTGCCTGCTTCTCTCCCTACTTTTCCCACCCTCTGCCTGCCTCCATCCCTACTTTTCCCGCCCTCTGTCTGCCTCCCTCCCTACTTTCCCCAGCATCTGCCTGCCTCTCTCCCTAATATTCCCACTCTCTGCCTGCCTCTCTCTCTACTTTCCTCGCTCTCTGCCTGCCTCTCTCCCTACTTTTCCCACCCTCTGCCTGCTTCTTCCTACCTTTTCCGCCCTCTGCCTGCTTCCATCTCTACTTTTCCCACCCTCTGCCTGCCTCTCTCCCTACTTTTCCCAGCATCTGCCTGTCTCTTTCCCTATTTTCCCCTTCCTCTGCCTGCTTCTCTCGCTACTTTTCCCGCCCTCTGCCTGATTCTCTCCCTACTTTCCCCACCCTCTGCCTGCCTCCATCCCTACTTTTCCACCCTCTGCCTGCCTCCATCCCTACTTTCCCCACCCTCTGCCTGCCTCTTTCCCTTTTTTCCCCTTTCTCGGCCAGCCTCTCTCCCTACTTTCTCCCCCCTCTGCCTGCCCTTTGTCTCTGACTGACAGGTTACTCCTGTTTCAGTGACCTGTCAGACAGGAGGCAGGCAGCGTCCGGGTAGATAGAGAGTGAAGGCAAGAGATCTGTAGGAGCAATGTCCAACCCCACTGCACTTACAACTCATTAGCATACAGTTTTAACTATGGATTTCTCTAAAACAGCAAAATAGATTTCTACAAGCAAAATAAGGATTTAATCAGCATTAAAGTGCCTTTACATAAATGCCATCATACAGTGCCATACATAATGTAATAATTTATTACTAATTAATATTTCATATTTTGGGTCCCTCCGCTGAGGTCCCTTCTTAAGCATGGGTGCTTTATGTCCTGAATGACTTCCCAGGTAGCACAACCCAAACGCCATCGCTATATAAGCTTTTACATTTGTTTATACTGCTTTGCATGACTTTCTGTTTAGACCCATGTCCTCTTCGTATGGAGCCTTAGGCCCAGTGCACACTTTGCGGATTCACTTGCGTTTTTTTCCGTGCGGTTTTGGGCAAATTCCGCAGGTAAACTGCACTGTGGATTTCGTGCGGAATTCCTGCGGCTTGGAGTGCGGAATTGCCCTGCGGTTTGACACCTATAATGGAATAGGTGTCAAACCGCAGGGAATCCGCACAAAGAATTGACATGCTGAGGATTTGAATCCGCACCCAATCCGCGCGGAAATTTCCGCAATGTGTGCACAACTTTTTTTTTTTCACCTTCACTAACATTGTACTGTACTTTGCAGCCAATTCTGCAGCGGTTCCGCAGCGTCCAAAACTGCAAAGTGTGCACGGGGCCTTATGTTCTGCTACCATGGGTTACAGAATGTTCTAAAAGGAATGCTAGATTTGCTTTCAGAAAACTAGCGAGCTGCGATCTGCACAGACAGAGCTGCTAAGCTGAATGATTAGCCGCAGCGCTGTTGATTTTACATCTGTGCTGCAGCGATAACAAAAAACGGGTAGAGAGTAACAGAGACTCAGCACTGGACCTGGGGAGGGGTAGTAGAGCTCATTTCTAGCAAAGAGCAGAGGAATTCTTCTAAACCAGAATGTTTCCAATCACTGACAGCAAACAGATATATATTATATTGTAAATGGTGAGAAATCAACAGAATAGTCAAGACTCTGGAATAAAATGGTTGCCTTCTTCAAAAAGAGGGATATCTCTATATTCAGGTCAGGTCTGATATTGCAATTCAATTCCGCTGACATGAAAAGTACAGAGAGAGATGGTGCGATTCTTGGAAAAAGGCAGCAGCCATGTTTTTGTTTTTTTTTTGTTTTAAAATCTGGACAAACTATGTTACAATTAAAGGGAATCTGTCCACAGGTTTTTGCTATGTATTCTGAAGACAGCATGCTGAAGGGGTTAAAACACAGATTTCAGCGATGCCTCTCTTATCAAGCTCGGAGGTTTCGTTTGCTTGCCATGATTCTTTTAGCACCAGTAGCTTATCATTGCTTGGACACAGCAGGGAGCGCCTGGTTGTCAGACTCCGCCTCCTCCTCTGATAAGCAAATCACTGTCTATGGACTTTGTACACAGAGAGCCTGGTGTGGGCGGGGCTAGCTTCCTCAGCTCTGCTTCATTCTAAATCTAAAAGCTCTGATTTTATCAGAACGGCTGCACCCAGTAATCTACGCGATACGTCTTTGGATTCAGCTTGTCTTTGCCTACATCAGGCGGCTTCAAAAAACCTGCTGACAGATTCCCTTTAAATGTTGAAAAACAATCGCTGGATCATCAGGTTGTCTGGTGTATCAAATTTAAAGTATTTAGGCCTTTGTATAGCGTTATGTTATACAATGTCTATTATTTAACACAGTAGGACAGACTGTTATTATTTTTACCCCACCTTTGTAAGTACCGTAAATAAAGGATTTTTTTATTTTAAGAGAATGTGTCGTCACTAGTGTTGAGCGATATTGCTCGATATCTAAAAATATCGTATCGAAATGGTATCGCTGATATCACTAAATATCGTCGATATCCGATTCTGATACCGGAAGTCCCATGTAAGTCTATGGGAACAAAATATCGCAACAAAAAAAAACCTTTCTTTCGTTGTAAACACAAAATATACACACATAGAATACATATATATATATATATATACATGTCATTGTGACATATATATATACATATATTTATAGTTTATACACTTCTACATAGTAAAATAGACTCTGATTCAATTGCCGGGTAAAGCCGTGACATACGCCATAGAAGTCGACGGGCTCGGTGCCGAGTACCCCCAAAACCTCTGGCTCTGTGCGACTCAACTTGGGCGTCACGAACAGGATTCTGTAGCTCGCTATAAGCGAGTCCTGTGTGCCTGAATTGAACTGGTTTTGTGCTTGAGAATTGCTAAAATCATCAGAGAATGTATTTGCCATTTTTCAGCCATATCTGCGTCACGACGAGGCACTGGTGAAGAAGAAGGACGTGCTCTTCGTGGGTGTACACTCACTCAGTGGCGCGAAAACGATGGCCGACCGCTGTAAATGGTACTGCAATGTAAGATCGTGCCCCACAGCTCTTCAGTTCCGCCTCCTCATCCTCCTCAGTGTGCGGAAACTAACACGAAGGTCCCGCCTCCCTACAAAAGAGGGGCCCTCTCCAGATGCTAATGACACATGTGACTTGGCAGAGATGGCTAATGGACACGAGCAGAAGTGTGAAGGGATGGAGCAGTCAGAGCTCTCCCCCCACGGAAGCGACCCGATCGCCACGGAACCACCGTTGGGCACCCGGCCTGGAAACCCTCCTACGCTGCAAGAAGCGGAGGATACCCTAAGAGGCCTGGCCCGGCACCGGGAGGAGGTTGCCAGGATGGAAGCCAGCTGGCGTGCCCTAAAAATAAACTTGGAGCGGCGCCAATCCCTCTTACCTGAAGTGTCTGTACTGGAAGGTGAGGCACCCGTTCTAGTAGAGGAGCCCTTGCAATGTGATCCGGTTGACGTTGTCGCAGTGGAGGCACCCGTTCCTGCAAAAAACTCTGCACCGGCAGCACCCCAGATCCCGCTGTCTGCCCCCGTCGCTAAAACAGAAGAAGCGACACCCGTCCTCATGGAGGAGGCCGCGCAGGCACCAGAGGTCTACCTGCCTGTACCGGAGCCCCGACTGTCATCTGTTCCAGAGCCGGCTGCTTCCTCCGCAGGTGAGCGCCGCCAGGACTGGGGGGCGCCAGGAGAGCTGCCGCAAACCGGACACTGTAAGCTGCAGTTTGATGGTGGAGACATGGAGCTGCTGGTGGAGGAGAATTTCAACCGGCGTCAGGAGGAAGAGTGGAGACGTTGGGAGCGGGAAGCAGAGCGACAAAGGGAGCAGCGAGAAACCCAAAAGCTTCGCCAACGTCAGCTGGAGAAGGACCGGGCAGATAAGGACCGGATGAGAAAAGATAAAGGAACCCTGTGGGAGCCGCGGCGTAAGGGTGCAGTACGGAGCTTTAAATTGAAAGGTGGTTGGGGCTTCATCCAGGAGCCTGGACTTTATTTAGAAGTTTTTGTGAACCGGCGGGACGTGGAGGCTCACCTCCCAGAAGGACACCCGGGGAGGGACCTGTTGCCAGGAGACTTGGTGACTTACACCCGACACTGGGGTTACAATGGATGGTACGCTTAAATGTTACCAGGTGCGACCCCTGGTCCCCAGAGTGTCAGGAACCTGTGAGACCCTCGGAGCCTTCAGCCTCCCACATCCAGGCCTCTGCAAAAGTGCCCACCCCACGCCGTAAATCTCCCCAGCCTTCCTCAGTGGTCTCCTCAGCAGCCCCAGCTATGGACATGATACCCGGCGCCTGTTAGGCCCCCTGGGGTTCGTTCAGTCCGGGACATAGGGTTCCAGACCCAGAGGGAGATGAAAGAGGTGGCCACACAGACCCAGATAGCGGGTCACGACTTGACTGTACAGGCCACACGACGTCATCAGGTCCTGGTGGTCCTTGGTGCCTCGGATGTTTGGCAAGCATCAGAAGAGTACCAGGTGGTACCTGGAACACCCCTGCCAAAGAATTATAAATAACCCGGACAGGGTCCCTGTATGTAAATAGTTAAATTGTTGATGTACCCGGACGGGTGAATGTTCATAAAAAGTTTTTTAATTTAATAAAAAAAAAAAAAACACAGTTTTCATTACTTTTATTACTGTCTCATCCTGCGATGCCATCGATCTCCTGTAAAAAAATGAAAAAAAAAAAAAAAAAGTATACCACCTGACCGACGCAGTCCATAGTAACGAGTGTCCCACGACGATCCAGCTCTGCTACATCAGAATGACAGGCAGAGCCTGTCATCCCGGCGCAGCACAGCTGATTACCTGCTTCCCCGGCGGTGACGTCATCGGACTGCTTTACGGCCGGGATTACCCTGCAGTCACTGCAGTTATCGCGAAAAACTGCATGTGACCGCCGGGGAGAAGAGGATGGCGGCCATCAAGCAGTCCAGGACGTGACCGCCTGAGATCTTCTGCCAGGTAAGTGCCGCTGACTCCTGACAGACCCGACCGACGGACACTGACAGTGACAGTGACAAATCCGATTCCGGTATTCAATATGACGAAAATATCGGTATTTGGAATCGAAACACCGATACAGCTAATATCGGCCGATACCCGATATTTGCAGTATTGTATCGCTCAACACTAGTCGTCACAGAATGACCTATTGTTTAAATAAGTATTTTTATATTAACATAATTCTTTTTTTTTAATTGTACAGTGAAAAAAATATATATAAACATGTTTTCAAATACATTTAGCATAAAAATCTAAGTAAACAATGGGCCATTTTCCGTTGACACATTCCCTTTAATCTTCCAAGAGAAATTGAAATTTAGTTAAAATAGCGCAATTAATAAGGTTAATGATTTTATGACACCGCTATTTCCCCTTTAAGTAGTTGTTCGCCATCTATCATCTACATGAACGCGCAATGTTGTAGCAGTTTTTACACAAAGGGACTCAAGTGCTCGCACCGCAAAGGGTTAAGCCAACCTTTGCGTAGGATTTTCTTCGACATCTGCTCAAAGACGTTCCGCCATCAGACGAGCCTTTATCCTGCTAAATAGCGATAGCAAGGTGCACGCACATCAAAGGTTACAAATGACAGCTCACTACGGTGACTTCAGACACAATTATGCAGTCACTTTGTTTGTCAACTGGAGCGCTGTCTAACATATGCCGAGACTCCGCCGCCGAGGAGGAGGAGAGGAGTCTGTCTGGAGGAAGAGCGCATCCCTCCAAAGAAGCAACAAACAGTTGGGGAAAATGATGTTTCCTACTGACAATCAAATCAAATGTGGTAACAACTCGCCAGCTCCCCGCTGCTAGCTGACAGCGCGCCCAAACACACGGGGACAAACAGTCACTTAAACACTGATTGCAGGAGAACGCCATCCTGCAACGTACCCAGAATGGAGGGGGAGAGAACGAAAATCTCTTATTTCTAAGCAACTTTTGTAAATGTGACCTTTTTATGTTCTTTATTTAGAATTCTAAGACATCGTAACCGTTTCTTTTGGGGAATTTAAAGGAATCACCCACTTTTCTTGACTTTCTGAAATCTTAGGTCAAATTAATAATGTTGGGGTACTTAGCAGTGCCATGTTGGGTAATTAACGTAGGAGTAACGAGGGTGGGTGCAAAGATCCTAGATCCAAAGGGGCAAAAGACTCGATACTCAAAGACTAATTAAAATAAGGATATGATATTTTGGTGCCCTGATAGAGATTTTATAAATGGTGGATTCTATGTTATCTATTATATATAGGTTGTACAGAAGGGGGAGGAGGTGAGCTGTGACATCACCTATAGTGAATGATGGCTCCTGTGTTATCTACTGTATATAGAGGTGTTATCAGTCATTATACAGGAGGAGGAGGTGAGCTGTGACATCACCTATTGTGAATGGTGGCTACTGTGTCATCTACTGTATATAGAGGTGTTATCAGTCATTCTACAGGAGGAGGAGGTGAGCTGTGACATCACCTATTGTGAATGGTGGATCCTGTGTTATCTACTGTATATAGAGGTGTTATCAGTCATTGTACAGGAGGAGGAGATGAGCTGTGATATCACCTATTGTGAATGATGGATCCTGTGTTATCTACTGTATATAGAGGTGTTATCAGTCATTATACAGGAGGAGGAGGTGAGCTGTGACATCACCTATTGTGAATGGTGGCTACTGTGTCATCTACTGTATATAGAGGTGTTATCAGTCATTGTACAGGAGGAGGAGGTGAGCTGTGACATCACCTATTGTGAATGGTGGATCCTGTGTTATCTACTGTATATAGAAGTGTTATCAGTCATTGTACAGGAGGAGGAGGTGAGCTGTGATATCACCTATTGTGAATGATGGATCCTGTGTTATCTACTGTATATAGAGGTGTTATCAGTCATTATACAGGAGGAGGTGGTGAGCTGTGACATCACCTATTGTGAATGGTGGATCCTGTGTTATCTACTGTATATAGAGGTGTTATCAGTCATTGTACAGGAGGAGGAGGTGAGCTGTGACATCACCTATAGTGAATGATGGCTCCTGTGTTATCTACTGTATATAGAGGTGTTATCAGTCATTATACAGGAGGAGGAGGTGAGCTGTGATATCACCTATTGTGAATGGTGGATCCTGTGTTATCTACTGTATATAGAGGTGTTATCAGTCATTGTACAGGAGGAGGAGGTGAGCTGTGACATCACCTATTGTGAATGGTGAATTCTGTGTTATCTACTGTATATAGAGGTGTTATCAGTCACTGTACAAGAGGAGGAGGTGAGCTGTGACATCACCTATTGTGAATGGTGAATTCTGTGTTATCTACTGTATATAGAGGTGTTATCAGTCACTGTACAAGAGGAGGAGGTGAGCTGTGACATCACCTATTGTGAATGGTGGATCCTGTGTTATCTACTGTATATAGAGGTGTTATCAGTCATTATACAGGAGGAGGAGGTGAGCTGTGACATCACCTATGTGAATGGTGGATCCTGTGTTATCTACTGTATATAGAGGTGTTATCAATCATTGTACAGGAGGAGGAGGTGAGCTGTGACATCACCTATTGTGAATGGTGAATTCTGTGTTATCTACTGTATATAGAGGTGTTATCAGTCACTGTACAAGAGGAGGAGGTGAGCTGTGACATCACCTATTGTGAATGGTGGATCCTGTGTTATCTACTGTATATAGAGGTGTTATCAGTCATTGTACAGGAGGGGGAGGAGGTGAGCTGTGGCATCACCTATTGTGAATGGTGGATCCTGTGTTATCTACTGTATATAGATGTGTTATCAGTCATTGTACAGGAGGAGGAGGTGAGCTGTGACATCACCTATTGTGAATGGTGGATCCTGTGTTATCTACTGTATATATAGAGGTGTTATCAGTCATTGTACAAGAGGAGGAGGTGAGCTGTGACATCACCTATTGTGAATGGTGGATCCTGTGTTATCTACTGTATATATAGAGGTGTTATCAGTCATTGTACAAGAGGAGGAGGTGAGCTGTGACATCACCTATTGTGAATGGTGGATCCTGTGTTATCTACTGTATATAGAGGTGTTATCAGTCATTGTACAGGAGGGGGAGGAGGTGAGCTGTGGCATCACCTATTGTGAATGGTGGATCCTGTGTTATCTACTGTATATAGATGTGTTATCAGTCATTGTACAGGAGGAGGAGGTGAGCTGTGACATCACCTATTGTGAATGGTGGATCCTGTGTTATCTACTGTATATATAGAGGTGTTATCAGTCATTGTACAAGAGGAGTAGGTGAGCTGTGACATCACCTATTGTGAATGGTGGATCCTGTGTTATCTACTATATATAGAGGGTGTTATCAGACATTGTACAGGAGGAGGAGGTGAGCTGTGACATCACCTATTGTGAATGGTGGATCCTGTGTCATGTACTGTATAGAGAGGTGTTATCAGTCATTGTACAGGAGGAGGAGGTGAGCTGTGACATCACCTATTGTGAATGGTGGGCCCTGTGTTATCTACTGTATATAGAGGTGTTATCAGTCATTGTACAGGAGGAGGTGAGCTGTGACATCACCTATTGTGAATGATGGATCCTGTGTTATCTACTGTATATAGAGGTGATATCAGTCACTGTACAGCAGAGGAAGGAGGTGAGCTGTGACATAAGCTATGGTGAATGGTGGATCCGTATCTATAGTTTATGGAGGCATTGCTTCTACATAGAGGCCCTCAAACTTCAAGTTTCGCCACTTGTAATCAACAATGTAAATTTACTGTAATGGTTATTGCCACTTATTCCAATCTTTCTGGTCCATCCATATTACGTAATGGATCGAAAGGATTCACTACCACAGTGATCAAGCTTCTAATTAAAAGGAAATGAGAAGAAAAAATGGTAATAATCAGCTCACCTTCCCGGGAGGAGAAGTCAGCGTGAGAACCAGGGAGGAACCCTGGCAGACCGTGTTTGGTCAGGGTGTGGTGCAGGGAGTACAGGAAAACCCAGGCCGATATCCAGGATGAAATCGAAAAATGGTCTGTGAGAACTGAGCTCCAGCCCCAATGGGAAAATGTTAAAACATAACTTTTACTGTATAATTAAAAACATGGTAAGAAAAAATAAATAAAAAGATAAAAAAGGTTAAAGATCTAAAAGTGACGCGTTTCGGGTCAGCATATGTGTAATCTTATGGATCGTTGTAAACCGTTTTTTTTATCTTTTTGGCTTTT
This sequence comes from Oophaga sylvatica, assembly GCA_033576555.1. Classification (NCBI taxonomy): domain Eukaryota; kingdom Metazoa; phylum Chordata; class Amphibia; order Anura; family Dendrobatidae; genus Oophaga; species Oophaga sylvatica. The sequence continues at coordinate 530,203,510 of JARQOD010000005.1, read as the reverse complement.
TTTCTCACCATGTTCTTATAAAACAACTACTTTGCTGGTTGATTTTCAAGAGGCTGGGCGTTGTTACCCGATGGACGATCAGTTAGCTCCATATCCGGTAGACTTGATATTTCCGTATATCTGTCATGTTAAATGAGCTAGGAGTTAACACCGACAATATATGGCTATCACGTATCATTGAGCGACTGGCGGCACTCCGGCTGTTGGTGGTACCACTACCGCCATTGTCCGGCTTTAAGCTTTTAGAGGGTCTTAACTATTAACTAAAGTGAGTAGTACAGAATTAGAAAAATATAACTTGTTTCATCCAACAAAAAAAAACAGCGCCACACCTGTCCACAGGTAGTATGCGGTATTACATCTCAGCCCCATTTCAAAAGAGCGGCACTTCAGGCATAACCTATGAAACTTGTGCGTCGCTGTTTCTCGAAGAAACCAAACTTTTTTTTTTTTAACTCTTTTAATTTTTATTTTCAAAATACAGAAAACGAAAACAAATATTTATCATTTAAGTCATTTTATTACTATGATTATTTATTTTTCTTCTGTACCTCACTGGTTATTATTAGCGTTTCCTGCCACAACCTTTAGAATTTTCTTGCTTTTGTTGCGTAGACATTTATCCCGGATGCCAAGCCTGATTATTGTCCTAACCTTACTTCACCTGCTGCATAGACTCATGGCTGATAAGTGTCCTCAGAACCGCAGCAGAAAAGTTGTGCGATTTTATCATCATTTTTACATTTTTGACCAAACTGATTTAATTTCAACAAAGTCTAAATGAAGATCTAATAATATTGATTGTGCAAATTCAAAAATTGTGGTTTATTTTGTTCCACAAAAAAACAGCAGCCCTGATTTTTTTTTTTAATTAAAAGGGACCGTGTCACATCTGTAGTGATGATATTGTGACACAGAAACAGCAGATTGATATACAGTTTGGTGGGAAAATACTTAGCATAACTTCATTCTTTTAAGCCTCTTTTTTCTCTATGCTCAGGAGTCCAGTGGGCAGTCCTAGTCATAGATCTCTACTTAGGACCGCCCACTGGACTCCTCAGCATTGGGCAAGGCTTAGAAAACCAGGGATTTTAATGAATAAATTACGAGTTATACTAAATCTTTACCCACAAAACTATATATCGTTCTGTTCAGTTTCTCCTGCGCTATAACATAGGACTGCACGGTCTATATAGTCCACTGGTCATGGTATATATATTTTTTCAGTGTTTATTTTGGAGGAGGACACGGGATGGCTCGCCAATTTTTTGTAATGTCAAACGTGTCGTCAGAATTTCTTCTTACGGCCTTGGGTATTGATGTGCCATTATCCTCGCTGTCGTCGGCGGCGCTCATCTCACTTTTATTGTACATTTACATTTTTATCTGTTTGTTTAAAATAGAGCCTGAATTGTAAACTATGCACTCTGGCAAGTTCACATCATTTTGTCTCATAGCCACAAAACAGTTGGCACCAGCTGGGCCCCTCCTGATGCCAGAGCAAAATCACTTAAAATAATATAGAAGAGATTATCTCACAACAGAACGCACGCTAGAAACCGTAGAGCAGATAGGAGCTCCGGAGTGTGCCGGAGATGGGGCTCGCCTGCCTGCGGAAGCAACCAAATGGAGGCTTCAATACAGTAAAGATCTTCTGGAGGATAATTGTGACATTACAGCAAATGTATATCAATACTGTGATCGCAAACGGACATCTGTTTAATTACAAGCTAGCAGCTAATGAACTTCTACAAAACTCCTCCAGAATGAACTTGGTGTAAAGCAATTGAAAGATACACAGTCCAGTAATGCGGGGATGTGAGTGCCCCCTAGTGTCGGGATAGTTATTGAGCCCGGGTTGAATGCTGCATTGCTGTGGTTGACATATTTCTTTGTTGTTTTTCACTGTTGTTAAATACTGGACACTATGGTATCTTCAATGCCACGTGCCCTGGAAGTTATGCCCACTTTTTGCAGTATGTACATGAGGTAACACAATGGATGAGTGGAGGACTGTCACCAGATTCCAAATAGTGTACACAAAGGATATTTGCATGTTCATGTCCAAAATATCCTTCTTCCCTTAATGCTTTTTCACTTCTTTCTTTCCAACCATTCTTTATTCCTTTCTTCTTTTCTCTTACTTCTTTTCCTTATTTCTCCTTTATTCATTTATCTTCCTTCTTCCTTCATTTCTCTCTCATCCCTCCATTCCTTCCTTCTTTCCTACCTCCTTCCCTTCCTTCCTCCTTCCCTTCCTTCTTTCCTTTCTTCCTTCCTTCCTTCCTTCCTTCCTTCCTTCCTTTCTTCCTTCTTTCCTCCCTCCCTACCTTCCTTTGTTCCCTCCTTCCTTCCTTCCTTCCTTCCTTTCTTCCTTCCTCCCTCCCTTCCTTCCTTCCTTTCTTCGTTCCTTCGTTCCCTCCTTCCTTCCTTCATTTCTTCCTTCCTCACTCCCTACCTTCCTTCCTTTCTTCCTTCGTTCCCTCCCTCCTTTCTTTCTTCCTTCCTTCCTCCCTCCCTTCCTTTCTTCCTTTCTTCGTTCCTTCCTTCTAGCTTTCCTTCCTTCCTTCATTTCTTCCTTCCTTCCTTCATTTCCTCCTTCCTTCCTTCCTCCCTCCCTTCCTTCCTTCCTTCCTTCCTTCCTTCCTTCCTTCCTTCCATCCTTCCTTCCTTCATTTCTTCCTTCCTTCCTTTCTTTCTTCCTTCCTTCGTTCCCTCCTTCCTTCCTTCTCCTTCCCCTATTTCTTACATTCTATTTCCCCTTCTTATTATCTACTTTTCTTTCCTCCTTTCTTCATTCATTCCTCACTTCCCTTCTTCCTTTCTTTTTCCCTTTCATTTTTCTTCCACACTCCTTTTTTCTTTTCCTCTCTTTTTCCTTTCCTTTCTATCCTTCCTTATTTCCTTCATTCTACTTATTTTATTCCTTTTTCATATTAACCTTTTTTTTTACTCTTATCTTTCCTTTTTTCTTCCCTCCTTCCCTCTTTGTTTTGTTTTCTCTCTTTCTTTTCTCTTCCTTTTTCAGTTTTTCTATTTTCTTTTTTCCTTCCTCTTCTCTTTCCTCCACTTTTTATTTTATGTCTTCATTCCCATCCTCTTTCTTTTCACCTTTATCTTTTCTTCCCTTCATTCCTTTCTTCCCAACTTTCCTTCCTTTCTTCTTCCCATATAACCCACCTTCCCCTGTTCTTCCTTTGTGTTACACTTCTCCTTTCTTTTTGCTCTCCCTTTTCCCTTTCTGTCCTTATATGCGTCATCCCTACGTTTATTTCTTAATGTAAGAAGATGTCTTCTATAGGTTTAATGTTCCTTTAAGATGAACTTTTCTCCGTTTTGTGCCGGAGGACGTCAGTTTCCATTTAGCAGCCTGTCGGGAGGTAGCGGCGCGCCTCGTGGCATGTTTGATGTGTAAGGAGAGTAATATATGCACAATGGCATATCTATATTTGCACAGCGTTATTGTTCATTTAAACACCGTATTGATTTGATGTTTTTCATTGCTTTCACTATGACAAGCTATAGACCATAAACAAGGCGTACTTATCTGTGGCTGCAGAGGAGATTGAATAATGAGGATTGAATAAACTGTGTGACTGGCTTATCAGGTTAACCCTTTAATCCCACCTACGGACCGACCAGGAAGAGGCAATGCCGCAGGAATTAGAGATGTAAATGTCTTAGGGCGTCCCTGTGTGTTGTTCAGATCCATATTATATCATCCATAGAAATCTAATCCATACTTCCCAATTTAGATATTGTAGCAATTCATGCGGTAATATGGCAGCACAAAGAATTCCCACGGCTCCTCAATATAGAAACAAACACTCAACTGTTGGCACATTGGATAAACATTCGGCTAATTTCGGCAAGACCAGTCTGCCACCCTTTGGGTTATAGGGATGTCTCCACTCTTCCTTAATGTTAGATATCAGGGGGAAACAAGGATTGGGCATGTCGAAATCCAACATGCCCAATCCTTATTTCTCCTGATATCTAACATCAAGGAAGGGTGGAGACATCTTTTTGTCCTGATACGAGAAGTCAGTGGCGGACACAGACAGAAGAGGCCCCTGTGCAAGCACATTATATGGGCCCTTTGCAGTCCAATGGCTCATCCTAATGCACACTTTCACCTTCCATGGAGGCATTAGTGGCCCCTTTTCTCTTGGGCCCCTGTGTGGCTTCCTAGGTTTCACCAATGATATTGTCCGCCCCCACCAGAAGTGTCCAGCAGTTCCTGGCTCCCCTCTCCCTATTAAAAGTACATGAATGCTCCGCCAAACTGAGTGTGCATCTATATATTGAGGTTGAGGAAATTAGTTGTCATCCAAATTTGGCCAACAATATGATCTCAACCAAGGTCTCAGATGAGAAGTATATGGCTGCCCTTAATGTTGTCCTATAAGCTGAAACCAATGTTCTCAAAAAACTGGCAAAAAAATAGTGCATTGAATGATGCCTCATGCTTAGAATAGTGATGCCTCATGCTTAGCACAGTTTAGATTTGCAAATGTATACTGTCTTAATGAAGGGGAAAATAGCGCCCAATCCTAATAATTAACTAAAACGCTGCCCCTTGTGGTCTGGGAGGATGAATTTCTCACCTTGTGTCATGGCTGGTGCCTCCTCGTATCCTTGCCTGAGGCCATTCCTGGAGGCTAATTGGCATTCTGGGAGAGTAGCTCTTTATTTGCCATGACGCTTCCTCCATTATGACATTCGGGATTATTTTTTTTTTTGTCGCCAGTCTTCTCTAGAAATGGCTGTAAATTCCTCTCAACTTAACAAGGCAAAGTCTTATTAGGAGCCGAGGAGAAATCCTTTTTGTGCACCTTGTTTCCACTAAGCCAGTGCACCTTAATGCAGTGATGATATGTTAGGAGAGAGACTTGTCAAAGCATCGTATTACTGTGATGCCGTAATGACACCCTGTCTCCGTAAAGTAGTCCTGTTTTCTCAAATCGCACGTTGCACCGTTGATTTCTGACATGACACTTCATTCAGTCCCTTTGCTTTTCCCCTTCCTCTTTCGTATACGAGAGCAGCTGGCTCCCATTTTTCTACTAAGTGATTTGTGTTTTTGCCACTTTGCTAGAGTGCAATTAATTGAAGCAGAAAAACATGCTCATTGTGGAGGAACATCCATGGTTCAAGGAAGTCCTCTCCGAAATGCATTGCACCATCACTTTTGCAACAGATTTTTGCAATGGATTCAAGGAGGCTGCTCGCCCTGTGCTCGAACGGGAGACAGTCGAAATCAATAACACCTCACAAATATGGTCTTACAATATAATTACCAGCGCAAATAGATAGGAGCAAATCCAAAAATGTTTTTGATTTGGGAGGATGAATTCGGCCAGCACATTTGATTCCATTCAGTCCCAAAAATATGTTTAGTAGTGTTAGTGATGGGCGAGGTGCTCAACACTACTCCATCGTGCGTCGAGGTGGTCTATCGAGTATTGAGCAGTGCCGAGTACCCGCGTGTTGATCGGGTCAGGACATGTTCTCCCTCTCTTCCGCGAGCTAGGGTCCTCTGGAAAAATGCTCGAGTTTCCCATCCACTTCCATTATGTTCGCTACTTGAGCCCATCTGAGCGTCCGACCTGTCGATTCGAGTACCGAGCACTTGACCGTTTCAGTGCAGGATCATCATTATTTTGCTCATAGGCCTGTCCACACTCCAAATCATTATGAAGGGAGGCGAGGGGCGAAGGGTTAAAACATACTAAACATTATATAGTCACCTGTCCAAGGCCCAACTCTCCCCTGTCTGTATGCCGCCGCAGCTCCCTGCTCCTTTACACCAATCTTCGGACCGTCCGGCGCTTGTGATTGGCCTCCCGTAGTAACATGGTGGGTGACATGCATCCACCCACCTGACCGTGTGAGGTCAATTGCAAGTATCGGCACCGGAGGGGAGCAGCGGCAGAAGAACAGGTGAAGGTTGGGCCGAGGACTGGTGAGTATATAAGGGCCAATTCATCATCATGTTTGCTCTTATTTTTGTCTACTTTTTGGTGCCTTGTGCCTGTTTTTGTTTGCACCATATTTGTCTTTTCATTTGCACTTTTTTATGCGCTCATCTGTTTTTTTCATTCGCCGCTGTGGGTAAGATTTAAGCTTTACAGATGTTTTTCTCTTAATTCATCATTTTCAACTTTTCAAAAAGTCATTTTTTTTTGTGTAAATATACTGGAGCGATTTCATATATCCCAGCAATTTTTGTGACATTTTTGAAATGCGTACATTTTTAATAAGCCTCTAAAAAATGTTTGAGCTCCGATTCTTCAAATTAGTTTCGTCAGATTTCTATAGTAAAACACTTTGAAAAGTCGCAAAACTTTTTTTTTGTGATTTTTGGTATTTTCACGACTTCGAAGTGCACAGAGCATGGGCGGGACTTCCGGCAAATTCTCCAAAAGTTACACCACTTTTAGAACTTACTCCAGTGATGTACCCCAGTCCCCAGCTGGAGTATTATTTCTGGCGAGTCCATATGGAGGTGACATTTTTGGGAACCTTGTAATGATTTGCTCATCTCTAAAAGCAACTCTTTACCTTTTCCATCCCATGACTCACTTGGTTCCCCTGAGGTCTCCTAGCCGTGGACCTGATGACAAGTCATATGGCGTCAGTAAAAAATTGTCTGCTCCTAGCACTGGAGTAATCTTCACAGACATTAAAGTTTATTTGAAAGTTTATTTTGAAATTTTTCACATTTGACCTTTTTAACTGGCCAGAAAATTAATTTCTAGTAATTGGAGTGGGAGGTTGTCCACTTTACCTACGTGTAGAGTTGAGGCTTTCTCACACTAATGTTAAAGGGAATCTGTCAGCAGGATTTTGTTATATAATCTGAGAGCAGCATAATGTAGAGGCTGAGACCCTGATTCCAGTGATGTATCACTTACTGGGCTGTTTGCTACAGTTTTCATAGAATCCCTGTTTTCTTTGATGCAGATGTAGCAGAGCTAAAACTTCTGTGTGTATATCCCCGCCCACACCCTGATTAGCAGCTTGCTTTGTACACTGCAGATTGTCAGCAAGCAGCCAATCAGTGGTGGGGGGCGGGGTTACACAGATTAGCCTGACCAGTCTATACCTGAGATATAGTCAGGCAGTGATAATCTCCTGCTGATAAAACACTGATTGTATTGACACTACACAGCCTAATAAGTAACACGTCGCTAGAATCAGGATAACTTGCCCTATATTATGCTGTTCTCAGATTAAAAAATGAAAACCTGCTGATAAATTACCTTTAAGAGTCGTATTTGGAGTTTCTAAGGGCCATCCTAGTATTTCTGAAAGTCGGCAGTGACATCTTCCCGTCAAAAATAACTGGACTTCCTAAAAATCAATTATGGGCTTTCATCAGTATCTGGGTTGTCCAGATCATATAAGCCCTTAAACTTAAAGGGGTTGACACCATTTGGGAGTTGTCCCCCTTTATATATATAATCAGTGCAATACAGAGATAGAGATATATATATATATATATATATATATATATATATCTCTCTATCTCTGTATTGCACTGACTATTACTGGCTGCAGAATGAGTTAATGGTGAACCCATCAGCGAGCTCGTTCTGAAGATCGAGTTTGTAACTTTTTCATCTCTTTACTTCCTAACTCCAGAATTTAAGAACAATGACCACATCAAAATCGAATGCACAGAGATAGAGAGCCCTTAAGAGCCAAATGTTGCAAACTTTTTAATAAAACCCAATTGCCAAAGTCATTTTTAGCTAAAAATACATGCATTTAAGCATATAGATATATACATATATATATATATACGTGTTTGGACCTCGTTGCTTAAACCTCCATATTAGTAATTGAGATCATGTAAATTTCTGGACAAGTAGAAAGAGCAGGATTTTTTTTTCTTATAGAGAAAAGATAAAGTCATCATCTTAGAAACGGCTTCTTTCTGACAAAAACGAGCTCTTTTGAAATAAAGCCGTATTCAGTGGATTCCTGCTGGAGTTAATGTGAATTTTAGTGCCTCCAATTTTAGATTGAAGTAAGGGCCAGGATAAAACCCACTATGTGACAGTTGAATTTATAGATAATTGTGAATATTTCTGTCCTTGAATAATAATACTGGAGATTTTTTTTTTTAGAGAGATGTGAATTACGCCCCGATGTTAGCAGCTTAGTATAATGGAATGATGTCTGCAATGTCTTTCGTATAATGAACTCCACTGTAATTAGCAGGTCAACCCCCCTTGCCAAGCCTTGTTTCCGGCACAATTCCAAATATTGCGTAGCATAACAATAGATGTCCTGCAGTCAATGTTCATACAAGTTCATCTGGAAAGCAGAAACTAGGTCAAATCATTGTCTGTTCTATGGAAATCAATGGAATCAAGAGTTTTTTTCCCCCCATAATTTATACATCCTCTCCCTAATGTTATGCCAAGTGACAGATGCTGAAAGATGAACATGATGCTATAATTTGCGGAAGTCTTCAGTAGTTGTACGGCTATGGTCACATTTGCATCAGAGGCTCGGTCAGGAGTCTCCATCGCAGATTTTACCACACTCAATGGAAAAAATGGCACCAGGTCGGACTGACCTAATTGTAAATCAGTAGGGTTGGTTGGGTGCCGATGGTGCCCATCATGAGACAGATCCTTCACATTATTGGGGCTTTAATTAACAGAAAACCGCAACGTAGATCGACCGGCGACACTAAACGACCACCAATTGGTAAATCTCTACCTATTGGCGCTCGTTACAAGCGGACCGCAGTAAACAATGCAAACTGTGGGATCTGTAATAGATCGTTCAATGCATATAGGCTGACATGGTTCTCGGCAGTGTGAGTCCCATTTACCCAAGACGATGCACCCCAAAGAACGATGACCTTTTGCGTTGCATAAACGATCATTTCACCCAACGAACGAGCATAAGAGATCATTTCACCCAACGAGCGTTTTTCTCGTTCATTTAGAGATCGGCAGCCTGTTTACCCTGAAAGATTTTCGGATCTTTCCATGCAAAATGCAGCTTTAAGGTGTTTATATAGTTCTGATAAGCATTGGCTGACAGCCTCTTTCCTTACGACTTCACCTTACATATGAACACTGGGTTCTGCCAGGCGTGAATGTGTTCTCAAAGAAAGGTCCCAGGCGGTGGCTTGTCTTGGGCAAGAAGAAAAAATCATCCATGTTGTACTTCACCATAAACATTAGGTCAATTGGGTTTTGCCAAAATTAGTGGGCTTAGAAAAGATTTATCTAATTTTTATGGCCATTTTTATGGCCACCGCAACAGTTTACGTCACATACAAAATATATGTATATACCATACATTATACTAGGGATTATAGGCAATTTTATCCATGATCTAGTGTTGGACAAAATTTCAAACAAAGTTGGCTTCGATGGTTTTTCGCAACTGGGCGATTTTACTGTTATGGAGCCAAAATTCTAGGTTAGCAGCATCACCGCCAGACAAACTCATAGTGCCAAAGCTGTATAAAATATATCATATAGGCATTCCTTGAAGTTATATCGGACATTGAGATCCCTAGTTCCATGCAAGATCGTATTGATTTTAGTTTCATGGTTAATGAGCCGACCAAGCTTGGACTAGGTCCTTGGTGGAATCTAGAACCAGAAAACCCCGATAAAGGTTGAATATTAAAATTTGATCTTCGATGAAAAGTAAGAAGCCCCGATGAGCTATACACAAAGTCTCACCAATGTTACTTTGGCATGTCCACCATAATCCAATACATTAATTGGAGATGCCAAATGGTAGAGAGAAGCCACCAAATGTCTTAGACCACTTACACCGCTTGAACGGCTTCTTGGTCAAGAAGAAGCAGGATTAAAAAAAAAACCCACGGGCATTGTAATAAAAAGGAGAATATGTGATCTCCAATGTACAACGGGATGCGAGGGATGAATCTGAACGAATGTTTTAATCATGGCTGCATAAAATTCACGGCCGGAGAGAGAGCGAGTAAAAGGGAGCGTATTTTAGTACCCTAATAACTCCTAACTCTAGCCTAAGATCATAATGTATGTGAGAGCAGTCCAGTAATTATAAGGTAATAAGTGGTTTTGTAAGTGCTCTAAATTAAAAGGAATTCGCAGAGCTGTTGTAAGTCAGAGCCGAGACACTTTCTTTCAAACGTTGGCCCGAGCCATGAGTGCAAAGGCAGATGAGACATTTGCATGACTGTAATTAGTGTAAAAAAAAAGAACTAGGTTACAGACATATTAAGAAAATACAGTAGTTACTAGACCTCAATTCTTGGTTTCCTGAAAGGTTGCATGCTCTCGTTACACATCAGGTGAAATACCGGCACATTATATAATTACAATTATGGTTAACAAGATATTTTGCATTATTATCTCCGTATTTCGTAGAAGGTGTTAGAGATGCATTGAGGGTTTACTAATTGTAACAGGGTCAAGGAGAGGAAAACAAAGCGTACAACGGGTTCACAGGAAGCCGAAGAAAGAAGGCTTCCAGGATTCCATTTAGTATCAAGATGTGGACTAGTATTGACAAAACCTTGGGTTATGTTGATGATTGGAAATTTCTTACCTACTGTTTTTGTATGTTTCTTTCACAACTTTAAAAAGTATAGTATCAGTAAGTTTAGGTTAAGTTCATGTTGTGAAGGAGACTTGGCATGGCCATGCCATCAACTAGCATTTCAATTGTCAAATCTATTTTAATAACTATCAGTAATGAAGCATTTTTTTATTTTTCACTAAGTGTCCAGTAGATCTTTTGAGCTTTGGGAGAGATTTGGATAAAACTTCCATGTTAGATCTCCTTGGGTTTTATAGTGGGTTGATGAGGTTCATAGTTTGTGTGCATCCTTAAATGACATGGAGTACTAGCACTGGCTCATCAATAGGAGCCTGCACTTAGTATTAGAGTCATAATAAGAAATGATGACTTTTAGGAATTCAGTGAACCCAGAAAATTTGAATAATTTGTGATTTGTTTCACATGAATCACCTAAAATGACCACTGTCATCTTACATGTTGCAGTAGATTACCACACAAAAAAAGGAAAAAAGAGCGGAAAAAGTCCCAAAGTTAAATATAATATTTATTCCAAAAGACATATACATCACAATTAAAAATAATAATAGACAATTGAGGACAAAGCAAAAATTGATATCACAGGTGTAAGGCACAGAGTCCCCAGGACACTGAGTGGTGAGGGGGAGCAGAAAATAACAGCACATTAAATAAAGCGCAAGTGCGACCCACTCAGCACCTTATCGTTCACTTAAAGTGATATACACCTTTTTTTGCTATGTGATCTTATATGACTTTTTAGTGTTGACTTCTTGCACCCATTGTGTCTGTATCTGCTCCATGTGAGTTAATTGACAAATTTGTTGTAACTTTTTCCTATTGGGCCTACTTTATATCACATGTGTGCTTTTTGTCTCCTTTTTTTACTTATACTATTTTAGGGAACATCCATTACTGGGTCGCACTTGCACTTTATTTAATTATTATTTAACTTTGGGACTTTTTCCGCTCTTTTTTCCTTTTTGTGTGGTTATGTATTTAAGAGTGTCCTTATCTACTTTAGCCTCCCTTGCTACGGTATATAGGGTCTGCTGGATAAAATATGGCTTCTGATCTGAGGATTGTATATTTATGTTGCAGTAGATTGCAAGAATGAGAGAAGACTCACGTAACCTTGGGCCAGTTGGGCCTCCTCATAATGCCTACCTCATCACATAGTATAGTAAAGCCAATGAGGAGGGACTATCCTAGCCTGTATAAAAGCAGAAGTAGGGAATGCAGTTGCTATTTTGTGGTGAATCTGAATAGAGAGAGGATATCACAACTCACAGTTTAGCCATAGAAATAGAAAGAGGAAACTGTAAAACTCTGAAGAAATATTACAGATAGTCTGTGTCAGCACAGCAGTGAAGATTAGAGCATGAAGAAAAAATAATAGTGTAATATTTGTATTTTCAGGGCAATTGCAGTCTTTAAGTTTCAAATTGCCTGGAAAAATGTTACTAGCTTAGTGAATTAGAATTTCAAAAGATTTGTTCATGTATAGTATTAAAGTATTGTAGGAGTATGTCTATGTTGATGGAACAAGAATCTGATTGGCTCTAAAGGTTTAACTGAAAATCAGCCATTTTTATATTTTAGTCTATCTGTAGAAGGTACGTTGACGATCTTTATAATGGACAGCTTAATAAATGTTGTTCACTGGAGGTTATTTGTGAACTGAATAACAAATAAGATCATATTTCTATTAAGAACATTTTCCTGTTGTTTCTCTTTTTTTTTTATTTGGCGTATTACAGTCCACAACATATACTTTACATTTCACATGTACTAATTTACCTTTTGACAAGCAGCCTTACCTTTGGGAAAGAGGCTTTGGGCTTTTGAAAGTTTTTGTATACCGCCTGTCTGTAACATTGCTAAATCTCTGTCATGGCCTTATGCTGATTAGCTTCATGTACAACAAGGGTTATTGACTGGTGAATGAATGATGTGCAGTCTTTAGCCCCCATAGAGCAGTCTTTAAAAAAATAGGACACTTTCTTTTATTAAACGGAACCTTCTTTTTATTCTTGTCTCCTTATTACCATGCAGGCTTCTCTGCAGAATGTCAAGCAAGGATCGACACATTGATTCGAGCTGCTCGTCATACATCAAGACGGAACCCTCAAGCCCAGCCTCACTGACGGACAGTATCAACCATCACAGTCCAGGTGGCTCATCAGACGCAAGTGGAAGCTACAGTTCCACGATGAACGGGCACCAGAATGGACTGGACTCTCCACCATTGTACCCATCTGCCACAGGTCTTGGTGGCAATGGGCCAGTCAGGAAAAGATATGATGACTGCTCCAGCACCATTGCTGAAGATTCACAAACCAAATGTGAATATATGCTTAATGCAATGCCCAAAAGACTGTGTCTGGTGTGTGGTGACATAGCATCAGGTTACCATTATGGGGTGGCTTCATGTGAAGCCTGTAAGGCTTTTTTCAAAAGGACAATTCAAGGTTGGTGCTTCTTTAATTTTTACCAGATAATTTACTTAATCGTTGCTTCCTTCATTTCACAGAAAATGCTTCTATCCTAGATTTACTGTTCTACCGATGTTCAAATTTTACCAAAATTTTCAGTCCAAACTTTTTAAACATTTTAAACATACCATAATAATTCTAGAAATTGTAAAACAACGCCAAAGGTTTATAGAACATACTTCACACTGCTCACATCTTTGGTTTATAATTTACCCAAATTTGATATTGAAACAGGTCTTCCAAGAATTCTTTTACTTGCATTTTACTGTTACTTGCATGCAATAGGGTAATTAAGTGCTTGAAATTACTTCGAAATATCAAACCCAGTAAATGCACTATCAAAAGTGAAACATTCATGAGATTGCCAAAGAAACAAATGGTAAGAAGGGTCAAGAAGAATATTTAAGGAAACAAACACATTAGAATGCGGTTAGTCACTTAAAGCAAATCTTTCATTAGGGTCAGTGCTCCTAAGCCGTCTATATGGGCATGTAGGTCATAAAAAGTTGAATAAAATGATACCTTGATATCTGCAATCCGATTTCTTATTCAGGAATAACATACGTTTTCTTAATATGCAAATGAGCTTTTAAGATCTATGGGAGGGACATAAATCTCCCTGAGAATCTGCCTCAAGAAATTATTTTAAATGAAAGGGGGTGTTGCAATGTGAAACATGTACATCAGATGGTCAGTCATTACATGTCTCAAACTGGTAATGCCCCTTTCATTTGAAGTAATGTTGGAGACCAATATCCCGCACATAGATCTTAACAGATAATTTACATATTAAGGAAAATGTGCATTTCTCTGGAATAAGACATCGGATCACAGATATCAAGGTATCATTTTATTCAACTTTCTATGACCTACATGTCCATATAGATGGTTTAGGAGGGCTGATTCTACTGACAGATGCCCTTTAGTGACATAAGAAGTTGTACCACCAGTGGCAGCTTAAAGGGTACATGGCTAGGGTAGGCCTAGGTGAGTGTGGACCCTTAGGATGGTCATACGCATACAATAGAGCTCCATCAGTCATTAGCTATGTCTCCAGCTAAATGTTCACATGTTTTCAAGGGAACACTGGCTTATCTCCAGAAGAACAAAGTGGCCAGGTATAAAAATTCACACTGCCCGTTCCCGAACCTCATCTCTCTTGAAATCACCTGCCAGTGAAGAATCGGGAGACCCACATAGACATTAGACTGTCAATCGGTACGACCAATGATGGCCTTTAAGTGACTGAGGCCGTGGACCTCTTGATGACCGGCGTCAGTGAGCCTTCAAACCTTTCAGACTTTGTCATCTACCCAAGTTAACCAGGTGCTTCCACCAGACCAATAGTAAGGAGATAGAAAGGGGGACAGCTACAGGGATACTTGGGGTGCTTAGTAGGGGGACATGGGGGGACATGGATTTTTATGCACAGAAGACTGTCGAGACTTTGCTACATTGTGATACATTATTTAATAGTGACCATATAGAATTTACCAACCCGCCATAGGCACATGACTAACGGCTCGTGGAGGTTAAAAGCAGTGTATAAAAGAAAAAATATATAATAAACGTAGTAACTTATGTAATGTAGAACAGAACGCTTTACAGGACATCAGTTACTACATTTTTTATATTATTGTTTTTTCTTTTATGCCCCACTTTTAACCACCACGAGACGCACGTTGCTAATATCACACCTATCAGTGTTTACGTAGAAGCCGGCACAATGATATCAGCTAATCAGCGGAGCTGTACAGCACACAGCCGTCCCTCCTATTCAGCTCTGCCATTAGGAGATATTTTGGGATAATTACAATATTTACAGGAAGATAAGCTCATTCCTAGACCGCAGATAAAGCACTTAATGGACGATCCATGCGATTAGATTGCCTGAGGCTTGTGGACTGCCCCGTGCCCAAATACCAAAAAAAAAAAATTCTACTTTTCCATTACAATTGAAAGTAAATAAAATGAAACTTCGTAGCTTTGATAAATCACGATAACATTCTACTTTTTATCTTAAGATGTGATAAGACCTGGTGGTCATATCTACGACTGGCGTCATGTGCGCGGCCGGTCAGCAGGTCCTTCTGGGGCAACTGCTGGCATTAATATTGTCACCAGAGAGATATTGAGATCTGCAGCGTGTCCATTCTTTCAGCATTTCTGCAGCCCATAGAAAGCAATAAGAAACTACAAACAGGTTTTGAAGTGTTTTTGGATCATTTCTTGCTGCGTCTTTGGTGACTATAACTAACTTTATTAAGCATTTACTGTAGACAAATCACACTTGTATTCTGCTCCAAAAAATGGTGCAGAAACGCCACAAAAATGGAGAAAAAACAGCATTTTTTACTGCCAAGAGAGTAGGCCTGGGCAGAAAAGAACAATGCAAAAACGCTGCATCAGAAGAACATAACAGTGCTTTCTTTCTTTCCTTTTTTCTTTCTTTCATATTTTTTTCATTCTTTTGTTCTCTTTGTTTCGTTCTTTCTTTCTATCTCTTTTTCTTTCTTTATTTCTTCCTTTTCTTTCTTTTTTCTCTTTTTATATCTTTCATTCTCTTCTCTTTCATTTTCTTTCTTCTTTTTTCCTTTGCTTCCTCCTCTTTCGTTTCTTTCCTTCTCTTTCTTTCTTTCTTTCTTTCTTTCATTCATTCTTTCTTTTTTTCTTTCTTCCGTTTCCTATTCTTCCTTTTTTCCCTTTTTAAATCTTTCCTTCTCTTATTTTTCATTTTCTTTCTCTCCTTTTCCTTCTTTCTTCTATTCTCTTTATTTTGTTCTCTTTCCTTTTTCCATTTAAATCTTTCCTTCTCTTCTTTCCTTCAATTTCTTGCTTTCTCTTTTTTACTTTCTTTTCTCTTTCTTTCTATCTATATCTATCTATCTATATCCTTCTCTATCTTTCTTTTTTTCCTCTTTCTTTCTTTCTTTCTTTCTTTCTTTCTTTCTTTCTTCCTTTCTTCCTTTCTTTCTTTTTCCTTCTTTCTTTCTCCTGCACATGTATACTTGTACCTGTCTATTTATTTGTATCTTACACATACACTTAAACAGAAAATCTACTTGTTGTTACTATTTGCTTCACATGTGACAAGTGACCTTTTTCGTCTCCAAGTAATTATCTCATTCATTCGCTGTCTCTCCAAGCATTAATTTTTCTAATCCCATTAACAGAGCAATAACAAGACATTTTTCACTCACGTTTTAAAATAAACATTTCAAGTGACATGTAGCATTATGTAGTTTTGACATGAAGACCATTATACAGTATACCACACCAGCGACAAAAGGAAATAATGATAAAGGCAAAATAGCTGGATAGACAGATGGATGGATAGATAGATAATAGATAAATAATTAATAGAAAGATAGATAGATAATAGATAGATAATAGATATAGATAATAGATAGATAGATAGATAGATAGATAGATAGATAGATAGATAGATAGATAGATAAATAGATAGATAATAGATATAGACAGATAATAGATAGATAGATAATAGATATAGATAATAGATAGATAGATAATAGATAGATAGTAGATAGATAATAGATAGATAGTAGATAGATAATAGATTGATAGATAATAGATAGATAGATAAATAGATAGATAATAGATAGCTAATAGATAGATAGATAATAGATGGATAATAGATAGATAGATAATAGATAGATAATAGATAGATAGATAGATAGATAGATAATAGATAGATAATAGATAGATAATTGATAGATAAATAGAGAGATAGATAATAGATATAGATAATAGATAGACAGATAATAGATGGATAATAGATAGATAGATAGATAATAGATAGATAGATAGATAGATAGATAGATAGATAGATAGTAGATAGATAATAGATTGATTGATTGATAGATAGTAGAGGGGAATTTCTGCAGCAATATTCAAGATTTCCGATTTACCTGCAGATTACAGACTCTTCATGGACAGACACATCTCCACTGCATGTGCAGCCGCCATTTGTAACACACATTTACTGTACATATGCTCATATGGGGCACACGCTGCCCACAACCAATCGTCCAGATATTCATTTGGTAACATTTTGCTCGCACACATTTTCCAGCCTCTCTGCTGCCAGCTGTAAAACGACATTAGTTTGCCACTAGGAACATACAAATTATTTTCTGGCACTTGAGCGAGGAGGTTTGCCTGGACCCTGTGACTCCATTAGCCAGCGAACTGTAAGATTCTATTAGCAAGTAAGTGAGCAAAATATCCCTTCTAAAATCATTTCTTCCAAAAAGTTTATTTTAAAGCTGTGGGGGAAAAAAAAGCACAGAAATAAACAAAAATCATCCGGACATTTTTTAATTAGTTTTTTTTTTTTCATTTTTATGAACTAATCAAGGTTTATGTGTTTTTTTTATCATTTCAGTCCTCTCTATTTAGACCTTGCAGCTACCATGTTGGTTTTGTTCACTCCAAAGCACAGATACATCTGCAATCATAGAGAAAAGAGGCATAAACAGCCTTATAGAAGGAGCCCAGTTACCATCTGTCCCTACACAACCTCATCTGGATATGTGGACGGCCAGAATTTTTCTTTTTTTAATATGATTTAAATTTTTGCTTGCAAATCGGGACTAAAAAAAATGTGTATTTTTCAAGACTGAAATGAATGTTTTCCTCCATCTAGTTTATATTACATTGGGTTACGGACTACATTTAAAGAAGCCTCGCTGCTACTACTACACGCACAATATCCAATGAAGCCAACCAATGTGTGAGGATGGAGGAAACTGAGGCTTCTAGTGAAAAAAAACAAAGGTTTTCATTTTGGGAAGGATATTCAAGCTTTACATAGCCCAGTAGGAGGGAGTTAGTATCATACAATATGATATAACATCATTGTACAATTGTAAAATACGATACATATATACAGTCATGGACAAAAGTTTTGAGAATGACACAAATATTAATTTTTACAAAGTCTACTGCTTCACTTTTTCTAATGGCAATTTGCATATACTCCAGAATGTTATAAAGAGTGATCAGCTTAACAGCAATTACTTGCAAAGTCAATATTTGGCTAGAAAATGAACTTTATCCCCCAAAACACATTTCAACATCATTGCAGCCCTGCCTTAAAAGGACCAGCTAACCTCTTTTCAGTGATTGCTCCATTAACACAGGTGTGGGTGTTGATGAGGACATGGCTGGAGATCAATCTGTCATGATTAAGTAAGAATGACACCACTGGACACTTTAAAAGGAGGCTGGTGCTTGGCAGCATTGTTTCTCTTCTGTTAACCATGGTTATCTCTAAAGAAACACGTGCAGTCATCATTGCAATGCACAAAAATGGCCTAACAGGGAAGAGTATCGCAGCTAGAAAGATTGCACCTCAGTCAACAATCTATCGCATCATCAAGAACTTCAAGGAGAGAGGTTCCATTGTTGCCAAAAAGGCTCCAGGGCGCCAAGAAAGACCAGCAAGCGCCAGGACAGTCTCTTAAAAGTGTTTCAGCTGTGGGATCGGGCTACCAGCAGTGCAGAGCTTGCTCAGGAATGGCAGCAGGCAGGTGTGAGTGCATCTGCACGCACTGTGAGGCGGAGACTCTTGGAGCAAGGCCTGGTCTCAAGGAGGGCAGCAAAGAAGCCACTTCTCTCCAGAAAAAACATCATGGACAGACTGATATTCTGCAAAAGGTACAGGCAGTGGACTGCTGAGGACTGGGGTAAAGTTATTTTCTCTGATAAATCCCCTTTTCGATTGTTTGGGACATCAGGAAAACGCCTCATTCGGAGAAGACAAGGTGAGCGCTACCACCAGTCTTGTCTCATGCCAACTGTTAAGCATCCTGAAACCATTCATGTATGGGGTTGCTTCTCAGCCAAGGGAATCGGCTCTCTCACAGTCTTGCCTAAAAACACAGCCATGAATAAAGAATGGTACCAGAATGTCCTCCAAGAGCAACTTCTCCCAACCCTCCAAGAGCAGTTTGGCGATCAACAATGCCTTTTCCAGCATGATGGATCACCTTGCCATAAAGCAAAGGTGATAACTAAATGGCTCAGGGAACAAAAATAGAGATTTTGGGTCCATGGCCTGGAAACTCCCCAGATCTTAATCCCATTGAGAACTTGTGGTCAATCATCAAAAGACGGGTGGACAAACAAAAACCTAAAAATTCTGACAAAATGAAAGCATTGATTGTGCAAGAATGGACTGCTATCAGTCAGGATTTGGTCCAGAAGTTGATTGAGAGCATGCCAGGGAGAATTGCAGAGGTCCTGAAGAAGAAGGGTCAACACTGCAAATATTGACTTGCTGCATTAACTCATTCTAACTGTCAATATAAGCTTTTGTTACTCATATGTTTGCAATTATATTTCTGTCTGTGATAAAAACATCTGTCAAACACACATAAAAACCAGAGGGCAGCAGATCATGTGAAAATATAATATTTGTGTCATTCTCAAAACTTTTGGCCATGACTGTATATGATGGAAGATAATACTATCAAATTATAGCTCACAAATTCATGACCATTGTGGCAGCCAAAAAGTCCCAGATGTTTGTCTTCAGGGGATACCAGGGGTCATTTGTTTTAGATACAAGTGGTACCAAAGGTTTCCTGATGACCGTTCTCTCCGCTACTGAATATTCTTGATAATGGGAAATTGAAGGTAGATAAAGACAATACATTTAAATATTAGACAAAGATAACACAAGTAAATTATTATTAAGGAAAAAGATATCCAAACCTACACGGACCTGTGTGAAAAAGTGATTGCCCCCTCTCCTCAAAACATAAATTAACTGTGGTTTATCACATCTTTGGGAAACATAGTTCACATTCTCTAGCCACACCCAGGCCTGATTATTTCCATAACTATTCTCAATCAAGAAATCACTTAAATAGGACCTGTCTGGCAGTGAAGTAGGCCAAAAGATCCTCAAAAGCTACACATCATGCCATGATCCAAAGAAATTCTGAAACAAAGTAATTGAGATCTGTCTGTAAGGTTATAAAGCCATTTCTAAAGTTTTGGGACTCCAGCTAACCAAAATAAGAGACATTATCTACAAATAGTAAAAACATGGAACAGTGGTGAACCTTCCCAGGAGTGGACAGCTGACCAAAATTACCCCAAGAGCGCAGCGACGACTCATCCAAGAGGTCACAAAATACCTCACAACAACATCCAAAGAACTGCAAGCCTCACTTGCCTCAGTTAAGGTCAGTGTTCATGAATCATGACTCCACCATAAGAAAGAGACTGGGCAAAAATGACCTGCATGGCAGAGTTCCAAGACAAAAACCATTACTGAGGAATAAGAACATAAAGGCTCTTCTAAGTTTTACCAGAAAACATCTTGATGATCCCTAAGACTTTTTGGAGAATACTCTGTGGACTGACGAGACAAAATTTTAACTTTTTGGAAGGTGTATGTCCCTCGACATCTTGCGTAAAAGTAACACAGCATTTCAGAGAACTATCATCATACCAACAGTAAAATATGATGGTGGTAGTGTGATGGTCTGGGGCTGTTTTGCTGTGGTAAATAGAACCATGAATTCTGCTGTCTACCAAAAAATCCTGAAGGAGAATGTCCGGCCATCTGCTCGTAAATTCAAGCAGAAGGGCACTTGGTTATGTAGCAGGACAATGATTCAAAACACACCAGCAAGTTCACCTCTGAATGGCCTAAGAAAAGCAAAATTAAGACTTTGGAGTGGCCTAGCCAAAGTCCTGACCATAATGCGATTGAGATGCTGTGGTGTGACCTTCAAAAGGCAGATCATGCTCGGAAACCCTCCAATGTGTCTGAATTACAACAATTCTGCGATGATGAGTGGGCCAAAATTCCTCCAGAGCGTTGTAAAAGACTCATTGCCTGTTATCGCAAACGCTTAATTGCAGTTGTTGCTGCAAAGGGCGGCCCAACCAGTTAATAGATTTGGGGGGCAATCACTTTTTCATACAGGGCCCTGTAGGTTTGGATTTCTTTTTCCCTTAATAATAATGACCTTCATTTATAAACTGCATTCTGTATTTACTTGTGTTATCTTTGTCTAATATTTACATTTGTTTGGTGATCTGAAACATTTAAGTGCCTTTGGTCCATATGTTTTTTTTTATTTTTAAAAGCCTTCAGCTCTATGTCGAGCTATGGCGACTCAATGGATCAATGCACCAATGCTGTTAAAGACTGGCAATTGTTGGGGGCCCCGATGGGGATAATGCAATGGGGCTCACAAGCTTCGATTTCCGCTACTGGACAGATCCTATGTATTACACGAGTACATTACACTAGATAAGCAGTGGATATGCTACAGTCCATGCAATGACGTCTCCTCTCCTTCGTTGGGTATATCGATGACGTGCCAGCACTCTGTTCTTCACCCCACATCCTTTAGCCCATTGCCGATCCATACAATACAGTGACACACTTATCTTAAACGCTTCAGCGCTGACAGACCCCTTTATCCTGACCACTTAACACATTTTTCAGAAACGCACGTCTCTGTTGCTTTCCGTCAAATTAGCACCAGCCGAGTATTTGACTCTTTATGCAGTCCTGCAATCCGCTAATGTGATATTTAATGAGGAGCCATCAGTCCGGAGAAAGGAAGTCAATATGAATCAGTGTTTACAAAGTGTGATTAACTCTGAAATATTTCATCAATGCTCTTGGTCCCAGGCAGACTCTATGCTAATTACTAAAATGTGCACATGTTTCTGGGGGTCCACTGATGGACCCTGGGAGCTGCAAACAAGGAGAAGTAAGATTGCAATTACGCTCTGACTGTCTCTCATGACAATTTATGCATTTGCTATGCTGACCTCCCCCTTCCCGGGAGACCAATAAACAGAATGCATTTTCATTAAGATACTAATGCACTTAATCACAG
Organism: Oophaga sylvatica; assembly: GCA_033576555.1. Lineage (NCBI taxonomy): Eukaryota > Metazoa > Chordata > Amphibia > Anura > Dendrobatidae > Oophaga > Oophaga sylvatica. The sequence goes on along the minus strand of JARQOD010000005.1, from coordinate 530,181,561 downwards.
GGGGGAAGGGGGTTACACAAGAAAAGAGAGTTCTGTAAGCAAGACAAGGCCGAGGTTCCGTGCAAAATAGACTTTGCGTTCCAGTTGTAAATGAGCCACGCATTACTCACTCTCCGATAACAGGACGTATACATTTTAATAAATCAAGTCTGCAGCTTTATTAACCTTTTAACTTGTAACTTTTAACCATTAACTTGGCTATGGAAATGGAAAATATGCAAACGAGCGGTTAAGAGGATGCTGTTTATCGCAAGACGTCTGGACCAACAGCTTGACCTCCGCCCCACAGCGAGCTTTCACAATGTATTATCTAAAGAGAACACCAGCTGTCCTACACAAGCTTAGAGGAGAAGACTCTACACTTCTCTCCCTATTGAAACAATGACTTTCAAAAAGAAGGCAAAAAAAAAAGAAAAACTATTACAATAGGCAAGAAAAAAACCTGCAAAAGTTAATATGTCATCTACGATAGGATTAGGAGGATACGGAACGACTCAAGTCTAGAACCCATCGAGTATCTGCCAGACGCTAAATTGTAGGTTAATCCCATCACGGCTAAGTTGTATTAGATCAATAGGTTTAATTATGACGTAGGCCGCCCGAGCGTCGCCATTTTAAGGGCGGCTCCACACGGGATGGAATTGACGCGGGATTGAGCTGCAGATTTGCGCAGAGATAATACCCAACAGCGGGCGAGTGCATGAGATGTCACATGCTATGTTCACTTCGGATGCGGCTTTTTCATCGTCACTAATTTGATCATTTTTAATGTAGATGGGTGAAAAATTTCCACCAAAATTGGCTACACATGCAGAATTTGTACGCAAGATCCTCTACAAACCCTCCACAAAAAGATATTGATTTTACTCACGTAAATACTATCTTGACCCCCATATTTGATCGTGCATTTGATGTGACGCAGAACTTGTATGCCAAATTTGCTACACATGCAGAATTTGTACACTAGATTGGAAAATCCTCTACAACCCCTCCCCAAAAAAGGTATTGATTTTACCTGCGCAAATCCCATCTTGGCCCTCAGATTTGAACTTGCATTTGCTGCACATGTGACATGATACAAAGATTCTGCAGCTCACACAATTTTACCTATCAAGTCTGAAATCCACGGTGAAAATCTGCATCAGAAATTGACGTGCTGCGGAATTTCAAATAAGCGCCACAGATTGGACATCCAAACAGAAGAAACGTCGGCACTCCGTCTTCCTCCGATCAATACGTTATTGGAAATCCATGTGCAGAAATGACAGTAAAATCGTTGAACCAGTTGACGCGTTTTGGAATATATAAATATGACTAAGGAATTTTATTCCGAAACGCGTCAGTTGGTTCGATGATTTCACTGTCATTTCCGCACATGGATTTCCAATAAAGTATTGATCCTAGGAAGACGGAGGGCCGGCATTTCTTCTGCTTGGATTTGTTTTCCTGCTTCTTCGAGCCGCCGTGCACCCGGAATGTTATAGACGCAGGTGTGGTGAGATGTTGCTTTTTTTGGTCTTGGATAAATTGGAAACAAGAAAGATTTATCTAGGTGTCTTCTGATTTACCCTTTTCAAATTCTATTCTGACAGATTTGCTACTGATGTGAGACGGGGGGTGCAGCAGGTCCAGTATCGGACTGGGGTGCCAAGCGCCCACCAGTAACCAACTTCATCTCACTCACTGAAAATGTGACATTATCCTCCATCACTAATTTGTATAACAATGTTGCCTTTAGCTGTTTATAGTGAATCAAGTATATACTGCCAAGTACTGCTCATATAAGAGGGTGGTGGCCCACCGGAGGATTCTCCTGTTCACCTGTGTGCCAGTCCAACTCTGAGCAGGTCCACACGAGGATTATCTCCATTGTCATTCAGTCTGTTACACCCAATATAAGCAGCATACTACTTATTTCTGCAGCTGTTTATCTTCCTAGGGTGCAACCAAAAATGCACCAGGACAATTTCCATTGGAAGGGGTTAATAAACTCCATTTATAGACTAATGATGCAGGTTAACCACGTTCATCTTCTGTAGGTTTCTGTCCGTTTTATTATTGTCTGTTTGTTGTTTATTGTTACAATGTGTTCCACTATTTAGAACATTCCGTTACAATCGCCTGTAACTATTTATCAATCACAAATGTGGCTGCCGCTGTCCTGGCCGTCCACTAGACATATATTCCGGGTGTGAAAAATCTGTTCTCATCTCATCTTTCTTTATACAACAGGAAACATAGAATACAGCTGTCCGGCCACGAACGAATGTGAAATCACAAAGCGCAGACGCAAGTCATGCCAAGCCTGCCGCTTCATGAAGTGTTTAAAAGTTGGCATGCTGAAGGAAGGTACGGTGCAAAAATAGATCTCCTGACACTAATACAGTATGCTGGGTGATTGAGGAGGTTTCTCATACACAGATGTAGCAGAGCTGAGTGTGTTACATTAACTGTTTGGCGGAGGAAAAGATTCCGAAATAATAAAAATAAGCGATCAAGTATTTATCTGGATATTCTCACAACAGTGGGGGGAAGAGGTGGCTACTAGTGATGAGCGAAAGTGCTGGGATAAGGTGTTATATGAGCATGCTCGGGTGCTAACCGAGGGTTTTCAGCGTGCTCGAAAAGTATGCGGCTCCATGTCTCTCGGCTGTTAGACAGCAACACATGCATAGATTGTCTGCTTGCTAGGTAATCCCTGCATATGTTGTGGCTGTTGAACAGCGATGAGACATGCAGCCGCGGGGACTCGAACATATTATTCGTGCATGCCGAGGACACTCGGTTAGCACCGAGCATGCTCAGATAACACCTTATCCCAGCACGTTCGCTCATCACTAATGGCTACCTTGCCGCTAGATCTACAGAAACACTAGTGGAATGTATATGGAAAAACGAAGCTCTGTTACATCTGTGATTGTTTTTTATCTTTACATATGAAAAAAAATAAATTAAGAACTTGAAACTAATGAAACATTACACTCCGGACTATATTTTGTATTGGTGGTACAGATTATAGCAAATATTGACGCATTGTGGACATTCTCCCGCATTCTGTGAATGGTTCCAGCTGTTGACATTCAAAGGGTTGTCTAAACTTCATTCTTCAGGAGCGCACCGCTCCCCAGCCTCCCTGAAAATTGTTTGCCATGTTCAAATGTACTCCTAACCTAATTATTAAATCTTCGGTCGGCGGGCATGGTTGCACCCCTGTCCCGAACTGTTTGGTCTCCAATGATGATCACTCGAGGAGCACAGAGGGACTGAAGCTTGCTGAATCCAGCCAGTTACGGAGCAGTGCTTACAAGCTCTATTGGAGTGATCTTGTAAAGGCTCCTTGTCTAAGAAATCATCCACCGCTGATAGACTGCAGAGTTAAAAAAAACTCTTCATTGTTGAAAAAAGGAGTAAATTGCAAAGTTGCTTGTTCATAAAAGCACTTTGCAATTTTGGCAATTTAACCCTTGCCATTTTTCGTTTTTGCATTGCCGTTTCTTCCTCCCAGAGCCATAACTTTGTAATCTTTCTGTCAATATGGCCATGTGAGGGCTTGTTTTTTTGCGAGTACTTTTGAACGACACCATTGGTTTTACCATGTCCTGTACTGGAAAACAGGAAAAATATTCCGGTGACATTTCAAAAAAAGTGCAATTCCACAATTGTTTTTTTTTTTTTTTTTTTTTTACAATGTTCACTAAATGCCAAAACTGACCTGCCATTATGATTTCTCCAGGTCATTACGAGTTCATAGATACCAAACATGTCTAGGTTCTTTTTTCCTTCTTTAAGTGGTGAAAAAAATAAAACTAATTTGTAAAAATAAAAATAAAATGGCGCCATTTCCCGAAACCTGTAGCATCTTCATTTTTCGGGATCTGGGGCTCGTTGAGGGCTTATTTTTTTATGTACTGAGAAGACTTTTTTTGATACTATTTTGGGGTAGATACAATGTTTTGATAGCCTCTTATTGCATTTTATTATAATGTTATGGCGACCTAAACACCGTAATTTTAGAGATTTTTTTTTACTCGTTTACTGATCGGATTAATTTACTTTATATGTAACAGGGGTGCCGATGAGTTTGTCTTTTGAGGCGCATACCGTTTTGTGATTTAAACACCACTGTCAGAGATTGACAGAAGCATTTAACATGCTAACAGCCGCGGGTGGATCCTGATTCCATCTGCGGCTGTTAGGGGCACGTGACAGCTGATCAAATCTTTGTATTAGTGTGCATACAGAGTTGTCAGTCACTTATAGGACCTCCCACTGGACCGAAAACTCCAGAAAGAGCAGAGGTTTAAATGATGAAAACACAAATTATGTAGAATCTTTTCTTACAAAAGTTTATATAAATATATATCAATTTATTCCGCTTCCCCTACTGTATAAAATGGTGCCTGAAGAAAGGACTGCATTATCATGATGACAGGTTCCCTCTAAAGGGAATCTCTTCACAGCGAGTGTTTGTTATTCAAATTGAGAGGTGCATTATATGGGGCAGAGATCCTGATTCCAGTGATGTGTCACTTATTAGGCTGTGTGCTGTACTTTCAATACAATCAGCAGGAGATTATCACTACAGGACTAGGAGTCTCATGCCAGCCAATCTAGCTAATCTCCGCCCCCCACCACTTATTGGCTGTCAATGTACAGTGTATAAAGGAAGCTGCCAATCAGGGTTGTGGGCGGGGTTATACACAGATCAGCATTCTGAGCTCTGCCACAATAGATAAAACAGGGATTTTATAAAAATGACACCAAGCAGCCCAGTAAGTGACACTTCACTGGAATCAGGGTCTCTACCTCTATATTATACTGCTCTCAGATTCCATAGGAAAAACCTGCTGATAGATTCTCTTTAAGAAGATGAGACAACCCCCTTAATTATCATTATTATTAATAATAATCATGTAATGATCTAGAACACTCTGGAAAGAGATTTTAATTGAAAAAAGTTTTGCATGTATACACAATAAGCGTTATAACCATAACTCCCATTGACATCAATGCGTATGTGATCATCTCTCTATTAGGCCCATATGGGGTCTCACATGGAGTCCTTCCATTTCCATACTACTGACATACACAAGCATCATTCCCTACTTTTCCTCTTGGCTTGACATAGCCCAATATGATTTTGTGATACTCTGTCGTGAGAGGTTTATGCTGCACGTGTCTAAATGTGGCCACCAAGAGGTTGTACTGTGAATTGCAGCCTTATGTGAGTTTTACTAGCGTGTCTTTATCCTGTATTGTGAAAAATTAGAGTCCTTAATGAAATTTATATTGATGTTGGACATATCTGTATAAAGTAAAAGTTACGTCTTTATTGGCGGGGTCTAAGCTGATGTCGCAGTTAAACTCTATGACCCAAAGTGACATAAGCATGCGCAGTATATAACTCACTGTAGGAGTCGCACACGTGTTCTACGTGGAATCTTTAAGATTTTGTTTTATGAATGAGGATATTAAACATAGTAGACTTTTTCCCCAACGTCCAGTGCCGACAGAATTTATGGAGGGGGGATTTCAGTGGTCTGTATAAGAATGTGTTTATTTGGTTTGCTCATATTAGACAGGTTTCTCCACTTTTACTGTCGTCGTCGGACAGACACAGGCCGAACAGCTGCTTTTTAATTGGAGCCAGAGAAATGCAATAGTGTCAGGCGCAGACAATGGGAGCGTATGGGAAGAGTGGCAGGGACAGATTGCGGTCGCGGCACTGACAGACAGAGACTTACTGCCAGTAAATAGGGATGAGGAAGAACTCGAGGATCCTCAAAGATATCTGGGATCAGGAAGATCTAAAACAAGAAACTCGAAGAAAGAGGATCGGACAAGTGCAATAAATAGCCCGCGGTGTCAGGGGCCTGAATATAGGGGTGCACCGTCCCACCCAATGCCACAGAAGCTGACATCAGTAGTTCAGATTTTACAGGAGCCTTAAAAGTTGCTCCTTTACGATGTCCAGGATAAGTCATCGATATCGGATCGGTGGGGGTCCGACACAAAAGACATCTCCACCAATCAGACGTTCTCAGCGACAGCCGGGTGTAAGCCATTGTGAAGCTGAACAGCCGACGTGAAAAGCATAAGATTATAATTTTTTTTATAACATACTGTATGTATCACAAAAACTAGATTAAAACAATAGATCATAGTCTGATAACACCTTCCCTTTCCCCTCTGTGTGATCAAATAAAGGGAAATTTGCTTATTTTAATAACTTGTTTAGGATTCCCCTTTAGGGTGACAGGTTGTGCCAGTCAGGACAGAAGGAAGTCATGTTTATTACTGGAACTCCTCTCCATGGCCCTAGATAGATAGATAATAGATAGATAATAGATAGATAGATAGATAATAGATAGATAGATAGATAGATAGATAGATAGATAGATAGATAATAGATAGATAGATAGATAATATATAGATAATACAGAGATAGATAGAGAGATAATAGATGGATAGAAAGATAGATAGATAATAGATAGATAGATAGATAGATAGATAGATAGATAGATGATAGATAGATAATCGATAGATAGATAGATATATAGATAGATAGATAGATAGATAATAAATGATAATAGATAGATATGTAGATAGATAGATAATTGATAGATAATAGATAGATAGATAGATAGATAGATAATCGATAGATAGATAGATGGATAGATAGATAAATAATAGATAGATAGATAAATAATAGATAGATAGATAATAGATAGATAGATAAATAATAGATAGATAGATAATAGATAGATAGATAAATAATAGATAGATAGATAATTGATAGATAATAGATAGTGTAGCGATAGTAAGACTTCACTATACCTTTGTATGTGGTTTGAGGACCTGTGATGAGGTCACTGCCATGTGACCTGTCATGTGCTCTGTGTTAGCTGAATGTCTGGTATATATAAATGAGCCTGCTGCTGACCACAGAGGTGAGTGGCTGGAGGCGTGGAAACTTCCAGTGTGGGAGTTCTGAGGAGACCTCCAGTGTGTGTGCTGAAGAGACTACTCAGTTAGAGTACCAGGACGTTATAGCTGTTTTTTGTTACTTTGTGCCAGAGAAGGCTGTTTTGTTTTCTGTTTGACTGCAAGTTTATGAAGTCTTAATAAACTTGCTTAAAGAACCTGGAAGAGTCGCCCTCCTGCTTACCTCCGGTCGCACACCAGCGAGACCACATCCTTACAATTGGTGGAGACGTGCGAGCAGCGTTCCCAGCAGAGAAGTGGGACTGGTTACTGCATGTCGTGGGTCAAGGCTATAGCAAGCCAGCCAGCATTGCCGGAGAAAATGGAGGACCTGCTGAAACACTTGGTCCAGGCGCAGGTACAGCAGCAAGAGGCCAACAGGATGTTGTTGCAACAGATGCAGCAGAGCCAGCAGGAGCACCAACAGCAGATGCAGGAGAGCCAGCAGAGCATCGGCAGCAGATACAGCTGAGCCAGCAGGAACATCGGCAGCAGATACAACTTCTGACAACCGCCATCCAGGGCAGGACGAGTGCCCCAACCCCAGGTCTGGCTAATGACAACCACGTCAGAAAGGCGGTAAGACGCACATTACAAAAAATGACCCCCGGGATGATGTTGAAGCCTTCCTGACTGTATTTTAGAGGGTTGCTGAGAGGGAAAGACTTCCCCCAGAGCAGTGGGCAGAGATATTGGCCCCATACCTGACAGGTGAACCCCAGAAGGCGTATTACGATTTGACTGTGCAGGACGCTCAGGAATATCCTAAGCTAAAAGTTGAGATCCTTGCACGTATGGGGGTAACAATGACTATCAGGGCACAGAGGGTGCACCGCTGGGCTTATCACCGGGACAAACCACCTCGCTCCCAAATGTTTGACTTACTGCACCTGGTCCAGAAATGGCTACAGCCAGAGTCCGCTACGTTGGCACAGATGGTAGAAAGAGTCGTCATGGACCGGTTTGTGCACTCCCTGCCTAAGCCCCTACAGACTTGGGTTGCCCAGGGTGATCCCCGGAATGCTGATGAACTGGTCGGACTGGTTGAGAGGTACCAGGGGATGGAAGGTTCCTTGGGGAAGCAGCCTATTCCGTACTGGCGGGCCCAACAGGGGGCAGAGTCCCAAAAAGAGGTGGGGAACCCAAGGTCAAAATGGCGGGGGGAGGTGGTGCCCAAGGTCACTGCGGGTGATATTATTTGTTGGAGGTGCTGCGAGCCAGGACATATAGCTGCCCGATGTCCGCAGACCACTGAGCAGATGGACTGCAGCATAGGACACCGTATTTCATGGTATGCATATCCAGCCTGCAGTGGAAACCCGTTTCCCAATCAGGGTCCTCAAGTCTGTCCCGTGAAGGTGAATGGTGAAGCAGTAACGGCGCTGCTAGACTCTGGGAGCTTAGTGACCTTGATTAGGGCCACTTTTCCTCTCAACATATTACCAGGGAAAAAAGTTGGTGTTCAATGCATACATGGTGATGTAAAGGACTACCCTATGGCCAGAGTGGACATTGAAACGACGCATGGCACTGAGTCCCATGAAGTAGGCGTCGTTCGGGACTTGGTGCGTCCTATAATTATAGGCCGAGATTTCTGTCTGTTTTGGGATCTGTGGAGAAAGGGTTCTGAGGTCCCTAGCGAGAATGGGGAACCAGTAAACCCTAATAAACTACTGCCACACTCAGAGAGGGCGGAGTCCCAAACTGAGTCGATGAGGAGAAAAGAGGGGCAGTGGATGAGCCGAGGAACTGTTGCCGGGTTCAGGGTTTGAACAGTGTATGTCGCGAATGGTGTACTGACTTTACATCTGACCGGGGGGCACTGAACTATTCTCTGATAGTGAATGGAGAGTGTGTGAGTGGACTTCTAGACTCAGGAAGCCAGGTGACTCTGCTGAGCGACACACTCCCTGTCTATCTGATTCCCGGAAAAAAGATGGAAGTCCCTTGTGTTCATGGGATCACTAGGGAGTATCAGGTAACCAGGGTAATCATTGAGACGGACACTATTATTTCTACCCATGATGTCCCTGTAGTCCCAGACTTACCATATCCTATAATAATAGGCCAGGATTGTAAACGGTTTTGGGAGGTGTGGGACGAAGCACTGGCTAATTGCTCAGAAAGGAACCAGAATGACTCTAAGAGAGGCCCACCCCTGCAGGAGGCTGTAGTGGTTGCTGATAGTGTGGTGGGTAAAACAGAGGTAGCCACCCCTAAAGTCAAAGATACCCAGTGCCTGGTAGCCGTAAGAAAGGGTGGCTCAGACCAAAGTGAGGACTTTGGGGTGACCAAATATAGGTCCGCAGAAAACTGGGTCGCCCCAGGAATAGGGGCCGACACCTGGTTAAGTGGGGACTTGCCGTTCCAAAATGACAGAGGGAGTGAGATTGACTCATATGCAGACTGTAACTTAACCGCAAGTGAAAGCGAGTGCAGCAAGGTGGAGTCAGGTACCAGTGGCAGACCTTCTCCTCACCGCAGGGGCTGCAGGAAGGCCATACAGCCTATGCTCTCTAAGAAGAGAAAAAAGGGGAGAAGGATGGGGCCACATGTACTGGATAAAAGAGAGCAGGCCATGAGATAGAGCTGCTTAAAGAGACAGTCATGCGAGAAAAGATACGGGGACAAGAGATTGAGCAACGAATGAAGGACCTGGAGAAAGAACTCTCTAAAGTCCAAGGTCAACTATCAGCGTGCCTGACGACGAACCAAGTCCTAGTGAAAGATACGGAGATGCTCAGGGAGGCCCAGGAGAAGCATCAGCAGGAACTTCTACGGAGAGAAGAAGAGCACCGATGCTGGGCAGAGGAGCAAGAGAAAATTCTCAAAAAACTCCAGATAGAGAAGGAAGCTAATGCACAGCTCAGGAAATCCACGACAGACCAGGAAATCGAACGGTTGCGCTCTCCCGGTCCATGTGTACGGGAAGAGAGTGAACTGAAGAGGTTGACCAAAGAAGGGGCCTCGACGGCGAAAGAAAGCCAGCAAGGGAACCGCCACTCAGATGGCCACACCCAGAAAGTCACAGTGAAGCGGGAGGCGGACATAAGAGCTATGCCACTACAATACCTCCACGAGAAACAGAGATGTCGGGAGCCAACAAGAAAACCTCCAAGTCGGAGGGCGTTGGTGGAAAGCCTTGGGAAGATCCGGATGCTCTTGGAGGTGAACCAGGGAAGAATAGAGCAGCTAAAACTTGAGAAGGAGCAGACCAACAGACAGCTGCAAGAGTTGAGGGGAAAAAGGCAGTCACCTTCAACCCACAGTATAGAGAGGCGCAGAGGTTCGCTTCAGAGTGAAAGTCATCGAAGTGAATCTAAGACAGGACCTAGAGGGCCTGAAATGAGAGGTAGAGGCAGTGACACCTCAATTAGCTCAGGACTCAGTAACCTAAGCCAAACTGTGACGGACTGGTTAATTGTGGAGACGACTGAAAGGAGTTTCTAGTCGGTGAATGAAATGTGCCAAGCCCACGGCTTTAGGCAGAGGGGGGAGGTATGTAGTGATAGTAAGACTTCACTATACCTTTGTATGTGGTTTGAGGACCTGTGATGAGGTCACTGCCATGTGACCTGTCATGTGCTCTGTGTTAGCTGAATGTCTGGTATATATAAATGAGCCTAATGCTGACCACAGGTGTGAGTGGCTGGAGGCGTGGAAACTTCCAGTGTGGGAGTTCTGAGGAGACCTCCAGTGTGTGTGCTGAAGAGACTACTCAGTTAGAGTACCAGGACGTTATAGCTGTTTTTTGTTACTTTGTGCCAGAGAAGGCTGTTTTGTTTTCTGTTTGACTGCAAGTTTATGAAGTCTTAATAAACTTGCTTAAAGAACCTGGAAGAGTCGCCCTCCTGCTTATCTCCGGTCGCACACCAGCGAGACCACATCCTTACAATAGATAATAGATAGATAGATAATAGATAATAATAGATAGATAATCGATAGATAGATAATAGATAGATAGATAATAGATGATAATAGATAGATAGATGATAGATAGATAATTGATAGATAGATAAATAATAGATAGATAATAGATAGATAGATAATTGATAGATAATAGATAGATAATAGATAGATATATAATAAATAGATAATATATAGATAATAGATAGATAGATAGATAGATAGATAATAGATAGATAATCGATAGATAGATAGATAGATAGATAATTGATAGAAAGATAGATAATCGATAGATAGATAATTGATAGATAATAGATAGATAATAGATAGATATATAATAAATAGATAATATATAGATAATAGATAGATAGATAGATAGATAGATAGATAGATAGATAATAGATAGATAATCGATAGATAGATAGATAGATAGATAATTGATAGAAAGATAGATAATCGATAGATAGATAGATAGATAGATAGATAGATAATTGATAGAAAGATAGATAATAGATAGATAGATAGATGGATCGATAGATAGATAGATAGATGATAGATAGATAATAGATAGATGATAGATGGATAGATAGATGATAGATAGATAGATAGATAGATAGATAGATAATAGATAGATAGATAGATAGATAGATAGATAGATGGATAGAAGCCATGGATATATGGTAACCATTATCTGGGTGATTAGCATACACTTGTATTTGTGGACCCTGCGTCACTGAATGTTCACAATGATATGGGGTCTTCCTCTGTGATATATCTTCTGCGGCCCTCGTGTACACAGGTTGGGCCCCTGCGTTCTGTCTGAGATCACAGTGTTGCAAATCTATTCAAATGTAAACCTGTTCAATTCAATTACCTTTCCGTAATAAAATTTGCTGCTTCAGACTCCATGTTGGTCACAGTGCTCGGTACATGCCGGTGGCTCAGTGGGCCTCCAAATTGACAGTTCAAATCTATTTAGTCGGAAAAAAAAAGAGAGATATTCATTGTGATACACTCTGATTCAGCCAGAAGGACGGCTGCCAGGGATCGCCAGAAAATATTAGTTTCCCAGAGCAAACTTTACAGCTCTGAAGACTGGAAGAAATATTTGTGATTTTTGTAATTATAAACATATCCTTGTATCAAATAAACCAGCGGTGTTGGATTTGGCAAAAATAAACATTATGGCTGCGTTGACACAGTGTGATCGGTCATGGTAACGACCATAAGATCAGATCCAATTAGTGAAAACAGAAACTTTCTGGAACACAAAGAAATCCCATTATGGCTAAAATGGGCCGAGCAGGGGCCTAGATATAGGGGTGCAGAATTAGGCGTCACACAGAGTCCCCGAATTGCCATAAAGTCTTCTCTTCTACATATGAAGATTCCAGTAAGATTTATGGTAAATGGGGGTCATGTGGAAGATTTTACATAAGGATCTTCGAGTTTTAGCTTAAAGTAAGTTAGGAGTAGGGTAAGGATAAGCAAATCGCAGGGGCAATGGAGGGATAAATTTCCCCCTATATAACCACCAAATATATATATATTAATAATACTGCCACACCATGACCACTACATAGTGAATAACTAATATTACAGTGTTTCCACAGAACAAAGCACACTGTACCCACTCTGTACCCCTATAATAATAGTGTCCCCCTGTGCCTCCGTACAATAACACAGCCCACCACTGTGTCTTCATGTAATAATTATATCTTCCTTGTGCCTTCATATAATAATATGTCCACCTCACCTCTGACCCTAAAATGCCAATTAACATATTGCCCGGTTGCTCTAAGCTCATTTCACCTCTGGTGCCCAAAGAATCACTTTGTCTTTCCCCACAATGGCAATGTCTTCTCTCTATGTCCCGTGACCCGGCAGTCGCCCGGCAAGGGTTGGCTGGAGGATGGAAGAAGGTGCAAGGAGAGAGTGGGAAGATCTAAGGTATTGGGCGTACATGCCATCTGAACCTGGTGGGTTTTGTTTTGGCTTCCTTCCTAACCCTTTTCATGATCCCTGACTTTAAGAGGTTGTCCACGGAGTCCCTAACCAATCCAGAGATTGGTGTTGATATTAGGCTAGTAATCCCATAGACGATGTATGGAGCGGCAGTGTGCATGCCGGTATGTGGCCATTGTTCCATTTCGATGGGGCATTTTTAGAGCCCTGTTCTCCAAGCTGTTGGAATTTCCAGCATTGAGACCACAATGATGTTATTACACTTTCAATTCCCCAAATCCATGTCTGTAGGATCTATGAAGAGAGGATTTCTGGATTCTTCCGGAGTTCCAACTTTATACCATAGATTTATTTGCTATTAGTAAAAGATTCAGTGTTGTTGGCCAGGAGTGAGTCGAAAATTCATACATAGGTGTCTTATAGGGAGGACTAATGAATAAACATCATTAAAACGGACATTAAATATGTTCCCTCCAGTGCGGAGTGGAATCGTGTCGACGCTCCGCATCGTGAATGCACTAAGAAAGTTAGTGTAAACGAGTCCCAAAATGGAATTTAAATTTCATAGTCTGCAAAAGTGGAAACAATAAAAGAATCTGCATAGATGGCAAAGTTTACTCTTCCAATACCACACAAGGGGGTGTTTATAAAAAATAAAATAAAAATGTAGCGTTACACACATTTGAAGAGCAACCTCAGTGGCATGAAAGCATTTTATAGCCAACTACTGGATGTTGTCGCCTGTTCCAGACTGGAGAGGAGCATGGAAGGCTAGCTGCCTCTTGTGCCGTTCTCTGCTTACCGTGCACAATTCTCCACTACTAAAGGCGACCATACACAGGTAGTTTACTCTTGCTGAACCCTTGGAAGGACTGACGACCAGCTAATGTGTATGAAATGTTTATCCAATGAATGGAGAGGAATGATTGGGCATGTTGAACTTTAACATTCCCAATCCTTTATTCTAAGCAAAAATAAGCTGCTATCAAAATTATCTTGAGGTGGATTGTCCCCTTCTTTCTATTGCCATGAATCTAAAATCACAGGACAAGGCAGAGTGATGCCTTAACACTCTTAAAGAGTTTCTCCCAGAATACAATAAAAATAGACAAGTGCATATTCTGATCTAATATTGGAGATACCAGTGAGACAGAGGTAAAAGAGGCTGCTCACACTGATGTCCAAACTGTCTGTCTAATCTAATACTGGAGATACCAAAGATGCTGACGTAAGAAGAGGCTGCTCACACTGCTATCCACTCTGTCTATCTGATCTAATACCGGAGATACCATGGGTTCTGACTTAGGTAAGAAGAGACTGCTCACAATGATGTCCAAATTGTCTATCTAATCTAATACTGGAGATACCAAAGATGCTGAGGTAAGAAGAAGCTGATCACACTGTTCTTCACCCTGTCTATCTGATCTAATGATGAAGATACCAGGAGTGCTAAGGTAAGAAGAAGCTGCTCACACTTCTTTACACCCTATCTGTCTGATCTAAAACTGGAGATACCAGGGTACTGAGGTAAGAAGAGGCTGCTCACACTGCTGTCCACCCTATCTATCTGACCTAATACTGGAGATACCAAAGATGCTAAGGGAAGAGCAGGCTGCTCACACTACTGTCCACCCTGTCTATCTGATGTAAGACTCAAAATATTAGGAGTGCTATGGTAAGAAGAGGCAACTCACAATGCTGTTCACCCTGTCTACCTCATCTAATACTGGAGATACCAGGGATTCTGAACTAAGAAGAAGCCACACACACTGCTGTTCACCCTATTTAACTGATCTCGTACTGGTGATACCAGAGGTTCTGAAGTAAGAAGAGGCTGCTCACACTGCTGTTCATTCTATCTATCTTATCTCCTGCTGGATATACCAGTGATATTAAAGTAAGAAAAGGCTGCTAACACTGCTGTCCAACCTGTTTATCTAAAGATACCAAAGATGCTCAAAGATGCTGAGGTAAAAGGCTGCTCGCACTACTGTCCACTCTGTATATCTGATGTAATACTGGAGATACCAGTAATGCTAAAGTATGACGAAGCTGCTCATACTGCTTTTCACCCTGTCTATCTGATGAAATACTGGAGATACTAAGAATGCTAAGGTATGAAGAGGCTGCTCACACTGCTGTCCGCTGTGTATCTGATCTAATACTGGAGCAATCCCAGAGTGCTGAGTTAAGAAAAAGCTGCTCACACTGCTGTCCACCATATCTATCGGGATGTAATATTGGAGGTACCAGGGGTGCTGAAGTAAGATGAGGGCGCTAACACTGCTGTCCAACCTGTTTGTCTAATCTAATACTGGAGATACTGTTATGTTTCGGTAGCTGAGGAGGACAGGAACAACAGCAGGGCAGCCGAACACCTGAGATGTTGGTAACTAATGGGTTGCAGAAACCTGAACTAACCACACAACTAGAAGTAGCCGTGGAGCATTCCTACGTTGATCCTAGACGCCTCGTCACAGCCTGAGAGCTAGCTATACCTAAAGATAGAAACAGGAAAGCTAACTGCCCCGGAGTAGAGCCTCAAAGGAATAGGCAGCCCCCAAACATATAATGGCGGTTAGACAAGATGAAAACACAAACGCAGGCAGAAAACAGATTGAGCAAACGCTGGGGCCACAAGCTGACTAAATAGGAAAGGACAGGAGAGATTACTTTCTGCAACCCAGAAAACCCTACAAAAATCCAACAATTCTGATTACAAAAATACTGAGATCACATGATCTCGCCACCCACTAAATCAGATCTCAGTGTGAACAAAACCAAGCTGCAGCCGCTGAAAAAGCAGGAAAAAGCAAATGAAAAAACAACAGAGGCTACAGACAAACTGTAAGGAGCTCAGGCCCCAGGAGGGGACCCGGTTGTCCTCCACAAATGTGCAGAAAACAATGCAAATAGCAAGCACAAAAATAAAAGCAGAAAATATCTTATCTGATAGCAGAAGATGCAGGCAAGACTCAGCAAACTTACAA
This sequence comes from Oophaga sylvatica, assembly GCA_033576555.1. Lineage (NCBI taxonomy): Eukaryota > Metazoa > Chordata > Amphibia > Anura > Dendrobatidae > Oophaga > Oophaga sylvatica. The sequence continues at coordinate 530,165,716 of JARQOD010000005.1, read as the reverse complement.
ATGAACCAGGAACCACAATTGAGACAAGAACAATTGATCACCGGCAAACATCATGGAAGGGAACCTCCCTTATATCAGACCAGTCCGTGATCCCAGATTGCCATTCCTCGCTGAAAGGTTCAGTACTGTCTGTAACCACCAGAGGGAGCCTCTGCTCAGAAACCATCTCTAGCACATTCATAACAAGATACAAATGATGCTGATGTAATATGAGGCTGCTCACACTGCTGTCTATCTGATGTAATACTGGAGACACCAGGAGTGCTAAGGTATGAAGAGGCAGTTCACACTGCTGTCGGCTCTGTGTATCTGATCTAATACTGGAGATATCCCAGAGTGCGGAGGTAAGAAGAGACTGCTCACACTGCTGTCCATTCTGTCTGATCTAATGCTATAAATACCAAGCTACTGAAGTTAGAAGAGGCTGCTCGCACTGCTCTCCACTCTGTCTGTCTGATGTAATACTGGAGATAACACGGTTGCTGAGGTAGAAGAGAATTCTCACACTGCAGTCCACTCTGTCTATTTGATAATCTTATACTAGATATACCAGGGGTCCAACCTGTGTTTCTAAACGTGGGGCCTCTGTTATCAAAAGGTATCACAAAATAGACTTGACAGCCAATTACTGGTGGCTTACATATTTTTCTTTTCCCCAAAAGTCCGACTTAATCAGAGGTCAGGCCTAGCCATCACACAGCGGGGTGTTCATCAATCAGATATAGCTAAGAAAAATGGCAAAATAATAAAATTCTGCCTTTAGACCCTCTTAATAATCCCACTTTTTGTGCTTTTCATCCTTTGCAGCTCTAATGCAGTAAGTTCAGTGTTGCACGGTCTGGCTGTGGCTTTGGCACTTGATGCATATTGCGTCTCCCCCTCCTCCCTAGTCATTGATTAAGTTATACTGACTAGTTAAATGCTGTTGAGAGCTAAAACATTTCAGAATTCATTAGCTGCCGGTGCTTGTCTGAAGAATAAAGTGGAGGTGAAGTGCAGAAAGGCCTTAAGAGGATTACGTGTACAACTCACATAATGAAAATGATTTACTGTGCAAATACCCTGCTGCTACTGCTGCAGAAGAACGCCGACCCATATATGTGCTGGTTCCATTACAGAAGGTTTTAGTTACTGTCTGGAAATCTTAAAGAAGACCAGAAAGAATCTGTAAAAGTTTACAAAAAACAGAAAAATGGGTAAATGTTTAACTTTCCCACGCGTTTTGAGAAATGTCTAAGAAATCTCTCAGAATATAGTTTAGAGTAACTTAAGAGAGCTCGAATATCCATAAATGTAGACCTTTGCGCATAAGGAGGTCCAAAGACCGGTATTAGAAGTGGCATGTGGCAATTGAGGGATCTTGTAGATATTTTGCCTTAGAGCCCAACTTTAAGTTACATTTCATCATCAAAGATGAATATTGGAAAAACGAGACATTTCAAGGAACTTTGTTGTCACAGTGACAGTTAAAGCGGTTGTTTAACTAGTTGTTCACCATGGTACACGCTCTATGTTTAGGGAAATTGTGTCCACATGTTCTGTGATATACAGTACATATGCCCTTCTAGGCTATATGGGCGGAGAACATCCTTAGTGGACAAGCCCTTGAAGAACTGCCAGAAATCCTTAAAAATTGAATTGAATGGCGTAGCCTTAGAATAGGCTATCATCAGTATTACATCGGTGGAGGTCCAACAGCCAATATGATGTTTGATGGGGCGGTGGAACTACGGTAAGCGTCTACACCCCCTTCATTGTTTATCTTGCAGATCATTTGGCAGCGATTGTGCCTGCAGGTCAATGCTCAACGCTTTAATGGGCCTTGTAATATGACTAGACATATTAGCCCTATCTACATAAAGGTAATTCTGGGTACGCCTCAGATCAGGACAGAGCAGGATTTGGCTGACTGAATAAGTTTACTAACCAGTAAGTCAATTCCTGAAACGTAGAGGACTGTCATGGACCTTTTAAATACCTGTTGGGGGAATGTTAAGAGTAGACCAACTTCCCATTTACACTTCATGGTCTAAAGTGTAATTAAGGTGTAAAATTGATCCTAAACAATAGTGACCCTGGTACAGAATTGGGTTTTTTTGGCATTCAGGGTCATTGTTGAGTAGGCTTTGGCAACTGTTCCAGATTACTGGTTTAGGGTGGTGACTCCAGCCAGCTATACAACCTCTTACATCCGCCGCTAAATCTGACTGCCAAATACCTAAACTATTGGGTGGAGGGTGGTTTGCAATGTCACCGGTTACATTTCAAGGTCTTGTCTTGGCATTTAACCCTTAAATGAGTAGAGACATGGAAAGTCAAAAGAAACCTCTTGGCCATGCCTGGTGGCTGTCTGTACTAATAGGCTGCGAGAGCCAGCTAGGGACCACCATGAGTAAGGTAAGGATGTTATCCTTTGGAGACAAAGACCGGGACTTCTCTGCTACTGGAGTGGATAATCTCCAGGAAAGACTTTTGTATGTAGTTCTTTGAGTAAGGTTACCTTGATGGTGGTCTACCAGATTGATGAAGGATTGGACTTCCTGGTCTCCCCACTGCTCCTGGAAGATTCTGGAGATTAACCTTCATGGCAACCCTACCTTTTAGTGCTGTCTGGCTAGGTACCAAACATTGAGGACACCTATGAGCACACAGAAGCTTTAGTTATATGAGAGAAGAGGTGTTTTATCTTTTGAGTTTTTGTTTGAGGGAGGAAGGGACAGCTATCTCCTATTTCTTTACAGCGAGCTGTAGACTAAAAAAAAAACGAACAATTATCAAGAATTGTTTGGGTAAGTCAGAAATGAAGTGTAAAACAAAGCTATAATTGTATTCAAAGAAAATCTTTCCAGCAAGCGTGTCAGCTAATAGCGCGGAGGTGACCTCGGATCTGTTTTTTTATGCTCTCCCTTGTAATAATATTCTTAAGGATCTCCTTCATTAATGCAAGATATTAAACAAAGCACTTGCCGGGTAATATCAAGAGATAACACATTGCATTTTAACACATCTCTTCTTAAAGAGAAGCCTTTTATGTGTTTTTAATGTGTTTTAAAGAGGCTGTACAAATTAAGACTTGATATGAAGCCAAGAAAGGCCCGTCATAAATCTGCACCGACTTGTTTATCGCGGCCTGTGATGACAGTACACAAAAAATTCTCCTATTTATACAGCCGCAGGAGGAGCCCGCTGCTTGCATTGCACACACATTTATGGTTCCCATGCTTTTCTGATAATATTTTGTGTTTCTGGTGTTCGGTCAAAGTAAAAATATCAATATTACAGTCAGTAGGTCAAAAGTTTGTAGATATTATCAAACGGTGCGGCTTTTTGGGGATTTGGTATTGTGGTCTTGTGTTCTGTTGACGTATAGATCTGATTATAACTAGATAGATACTAGGTAAAATAGATAGATATTAGATAGATAAATAATAGATAGATAGATAATAGATAGATAGATAAAATATAGATAAATAATAGATAGATAATTGATAGATAGATAATAGATAGATAAATGATAGATATAGATAGATAGATAGATAGATAGATAGATAGATAGATAGATAGATAGATACATACATAGATAATAGACATATAGATGATAGATAGATAAATAATAGATAGATTATAGATAGATAGATAAATAATAGATAGATAGATAATAGATAGATAACAGATAGATAATAGATAGATAAATATTAGATAGATTATAGATACATAGATAATAGATAGATGATAGACTGATGATAGATAGATGATAGATAATAGATAGATGATAGATAATAGATAGATAGATAGATAGATAGATAGATAGATAGATAGAGAATAGATAGATATAGATAGAAGTTTTCATGAAGTTTGGTAAATTTAGAGAATCTATAAATTTGCATCTAAAACTCTTTCTCTGGGTTTTTACTCCATTATCCCTCCCCACTACTGGAGCAGAATTGTACTTTTTTTGAGGGTGACTATTTAAAAAAAAAAAAATCACAATTCATAAATCTGACAAAGTTTATGACGTTCACTTTCATACCCAATTTTTCCAAAGTGACAAAAGCAGCATAAAATAGCAAAAAGTACCAGTCTCGGTATCCCCTTAAGCCCAAGCTCCACCAGCTTCCAGACAGAAGTGATCAACTCCGGGCACCGTTCACATTGAACAGGCTGCAGCTTCCACACATTGCTCCGAAGCACCAACACACAGACTGCCCAGCTTTCTTAGCTGACCCGTGCAATCTCCATGTAGAAAGATACCCAGCACTTCTCTCTCTCAGCTACAGCTCACATTTTTTTCTTCAACACACTCCACTGTACTCCATCCAGCAGACTGACACACCTAGTGAACACAGGCCCTGGCTCTAGTATAAAGCTAGGCAGGTACATCTAATCAACTCCTGCAGAGCTATGACTTAACCCTGTCCTGCCTAGCTCTGCTGCAATGCATAGTTCTCCAAGAGTGTAGTAGAACTAGTAAAGTGATTTTTTTCCCCCCCGACTTTGTGCCACGTTTCGGCTCCTATAAGTGGCCGGGCCTTTTTCAGCCTACATTTTTGTAATATTTTTAGAAGGGCACGGCCTCGGTCCCGTGTCGTGCACCCTACATCCAGTATAGCGCTGCTTTCTTCTTTCCATAGATAGTTACCTAGATAAATATATAAATGATGCATACATTAGCCAATACATTTGGATATGATATTTTCCGGCTGTCACACAGCAATCCTCGGGGCTCTCCTATGGCGTTGGGGAGGAGGCTCATGGATAAATTAATTTGTACTGAGACAACAAACATGAAATGAGAGGGGCTTCGGTGGAGCGCTCGGCCATTCCTCTTGGTCATGTTACAAGAACTCATTTTCCCAAGGATTAGAAGCCGCGGCTGCTGTGGATACATAACCCTGCTTACACTGGGATTCCATTAAAACTTAATCATGTTTTATGATGAAAAAAATAATTTGAGCCCAGTTGAAAGCCTTCCGTGCGGATCTTCATTTGTCACCCTCCTTTTGGTTTCATGCATGATGTCTGCATTGGTCTAATTTAAAGGAAGGTTATTAAGCTTCCTATTAATATTCTGTAGACACGGAGTGAGGAGTCGGGGCTTCCATGGATAGAAATGGTGGATTATTTGCTTATTCACTGACAGCGGTGGAATGGGTAAGGGGAGGTGGAAACAGAACGATGGAGGGTACAGTATGGTGGGGCATCTTCTGCCTGGAGCATACAAATAGATAGCAGTCCTTTGTTCCGGCACTGTGGCACCCATTAGCCCATATATCAGTATGGCACTGCCACCGGTTACACAGAGTCTGATTACAACATACATATGTATATGCTACATTTAGATAGGGGTCATTTTCTAAACTGCCCCATTTACATCACATACGTTCATATGGTAAGATACATATCTAGAGTACATAGATATTAGGGAGATATTTTGTTTGGAAGTTTTCATTTATATCAGATATAAATATGGATAGATAGATATAGGAGCGTAATTATAGTGGGTGCAAGGGTTACAGTCACACCCAGACCCTGGAGCCTAGGGGGGGTCCGTATAAGAGGACCAGCACTATTAGTGGCCCAAGACAATTAGGGGCATGTTAGAGATTTTGCCTTGGGGTCAATGAGCTCCAAGTTGAACCGATAGATAGATAGATAGATAGATAGATAGATAGAATAGATAGATAGATAGATAGATAGATAGATAAATAGATAGATATTAGATAGGTAATAGATAGATAGATAAATAGAAAGATAGATAGATAATAGATAGATAGGTAATAGATAGATAAATAGATATATAGATAGATAATAGATAGATAGATAGATAGATAGATAGATAGATAGATAGATATCAGATAGATAGATCTATAGATAGATATGATAGATAGATATATAGATAGATAGATAGATAGATAGATAGATAGATAGATAGATAGAAAGATAATAGATAGATTAATAGGTAGATAATAGATAGATAGATAGATGTGATAGATAGATATTAGATAGATAATACATAGATATCAGATAGATAGATAGATCTATAGATAGATAGATAATATATAGATATAGATAGATAGAGATAGATAGATTGATAGATAATAGATAAATAGATAGATATAAAGATGATAGATAGATTAATAGATAGATAATAGATAGATAGATAGATGGATAGATAGATGTGATAGATAGATATCAGGTAGAAAGACAGATGAAGGGATGAATAGATAGACGAATATGATATTAATAAATGGAATATAGATCTATAGACAGACACTTAGATATTAGATAGGCAGATAAGTAGATTATATGGAACATTGGCTAGACAGGGATCATGTATTATGAAGAGCATCTTTAAAGTTATTTTTGGAGTTTTGCCCCATCTGTTATTGCGCCAAATTTACAAAATATTGCACGATGTTTTGAAACATAAGACTTCATGCTCGATGGGCCGCTGTTGAGTTTACGCCATCATTATACTGGAGTTTGTGACTTTTTAAAAAGTGTTAATTGTCAATTGTCTAAAAACATCTGGCGCGGTAAACCATGATTACTTTGTCTAACAAAACAGAAAACTGCTGGATGTGGTAAAATCAATAGAACTTTGTAGCAAGTGTTTAATAAATTTGCCTCACGTCATAAAAGATCATATTTTAGTCCCAAAAATTGGAGCAAAAGCCATAATAAGTGACCCCTGTAGAATCTGGAGTATCCGGGTGACGCTCTGCACTGAATATATACTGGTGGCCATACTGCTTATCACCCGCAGATATTGGCTGAGTTCCTCTCACAATTTATTACCAGATATTTCCTAGTGTTTCCTGCGGTACATACAGTGTCAGATACAGAGGCCATAATTCACCCGAGGTGCAGATTCAATGAAATTGGAAGCCACGCCTCGCCGTGCGCTGAGTGATGAGCCGCCTGCCTATCATTTATATCCTGTCACATGCTGACTGCTCGTCTATTATAAAGTGTCACATGGTATAAGCTTGAATGTACTTTACTTAGTTAATTAACCACTCGCTACAAGCATCGTGACACTGAGGAATGTGCTCCGGCGAGGATGGAAAATGTCAGACGGTTTACAAAAAATGTGCATCAGATCTACAGAATCTAAGGTTAACCGAGACATGGAAGCACAAGATGCTCTCCTGTCCTGATATCACCAGAAAACACCTGAACATTGTGCCCTGGGCTGTGTGTACTGTATACACCATGACACGGGCCCTCCAAGAGCTGGGGATGTCTCACGCTGCACGTCTGTCAGGTTACACATAATTCTATCTATCTATCTGTAACGGCCAGAGTCGATGGCTAGATTGTGGGAACCGATCCAATACCCGCTCAGGATCTGGTGGTCTCTGGGGTCCGGGAGTTTCTCCAGATATGGAGCCAGTCTGTAGTCTATCTGTAGACTCCGGGACATGGTCAGTTTCTGTGAGCTGATGATATCGTTCCTCCAGTCTCTGACATACCTCTCCTGTCCTTCGTCTACCATCTTCCTGATTCTGGCTTCTGTCAGGCTTCTGTAATTGGTGTTTTGATCTGGTTGGTTTCGGTGAGCTGTTTCGGGGATCTTGGTTCGAGTGGACCACCTATACGTATCAGGACTTTTTGGTGATGGGAGCTTCAATTCCTACGATGTAGGTGAGCCTGCAATGATAGCGCCCTCTTCAGAACTGTTAGGTGTAGAGGGAATCTGCGTAGCTCAGCCCTACAGGCACTGTTGGTGGTGCTCCTATGGACTTGGGGAAGGGGCTTTCAGAATTCCACGTGGAATATTTCTGTTCGGCTGGAATCCCACCTTGACCTATCTGGGTATGTGTGATGACCCCAGAATTTGCTGCCATACAGGAGGATTGGGGTGATGATGGCATACAAGATTTTTTAACCAGACTCTCACTGGCGGTTTCAGATAGTAGAGTTTCCTTTGGATGGCATAGAAGATTTTGCAGGCCTTGTCCTTCAGTGTCTCTATGGCTTGTTTGAAGTTCCCTGCCTGGTGAATTTCCAGGCCCCGGTAGGTGTATTTGTCCATTTCTGTAAGAGTACAGTTGTTTAGCATAAATGAAGGGTGCTGGTCAGATCATGGCTTTCTCCTCTTGAAGAAAGAAAGAGAAGAGACCAGACCAATAATGGTATGCACAGCCATATATATGAAAATAGAAAAAAACTTTATTTCATAGTGGACAAAACAAATTTAAAAACATTTAAAATTACAAAGAGTAACTAACCCACCAAACCCAGGCTCAATGGTCTGAATAAGCCCATGCAGTGAATAAATAATGATCAATTCACAATGGAAATAATTAACATACATGTTAGACCATATAATGCGTCCATAGCTATTGGGATGGATATAAAAAATATATAACAATGCAGACGATTAGCCAGATGACTCAAAGCACCTATACAATCCTACATATACCTAAAATGGGGATGCCAGAGTAGAGTAATAAATACAAAATGACAGAACCATGCAAGCAGTTATCCCATTCATTGAAAGCTTCTACACAATCCCAAAGGCATATGTGCCTATGATGGAAAATATCAGAATGGAATAACAAGCACAAAATAATGCCAAAAAATGGCTAAAATAAGCCAGGAGAAAGGTGCTGAATACAATCAATATATAGTCACCAGGAGTAGGTCAACATGACATGAATAAATGCAACATGACCTCCAAAGTGCCCGGGAAAGGGAGGGGAAGATACCCCAAGTGTATCGCTGCTACAGGAGCATCTTCATCAGGGGTAGTGTGTCCAGCATGAAACCAAATTATTTTATAAGCACATATCGACAGTCCATAGGGGAGAGGAAATGCCTAAATGAGAGATACCTGTATACAATAAACTCAACCAATGCCTCAGCTGAGTATCTAAAGTGGTGATGAAGCCGCTCCTGTAGCGACGATACGCGTGGGGTCTCTTCCCCTCCCTTTCCCGGGCTCTTTGGAGATCTTGTTGCCTTTATTCACGTCATGTTGATCTTTTGCAGCTTAACTCACTCCTTCTGGTTAGGCTTATACTCATAGTTGCAGAATTGGTGGAGCATCTCTTGTATTTCTGGTCTGCTTGGAGACTGTTTATATTTTATAACCGATGTCATGGACCATTTATAGGGTGGAGGCAGGTTGAAGAAGCCGCTCAGCTGAGGTTTCTGTGTGGATGGTTTCTTTGTAGAAGCAGTTGGTTGTAATCTGACAGGTGCTTTTGTAGGGTGACTATGGATGCGCCGATGTTAGCCAGGTCCATATCTGTAATGGCATAATCTACTACTCTCCTTTCTACATGGGAGTTTAGTGTACACTTTCCTAGAGAGTCTCCCTTGGAGAAGCCATTAAGAATATGAAGTCCTAAACTTCTACATGAGTTCAGGAGCTTTTTGCCACTTAACTGTATTGTCATAGCTGTTTGTCTCCGTGTGTACTGAGCCATGGCCATCAGACTCTGCTCCAAATGTATAGATGTTTCCATCTGTGGTCAAAAAATATTTTTCTTTCCCTGTTCTTGCATTGTGATCTCTATAGATGAGAACTTTGTCCAGGACCTGATAATGGGCGGCTTCTCCTTGTAAGATCTCAAAGCTGTCTGGATTGAAGAAGGGTGACTCTTATGGTGGTATGTAGGTGGAGAAGAGGAAGGTATCAGATTGAGAGGTGAGGATGGAGCTGCTGATTCTGATCCATATGTGGCTGTCTACTCTCTTCACCGGTTTGATGTACTGGTGGAGCTCTTCTTCATACAAGATCAATATTCCTCCTGAGCAGCGGCCCTGTTTGATGTTTTATTTTTCAGGGCAGGGACAGAGATATCCCTGTATCCGATGGGTACCAGGGATTTGTTTTCAGCTCTGGTCTATGTTTCCAGGAGAATCTGAATGTCTATATTTTTCAGTGTTTGTATAAAGTTGGGGTCATTTGTTTTAGATCCAAAGTCCGAGGTGTTCAGGCCTTGGATGTTCCAGCTGCTGATTGTTAGGTCATTTTTTTCTTCTATATACCTTGTGTATATATACCTTGTAATGAGTGTGGTTGTGTAGGACACAACAGATTTCTGACTGTTTCTTAAATGATGTTGGTTCCATCCAGTCACATTAGTTTCCTGCACAATGTGCTGAGAATGGTCTTTATCTCCTCCATATCTCTGCTCTGCATGTCTCTGTGTGAGGACAGTGGTTCCCTCCATGGTGGTCTACTCCTCTCGGCCCGATTTTGGAGTTTCCTGCCTTTTCATTGTTGGGTATTTCCATAGGATTTAGGTTGCTGTTGATTCCAGGCCTGGGGTATCTGTTTAATACGATGTCCTTCAGCTCTTTGGCCAGAAGGCTGAACCCTTTTTTGTTAAGGTGCTTGATGTCATATAGGTAATAGTGATTTATGGAGGGGTGTTGTGCCAGGGTCACTTCGGACACCGACTTTATTCTTGCGGTCAGGTTCATATTGATGCTCTGGATACATCCTTACTCGGGATCTCAGATGACATCCATCCATCCATCCATCCAATCACAAAATAACTGTACATTCATATTTCATATAAACAATGACAATCCCTAAAACTCTCTCTCTCTCTCTCTCTCTCTCTCTCTCTATATATATATATATATATATATATATATATAGAAAGTGTATAGAACTAGATACGTAAAGCAGGGCTTTAGTATTTCAAAAATATGGCGTCTTGCCTCCGTTTGTGGCATCTGCCCAGCGTGCTGCCACATCTGCTCGCGTGTCATATCCGGTCTGCCAGGTAATGATCTGATTTGCTATGTGTCTGGATCTGATAGTAAGGAGAGGGAAGCCCTCGCATGCTCCATATTAATGTAGCACTTGGGCATTACTTTCCATAGAGGTCAGGCTGATCAATAGCCAGACATGTGTACATCATCTGCTGCAAAGCTGAAAAATGATCATGAAGCCACGGACGCATTAATTCAATTTGAAATCTGTTTCTTTTGCTTAACAAATGAATAATTTGTCGTGTAATCAAAGAATTGGATGGCACCGGGCAACGTTTCGATCTGGCAGGGCCAATTAATCATAAGAATCAGAGGGTTTATTGTATAAAAGGTGGGAATTCTGCCATCTGAAATCCATGCTCTATTGACATGCAGAATATGTACAGTATCGTTGGCTGAAGGGTATTGCTTACTACATGACTTGTAAAGCTTTGAGTTTCAGAAAATTTAGAGAAATTCATGATCAGACCGTCCAGATTTGGTTGTGTGAATAATTAGGAGCCATGATCATAGCCTGTATAAAAAGCAGAGGAAAGGAATGCAGCAGCCATTTTAATGTGAATCTTGATAGTGAGGCAATGTCACAGCTTCTTCATAAAAATAGGGAGAGAAATTCATAAAACCACTGAAGAAACTGTACAGATAGTGTGTGACAGCACAACAGCAAAGCAGTTTAGTGTGTGAGGGAAATATAATAGTGTCATACATGTTTTTTCAGGGCAATTGGATTTCTTTCTATTTGCCACAAATCAAATTTCTTTGAAAATTGTGCAAAGCTGGAGAATTTGAAGTTAAAAAGATTTGTTAATCTCTAATGAATACAGTATAAGTATGTAGAATCCGGTGTTGGGTGGAAGTATCTTGGCTTCATCTAAACTAAAAGTTACCTTGAAACCTTGACGTTCTCCATAGAGTCAGCTCATAGGTGCGACTGCTGCATGTTCCAATGTGGCCATTGAGAGCAGGAGCTCAATTCAGACTATTGCATGGTGTTAGGAACCCCTCTCCTTTTGCTTTTCTACCAATGTGGGCTTGAGATAAGCAGCTTTGAAAAAAAACAAACAAAGATAATTTTGCAATACGCTGTTGGGAGATGTTTATGCTATATGTGCTCACCCAGTAGTTATGCTGTGAGTTACAACCTGTTGAAGGATTTGAAAGGATGTTGCAATAAACTGGAGTCCTTAAAAAAATGTGGTGACAGTTAGAATGGACACATGTAATTTGCAAGCTCCTGGGCCCCAATGCAAAATAAGGAACACGGCCCTCACTCAAGTTGTATGTCTTTATGTAAAGACTAGAGGCTTTTGGACACCTCAGGCACCAAAAGCCCCTCAGGCACCAGGATCTTAGAGCTAATGTCACCTCGCTCGTATTTTGACGAACAATTCTATGAACCCAAGGAGACAGTGGTGTAACTGGAAGCTTATGGGCTCCAATGCAAAATCTCCCATTGGGCCCCCAACTTTTATGGATATTCAATGGAGTAAAGCCCCCTGTCACACTAAGCGAGATCGCTGCTGAGTCACAAGTTTTGTGACGCAACAGTAATCTCCCCAGCGATATCGGGTATCGCTGATCGTGATCGAATGGCCTGGACCTTTTTTTGATCGTTGGTCTCCCGCTGGCCAGCTCGCATTGCTGCGTGTGGCAGGCGGGAGATCAGTGATCAGCGAACTGGAGCTGGTAACCAAGGTAAACATCGGGTTTCTAAGCACCGCGCGGTGCTTAGAAACCCGATGTTTACCTTGGTTACCAGCTCCCTGCACCAGCGCGCTGGTATCTAACGTACAGTACAGGTAACTAAGCGACATGTATCGCGTAGTCGCTATCATGATCGCTGCTGAGATCTGCCTGTTTGGCAGCTCACCAGCGATCATGTAGCGATACACCAGCGATCCTGACAAGTTCATATCGTTGTCGGGATCGCTGGTGAGTCGCTATGTGTGACGGGACCCTTAGTCTTGTCATATGGGCCAAAAGGACCTTTTAGGCCTCTTTAGGCTTCAGGGCCTATGTGTGACTGTAATTCCTGTACTCACAATTGTCACCACCCTTCAAGGAAGGGAAGAGATGGAAATGTGATCTACTCAAAAGTCAGATTCAGATAGGTCAGGGGTGTAATTATAATGTGTTCAAGGGTGTCAGTTGCACCCATGCCCTGATGCCTTGGGGGTCCAAAAGGTCCCTTTGATCTATATGAAAGACCTATGGTAGTTGGGAACCTGGTGACACTCGTGAGGTCACTGCGAAATCTTCAAGTTATGCCACTGGATTGAGTTGTCTTCTGATGGACCTAGTTGAGAATCCAATTTTACTTTGGTAGACCAAGTCAATGCTTGGTAGAGTAATTTATTGTCAATTGACCAATAGATTTTTGGCTAATTTATAAAGGATCCTACAGAACATAGACATTTATTTTGGACTCCACCTAAGAAGACAGGAGAGTATGCATTAGTATATATTTATTACATAAGCCTGCCTATGATACAGTATATTCTATATAAGGGATATTTTGTGGGAGACCCTTCGTGTTTTGTCTGGAACCCCTAACCAAATCTTTAGATTGAGGGAGCTAAATAAAACCAAACTATGTACCAAATACCTAATGTAGTCTATGCTCCTCTGTCCTATTACAGAAGGAACTTTTCTAAAAATGTCCCTCACCACCTTATGATAGTAAAGAGGGGACCTCCCACTATTAAATATACATGGTATAGAAAAATTTAAGAAGGGTTTGCCATCAATGATATAATTATGTTAAAGCTAACACCCAAAAATCAAAAACCTGGGCTCAGCCAAGTGTTTAAGAGTACTGAATGACCCTTCTACCATAAGTTCATCTTTACTGAGAACTTGAGGAAGGGGCATTTCGAAAACTAACAGCCAAATCCTTCTTTCCCAGATACCTTGGGAAAGTCTAGACTATATGTACGAGTACGGCCACCTTGACCACCATCTTCAGAACTAGAGTTCATTCACACAGTGCCTTATCTCATAGTCTGGCCCATTTCTTGTATTCAACCAGAGCTGAAATGTCCTCCTAATGGGTCAAAACCAATTAGTATCCTGATTACTATTACTAGAGCTCCAGAAGGTGCAAGAACCATCATAGACGTCTTAAGTCTCTCAACCTTTAATTTAGTTTAACTTCTTTTTTTTTTCTTTTCAATTAGTTGTTCCTTCGCCTTATTAAGAAGTCTCGGAGTTTGTTATTGATCTGAAACACTTCACAACCTAAATGTAAATATTTCTCCTGCCTGTTTTCCGCACTTATCCGTGATCAAAAAGCAATTAAAATAATTATTACGAAGCGATCTAAAACACAGCTGACTAATGAAGCAAACAGACAGTGAGCAAGATATAGCCTCTTCAGATGCATTCATTTCTCTCCAGAGAGACACTTTTCAAAAGGAGACAGCTCAGTTCCTAACAACATAAATGTGCAGTTTCTCATATTTTTATTTTTTATTTTTATATTACAATTTTATTTACGGTATATATTTTTTGTCAACACATATAATAAATACTTAATTGTAAATGTAAAATTACATTTTTATATAGTTTTTTTCTTTCTTTCTGTTATTTATCAGTTAGAATACGGTAATTATTTTGTTCACATTTTTATTTTATTGTTGTGATTTTCTTTTTTTATTTTAACCTGGATTTCTAATGATAGTAGTAATATTATTACAATATGTTCATTAATTTTTTTCCAATTCTTTCTTTTCCTTATTATATTTCATGTTTTAAATCTTGTTTTAATCATAGCGTAGTAATAGTATTAAACTAAATAATAACTTTGTTTTCTATTTTAATTACAACTTTGTGAAGTCAATAACTCATTATTAGAGAGATCTATTTTTATTTTTATGCTTTCTTTCATATTTTTCACATTGTAACATTATTTACAATTTTCATTCTTATTTTTATTATGCAGCGCAAGTAACATTTTAGATTGGTTTTATAGAATTTATTTTAATTTATGTTTCTATTTCATTATTTATTACTCTTTAATACTTTTTTAATCTTTTATACTTTCGTCTATTTTAGGCTCTATACTTCTGTACTCATAAAATAGTTCTCTATTTTTTGTATGTTTGCCCCAGTGTAATTTTGTGCCGTATTTGCACTTTTATGTAAGTGTTTGGCTAGCGTTGGCACCTTTCGCTTGGTTTCACCTTACTGCGATAGGTAACGCTCCATTACTAGCTGCATCGTCTTATGTCTTACGCCATGAGGCCCTTTTTGAAGACTCCTCTAGTACAAGGATATTGATATAGGATCCTTACTTTAGGACGTAAGAATTGAGTTTCTGCAGTGTCGTTGTTTAGAAATGAACTAAGGTTCCCAAAAGAAAATGATTATCGGTTATCTAATATGTCTGAAAAGTGCCTAGGTCAGGCCTAAGGATGGAGTCAGCGCTGCATGGATTTGCCTGTTTAAGGCTTATGATATCTCGATGAAATCAGATATAAGGGAGCATAACTTATTCTCTGCATTAATATTAGGCGGCTTCTGTGAATTATTTTAACTCTAGCTTGTCCGGTTTGTTTTCCAAGTTAAAGGGGTTCTCCGGAAAAAGAAAAAGAAAAGTAAATACCAATATAAACACATTTCTAAATAGTACCTTTAATTAGCAAATCACTTTAGTTTTCCCTAGCATGTTATAATTGAATGTTACTAGGACAGATGCTTGTGAGCATGTGCAGTAGGAAGCTCCGCTGCTGTGACGTGATGTCACAGGTCACAACAGCAGTCCTTTCTTTGCCATATAAGAGAAGAGGTGGAGCTTCTTACTGCACATGCTCACAAACACCTGACGCTCCTAACAGTCTAGGACAGTTTTTTCTTATCAGTGTAACAAGGTGGCGGTCACTTTATAATAATATATATATATATATATATATATATATATTATATATATATATATAATTATTGCCTCCCTAGACAGGACAAATGTTTATAGTTAATTATATGGTATTTAGAAATATATTCATAATGACATTTTCTTAATTTCTTAATTTTTTTTTTTTTTTATTATCGGAGAACCACCTTTAAATTATTCATGTAGCGGAGCTAAATTTGAAATTGAGGGCTACATAGGATGAATTGTCAGGTGGGTAAACAAGTGTTGGTGTAGTCAGGCTGGTGAAGCATTGACTCCAAAATGACAGACGTGATGGTGTGACCAGTGGCGGAACTTGATGCTCATGGGCTCCAATACAAAAGCTCCAATGGGGCCCACAATTATTGGAAACCTTTAATAGGAATGGTCTTTTCATATAGGTCAAAGCAACCTTTTGGGTCTCCTTGGCTCCAGGGCCCGGGGGCGATTGCAGTCCATTTTAGAGTTACGCTCTTGGTTATTGCTCAACACAAACAAGGGTCCTCTATTAAAATTTTAGTCTTTGGGCCTCATCTCTTCTATGTACACTCCTCATCATTAGCTATATATATATATTCAACTATAGGTTGCTGAGTTACGCCATCATTTCATGATCGGTGGGGATCTATCTTCTGTGATCCCAGCCCATCCTCATAATGAAAGGACTGCTGTGAATGGGCACAGCTGTAGTTCCCTATAAAGTTGCGTGATCTTGGCAGAAATTAGAAGGGGTTGCAGTGCCAAACCAGCAACACCACTAATTCTCAGAATTGGAGGGGATCCCAGAGATCAGTTCCTTATTGATCATAAATTATGGCAGTTCTATAGGAAAACCCCTCAATTCATATGGTCAACCCATACGATGGCTGACATCCATATTGGTAGTATGCGACAGCCAGACCAGCGTCCTGCAAATTTTCTCAGCCGGCACTCGAATGTTGGCATGTTGGGCGCTTCTAGCATTTGCAAGGCCCCTCCGACGTCATGATGTCATGGTGTCTCTGTAGCCTTGTAAATGTCAGAGGCGCCCTTGACGCTGAATTTTGAGTGCCGGTCAGGTAAGTTCAGAAGTCTCTGCTCCGGTTGAGATGTAGATCTGACATGAATCCCAGACCAAGGTCTTGTTTGTTTTTGCTCATCTATAATTCCATATTCTTCGGTTAAGATCTGATTTTATATGGAGGCACTCAAAGGAGCACTAGGGGTCAATAGGAGGCTCACGTGCTCAAGTATAGGGGCTGCAGTCTTTCTGGACCTAAAAAAGTGCCTTTGACCCATGTGAGAAGACCAATACTATCAAAGCCCCTTAATCGATGGGGTTCCTGTTGGAGATTTTGCATTGAGGCACACGAGCTTCAAGTTACTCCGCTAAGTAGGCTGCAAGAGCCATCGGTACCAATCAAAACCATCCTATGCCGGCAGTCTGGTCTCTTCTGTTAGCCGTATAGGTTTTTAAAGGGCTTTTAAAACAAAAAACATTGAAGTATTTGACATATTTAAATTAGATCGCGAGCTCTTGAGGACCAGGAGGTAATGCGCCTTGAATTAAGCTATACGATTATACATGGACTGTGCTAATAAATAACAATGGAGCCGAGCAGAAGAAACAGAGCTGCGGGAGCCATCAGGAGCCTTCTCGGGATAATTACTGTAAGATATCCTTGTATTCGCTCGACTTCAGTCTTTCATATTTCCAGTGCAGCAAGAATCGTTGCTTGGCGTGCCGGCATTTGGCAACACGAGTTGAGTAGTAAAGTGTACCTGAGCTAGCAGGAGCCCGCCAGCCTCCGCCAGCCCACTGAGAGCATCTGTCTTGCCAGCACCTTGCTCCCGCTGTCTCCTCTGCAGGCTCTCCCATTCTTCTGACTGAGAGCATAAATCATCCACCTGTCAGGAGAGCAGGCTGCTCGGATTATGCAATGCCTGCCTTCATTTGGAGATGGTGTGAACAGAAGATTGCTGCAAATGGCCTGCATTCATTTTAATGCTATTATAGCATTTCCACTGCTCTAATGAGGAATCAAGGTGATGACAATGAAAGTCTTCATGCACCTGGCCGTGATCCGGACGCATATGTTCCCGCAGCAAAGCCGAAATCTGGGAACATAGAGAACCAAGGGTCGGGAACAAATATATACAGTATATATATATATATATTATATATATATATATATATATATATATATATATATATAAATTATACAAAGGGTTTTACATGTAATATGTAGCAGAGTGAGATTGCATGTGATGACATGTTAGAGTAGGCGAAAAACCACAAGACCGAGGGTTATTCTCATTTATTATCATAATAATCTATTATCTATCTATCTATTATCTATCTATGTATCTATCTATCTATATATATCTATCTCTCTCTATCTATTATCTATCATCTATTATCTATCTATCCATATCTATCTATCTATCTATCTATCTATCTATCTATCTATCTATCTATCTATCTATCTATCTATCTATCTATCTATCTATCTATTATCTACCTATCTTTTTCTATCTATCTATTATCTACCTATCTATTATCTATCTATCTATTTCATATTTGTCTGTCTATCCATACTTTTTTTCTCTTTCACATCTTTCTATCTGTCAATCCATTTCCTATCTGTCTGTTTATCTATATACCATATCTATCCATTTTTATCTATTTAGCTCTCTACCATCTGTCCTATCTGATAGATAGATAATAGACAGACAGATATAGAGATAGATAGATAATAAATAGATTATAGATAGATAAATAATAGAGAGAGTGATAGATGGATAGTTAGATAGAGAGATAGATAATAAATAGATTAAGATAGATAGATAGATAGATAGATAATAGATAGATAGATAAATACATAGATAGATAATAGATAGATAATAAATAGATGATTGATAGATAGATAGATAAATAAATAGATAGATGGATTGATAGAAATAGAGAGAGATAGATGGATAGATAGATAGATAGATAGAGAAAAATTGATATAATAAATACAGGTCCTTCTCAAAAAATTTGCATATAGTGCTAAATTTCATTATTTACCATAATGTAATGATTACAATTAAACTTTCATATATTTTAGATTCATTACACACCAACTGAAATTTGTCAGGTCTTTTATTGTTTTAATACTGATGATTTTGGCATACAACTCCTGATAACCCAAAAAACCTGTCTCAAAAAATTAACATATTTCAACCGTCCAATAAAATAAAAGTGTTTTTTCAAAACAAACAAAAAAAAACATCAAATAATAAGTTCAGTTATGCACTCAATACTTGGTCGGGAATCCTTTTGCAGAAATGACTGCTTCAATGCGGCGTGGCATGGAGGCAATCAGCCTGTGACACTGCTGAGGTGTTATGGAGGCCCAGGATGCTTCGATAGCGGCCTTAAGCTCATCCAGAGTGTTGGGTCTTGCGTCTCTCAACTTTCTCTTCACAATATCCCACAGATTCTCTATGGGGTTCAGGTCAGGAGAGTTGGCAGGCCAATTGAGCACAGTAATACCATGGTCAGTAAACCATTTACCAGTGGTTTTGGCACTGTGAGCAGGTGCCAGGTCGTGCTGAAAAATGAAATCTTCATCTCCATAAAGCATTTCAGCCGATGGAAGCATGAAGTGCTCCAAAATCTCCTGATAGCTAGCTGCATTGACCCTGCCCTTGATGAAACACAGTGGACCAACACCAGCAGCTGACATGGCACCCCACACCATCACTGACTGTGGGTACTTGACACTGGACTTCAGGCATTTTGGCATTTCCTTCTCCCCAGTCTTCCTCCAGACTCTGGCACCTTGATTTCCGAATGACATGCAAAATTTGCTTTCATCAGAAAAACGTACTTGGGACCACTTAGCAACAGTCCAGTGCTGCTTCTCTGTAGCCCAGGTCAGGCGCTTCTGCCGCTGTTTATGGTTCAAAAGTGGCTTTACCTGGGGAATGCGGCACCTGTAGCCCATTTCCTGCACACGCCTGTGCACGGTGGCTCTGGATGTTTCTACACCAGACTCAGTCCACTGCTTCCTCAGGTCCCCCAAGGTCTGGAATCGGTCCTTCTCCACAATCTTCCTCAGGGTCTGGTCACCTCTTCTCGTTGTACAGCGTTTTCTGCCACATTGTTTCCTTCCAACAGACTTCCCATTGAGGTGCCTTGATACAGCACTCTGGGAACAGCCTATTTGTTGAGAAATTTCTTTCTGGGTCTTACCCTCTTGCTTGAGGGTGTCAATGATGGCCTTCTTGACATCAGTCAGGTCGCTAGTCTTACCCATGATGGGGGTTTTGAGTAATGAACCAGGCAGGGAGTTTTTAAAAACCTCAGGAATCTTTTGCATGTGTTTAGAGTTAATTAGTTGATTCAGAAGATTAGGGTAATAGGTCGTTTAGAGAACCTTTTCTTGATATGCTAATTTTTTGAGACAGGTTTTTTGGGTTATCAGGAGTTGTATGCCAAAATCATCAGTATTAAAACAATAAAAGACCTGACAAATTTCAGTTGGTAAGTAATGAATCTAAAATATATGAAAGTTTAATTGTAATCATTACATTATGGAAAATAATGAAATTTAGCACTATATGCTAATTTTTTGAGAAGGACCTGTAGATTACAGATAGATAGATAGATAGATAGATAGATAGATAGATAGATAGATAGATAGATAGATAGATAGAGGTAGATAATAGATCGATAGATGATAGATAGATACATAGATAGATAATAGATAGATAGATAATAGATAAATAAATAGATAGATACATAGATAATAGATAGATAAATAAATAGATAGATAGATAGATAGATAGATAGATAGATAGATAGATAGATAGATAGATAGATAGATAGAGGTAGATGATAGATAGATAGATAGATAGATAGATAGATAGATAGATAGATAGATAGCCAGATAGATAATAGATCGATAGATAATAGATAGATAGATACATAGATAGATAGATAATAGATAGATAAATAAATAGATAGATAGATAATAGATAGATAAATAGATAGATAGATACATAGATAGATAAATAGATAGATAATAGATCAATAGATAGATACATAGATAGATAGATAATAGATAGATAGATAATAGATAGATAAATAAATAAATAGATAGATAATAGATAGATAGATAGATGATAGATAGATAGATAGATAGATAATAGATAGATAAATAGATAGATAGATAGATAGATAATAGATAGATAAATAGATAGATAAATAGATAGATAGATAGATATATAGATAATAGATAGATAGATAATAGATAGATAGATAGATAGGTAGATAGATAGATAGATAGATAGATAGATAGATAGATAGATAGATAGATAGATAGATAGAGAAGATAGATAGATAGAGAAACATATTTTTTACTTGTCTGGACATTTCGGTATAGGAATTTAGCTTTTCCATTAGGAATGCTTACAACTGCAATTATCTCCACTGTGATTGGCTTTCTTGCTGGCAAATTCCTTGTTTCTCAGGGTAAGTCAATAGTGCTGTCAGAGTGACCCAAATGCCAATAAGTAACCCTTATAACATTGCATTAGAAATCTGCTGCAATCCCCGATGTGTCGGCAGCGGCGCTCCGGAGAGCTGTAACTTATCGGTAGATGACATCAGTCCTATCCCGGCAGGTGCAGCAGAGCTGAATTTGTCACTTGCAGTCTACATTGTGGCACGGATAGACGATCCTGAGTGTGACGCAGTCGGCTCTGCTACATCCATCTTGTATCATTGTAATTAGTAATATTATTCGGAGAAGAGACTGTAACAGAAGAGAACACAATAACCTGGGAATTAATCTCCGTCCTTTAGCTACAGGGGAATAAGCTTCATCATCTGCGGTGTATTTGCCAGATGAAAAGAGCCCTGACAGTCGCCTGTGCGCGGCACGTCACGCTCGCAGGATACGCTGTCACCGAGCTATCTGAATACGGTGACATGCTTATTATCATGTTTTAAGACCAGTGACAATGGCGGGCGCTCACAATGGCATGTTTTGCCAATCAGCTGTACATGAAATGTATTTCGCCTTTGTCTGAACGTCCGTATTATAAGCTGACAGCATTTACTGTTTAGAGAATTTTTTTTTTGGATTTTTTTTAACCTTTTGTCATGTAAATAAACATTGTCGGCTCTACTATGTAACATCATATCAACAGTATACGGTTTATCTATCCGAATACATTGTCATATGGAGATGAGAAATTTGCTACAAATACTAGAACTCAATCTAAGTATTTTCTGCTCTTAAAGGGCCAGCACTGACATTTTATCTCAGCGTTCCCATTTACTATAGGTAGAACTGAATCAATTTCTATGAAAAAATTTTTGGCTCAAATTAGGAAACAAATTTGATTCAAACTGGATAAAATTCATCGAAATTTACGTAAAAAGAGTTAAAGATAATAAAATAATCACCTTATTAGTCAAAATTATCACTTTTTGCTCTTTGGGGGTCATTGATATGCACAGATTCCCCCGAGACCGCAAGGTCTAATGTCCGGAGATTGAAGAGTGATCGGAGGGAGCAGAGCGGAGGACCCGATGGGGACAGGTAATTGGCAGGCTTAAGAAAAGTGAATATTTTTTTTAAACCTATCCTCAGCCCTATAAAGAATCCTGTAAGATGGCCTCTTTCCTATTTTTTAAAGCAAAAATTGCCAAAAATTTCATAACAACTCCCCTAATTTGGGATGGTTGTTGGCCACATTTAGCCTTCGTACTCTTTGTTGGCCCATGTATCGCACTACAATACATGCCTAGAGGTACGGATGTGTAACTTCTTACCTTTCCTTGTCACTCAACATATCCCAAGATGATTGGCAGGAGATGACCAACATTTAGAAAAAACACAAAACAGCAAAAACTGATTTTGCGATACTCTGTCTGGAGATGTTTATGCTCTATGTGTCTGTATGTGGCCACCCAGTGGTTGTGATGTGCATTGTGGCCTGTCCATGGTTTTACCCTCATGGTGTGAGTTTATTTAGTAAAGAAATTAGTGTCCTTATTCATAGATAATGTGTCACCATCCATGTTTGGATCTGTGGCAGAGCTGGCTTCTCAAATTAAAACTTTTTTTCTTTCAGTCCATTGGGGGTTAATTTCAGTTTTTTCTCCGCTGGCCTGCTGGTGTAGTTGCATTGCTGCTGGGGTCAGCTGATGTGAGTGGTGACCACTCCCACCATCCTTCAAGAGGTCACCTGATGCATCAGCTGACTGTTGGTTATACAGGTCCTTTTTTGGAGACCAACCTAGCTGCAGACAGGAGTTACCTGGGTGCAGCGGTGCTTCAGCTGATTATGTTGATCTGGTGTCTTTATCCTGCTGTGCGGTGCTTTGCAGCAGAAAGCTAACTTGTATTTTTGTTACCCTGTCCTTTTTGTTGTCTGTCTTTCCTTCTTGTTGTGTTAGTGCAGTGGTAGGACTAGTGCTCTCACCTGCCAGTTCCCTACTCAGGGATTAGGACAGGGCAAGTGAGAGACTAGGTATCTTGCTCGGCGACGGGGTGAAAGAACCCATATAGGGACGTTAGGGAGATCAGGTACATCCTCAGGTGAATGCAGGAGGTGTCCATTCCCCCATTCCCTATCGACAGGAACCACCGTTGTTATTGTGACCCTGGTGTTCCCTTGTTTGTTGTGCCGTTTGGTGACCGACCAACCGTTGGGTCGTGTCACACTAGGACAGTCACTCCGTGACATAATGGTGGACGCATCTGTAGTTTTTATACATGTTTCCCACAAACGTTGGGGTCTGCAGTCAACCCAAGTTTGTGTTCCCTGATATAACTTGAAAATCAATTGCTATGCTGGAGGTCAATATCTGTGATAGTCACCTTTCCTAATTTGTATAGGAGCGCAAACACTTTTCTACCAATGGCCATCAGTAAAGTGCATGGAGACCACTACTTTTCCCAATTTTTGCGAGAGTGTCCACTCTAACCTTTCGACTCCAATTTCTTCAATACAAGTTCAATACATCATGGTGACGTAGTAGTAAAATCTTTGATAGCCCCCTCCATTGACATCACCGCCAATGGGTGGCCAAATGTAGACACATACGAAATAAACATCTCCCAAAAAATCCTATTTTTTAAAGCTGATCATCTCCCGATATATAAAGCCTAAAAGAAAATTAATGAAGGACTCAACAATATAGTGCCTACTATGGGGCCTGGTAGGTAAAGGAGGTCCATCTCAGACATTAAATGGAACAGCTAATAATGGTGGTTGTTGGACCATTAAAAGAGGAGTAGACCAAAATGAACTTGCTGCGAAAGGTAGTTGTGGGGAAAAGGGGCCCTAAATATTTCTATGGGGCTCCAAGGTTACTAATGGTTAATACAAGGCTCCCATGTCTCAGCTGTAAGCCTCCATTTCTCAGTAGGATCTGGTGGCAGATTACTGTTTAAATGCCACGTGTATGAAAGCAATCATTATTTTACCGTCCAGTGATAGCGGAACAGCATCTGGGAATGTGCATTAATAATATATCTATGGGCCATCAAGGGACTCTTCCAAACAAACATCCTGGCATGGAAGGATTGCAGACGCTGTTGTCTCCCGAGCTCCCCTCCCGCTACGTCCCCTGGCTTGTGTAATGCCAGCACAGGCTCTCATCCAAGCAATATCCACACAGAAGCTATTCCGGTGCATCCTCTTCGGGCGCAGGCAGCAAGATAAAACGAAATAATGGCTCGTAGCATCGTCACTTAAACACCACAGTCACTTTAGGAAGCTTCACCATTGACTTTATTGAATGTTCTTATAATAATCCTGAATATTCAATAAAGAAAACAAAAAAAAAAGTTTTAGTTAGTGCTTAAGATAAAGTGAATCTCAACACTCAAACACTTGAATAATTCTGAAATCAGATTCCTGATTTAAAGCTACATATCCTTTTCATAAATGTAGATTTGAATTATTAAAATTCTGGTTTCCTACAGCCACCACTAGGGGGTGCTTGGGAGCTGAGTGTATACTGATTTTACAATATTCCACCACTTGGCTTTTACAAGCACTTTGTTTCCCTTAATTTGGTCTGTGGCCATAAATCTGCTGAGGGTCACTCAGAAAAAGACAGAGAAATCTTCCCCTAAACACTTTCTGAGCCAGTAGTCCACTGACCACTTCTTTGCCCCATGTGGACTTCTCTTACCTCTTCCCTACGAGATAGTAGCCCCTTTGTTAAAGGAATCCTAAGTCTTGACCAAAGATGAATTTGATACAATTTTTTTGTGATTCAATTCTTGTGAGCTCCAGAAAAATGGCAGCCAATTGGCTGATTCAATTCAATTCGATTCACAACAAATTTATTCGATGCAAATTGAATTTCCTAGACAACTTCAAATCTGCCAAATTCAAATTTTTGCACATTAGCTCATCTCTAGTGTTGACCAATCACTGCTTCATAGACCCCATCATAATAGTCTGATATAACCTACAGAAATTATCTGTAATCTGTGGGGAAACCTGTCAGTAAGTGTTCAATTTCTCTACAGCGCCCTCACAGGAAAAATAAAGCATTACAAAGAGTCCATTCAATGCCTTGTCAGTGTAATGCAGAACAGGTTAGGTCCTTCAGAGGAAGACATACTCATTCTAACTGTTCTCGTTCTGTAGAAATTTACATTCAATTTTTAAGAATTTACTAAACCTGGCGAATTTGAAAAATTTACGATTCACCTTGTGCAAATCACCTAGAATGGAAAAAGATTGAATCAGATATAAAATGATCCATGAACTCAGGCAGGATTCCTCACAATGTCTTGGAGCTATCACATCACCAGATATAGCACAGCCTATTAGGAGGAAATATCAAAGCCAGTAGAAAAGCAGAGGCAAGGAATGCAGCAGCCAATTTTGCGGTGAATCTGGATAGTGAGAGGACGTCACACATCACAGCTTAGCCATACAGACATGAAGAGAAAGCCATAAAACACTAAGTAAATTGTTTGGATAATTCAGACACCAGCAAAGGAAGATTAGTTCAGACACATTTTTGAGGGCAATTAAAGGTTTTGAAACATTTTTGATTTTTTCAAACATTTTCGATGTTCGGTGAAAATCTAACTAAGCTGGCATATTCGGATATCAAAAGTTTTGCTTATGTCTACCACTCTGTCCAAGAGATGAGAAAATCTAACTAAGCTGGCGTATTCGGATATCAAAAGTTTTGCTTATGTCTACCACTCTGTCCAAGAGATGAGAAAATCTAACTAAGCTGGCGTATTCGGATATAAAAACTTTTGCTTATGTCTACCACTCTGTCCAAGAGATGAGAATCCTAAATAGAGGAAACATCTCTCTTAAGGCTTCAGTGTATGTGAAAATCGACTTTCCAATCTTAGATGCACCTAAGTTCAGACTCACAAAAAACGGTAAACGTAAGCTGTTGTTTCCCTTAGGACAGGAATATTTTGGAAATTTAGCAGATGGAAAAAAGAAAAATAATGATATAATTTGGTCAACAAAATCCACAATTTTCTATCACGCGCTCAAGTTGACAGAGTCGATGTGAGCGTTCATCCTGCAGACAGAGGGCAGAAAGATGATGTCATGGCACATCTCTAGAGGTTAGCAAAATGTTTCCTGCTTCTTCCTCCTAAACTCCTCTCTAGATCTAGTTTCATCAGGAACCGCAGGCAGTAATGTCTGTTTTAGGAACTCTTTAAGAGATCAATAGGAAAAAAAGCTATAGAAACTTTAAATGGCCCTGTGAATGTGAATAAGAGCGAATATTGCTGATGGGGAGGTGTCTGAGGGGTTATTTTACAAATGTCAGAGGCTTACTAAGTACTTTGTAAAACCGTTATCCAAAGTGCAACGACGACATAATAACCGTCCGGCGTTCTCACCGCCATTAATTTATTGTTGTAT
Organism: Oophaga sylvatica; assembly: GCA_033576555.1. Taxonomy (NCBI): domain Eukaryota; kingdom Metazoa; phylum Chordata; class Amphibia; order Anura; family Dendrobatidae; genus Oophaga; species Oophaga sylvatica. Next base: position 530,139,189 of record JARQOD010000005.1, on the reverse strand, counting down.
TTATGGCTCACTGTCGGGATTGTATTTACCTCTAATAAGAAAATGATGAAGGGAAAAAAAATAAAATTATATATGTGAAAATGATCTGCAATGAGGAAACCTCTGGGGTAACATTCACCGTTTGCCTTTTATGATGGATTTGAGACCAAAATGGAATTTGTTAACCGGAAAAAATAGTCAAGTTTTACACGGACAGTCGTTTCGAATTTACAAATTCAGAGATACGTGGTTGATGTTTGCTGGGATCACTTCTCGTGAAAGTCTTGATATCCAAAGTGTTTTTGTTATTTAGGGATGAGAAATTCCAGTACTCGGTGTCGGACTGGTATACCAAGGGTCCATTACCGGTAACATGGACTCTGGGGTCTCACTGTTCAGTCATATGCAAATATCACATTACCCTCATACAAAAATGTACCAGTCTTCGATATGATAATAAACTGGGTAGTTTGTTACATGAGATTCTGTCTCTCTTTGTATAGAGTGAATCAAGTGTATTGTGCCAACTACTGCTCATATAAAGGGGCCACCGGGAGATTTATCGGTTCCCCTGTCTGCCAGTCCAAGTCTGCCAGTATTGTCACAACTCTTGAAAAGGTGTATATATGGTATAGACAAACCATTGATTGTTGTGTTTTTTTTTAAGGAAAGGTAGCTCCCTTCCTGTTTTTAGGCAATGGAGAGAACCTATGCAGGACTCTGTTCTTCATAGAAACTCTACTCTCCAATAAGTTGTGGAGAGAAAAAAAATAGACACCACATCCTTCTTTTCAAGGTAGTAAATGAGGTCCATTTATATTTTTGCTCTGGGGTCCTCTCCATTCTATGAATTTATATAAATGTATCCTTCTTAGGCTAGGTTCACATCGCGTTAGTGCCATCCGTTTAACGAATCCGTTACTAAGCGGCACTAACGCAATGTAACGGATCCGTTAACACACCCATTGCCATCCATTAGCGTAACGCATCCTAACGCATGTCAAAATGGGCAGGCGTTAGCGATGGAACGTTACTTTGTGACGCACCTTCGAACGAGGTCTACCGCGTTTTAGGGCACGTTAGGTCTAACGCACAGCGGACGGAAGCGTTCGCTGTGCATAGACCTCTATTACTAACGCATGCCGACACAATGCTACCATGCGGTAACTCGATCGTATAAAGAAATACAATTTGGGGCTCCTCGTTAGCGCATCCGTGTAACGGATGGCACTAACACGATATGAACCTAGCCTTAGTAATGGACCCAATCTGTTGAAATTTGAATTTGGCAACTTGCTCACTTTTAGCCTTGAAATTCCAACCACATCAAAGTTATTCAATGGGTATCGAATGGTCTTTAGCATGCTCTGGAGTGTTTCCAGACCCCAGAGCATAATAAACGTAGGCCAAAAAAGTAATACCTTTCTGCTCCTATGTCCCACAAATAAGTCCTCCACGTGGTTCTCTCCGACCCCTTTTTCTCCACCACGTGGGACATCCTTTCCTTCATCGTCACTCTGTGCCAGGGCTTCCAGCACCAGCTAGGTCTTTGACGTAACAATGCACATTTAGGCGTCACAATCTACGTCTCTAGAGGCTTTGCTCCTAGAATATTTTTTTTTCCTACAAAATAGTTGCCATTTGGCTGAATTTTCATAAATTGAATTCCAACAAATTCCGATCCAATTTTTTTTGTAGAATTCAATGCAATTTCCATTTGTCTTGAACCAATTTGTTCATTTCTGGTCTTTTTTTTTCCATCTTGGCTGAATGTATCATGACAAAATTGGCTGATATAACTAACTTTAAAGAAAAAAATCACAGTAGTTTGTTGTGAAATCCGTATGCTATATGTGACCACCTCATTGCTGTGATAAGAGTTGTAGAATGTTAAGGTTTTTTTTTAGTATGTCTCAATCGTATATTGAATTTGTAAGTGGAAGGTAACAAAAGATAAGGGTGTTTTCTTTCTTCAGTCATTTCTGGCATACGGCAGTTGGGGTAAATGCCCCATAGCTCTCAATTCTCAACTTCTAGCTATGAAGAAGCCAATAAATTAACGTGACTTGAAGACCTTTCAAACAAAGTGTAAAGTAATATTCTCATTCCTTGTGCTTGTACAATGCAGAAAGCCATAAACCATTCTGCTAAGTTAAGACCCTGTGATTAAAGCAAACACTAACTGATACTACGGCAAAATTTACACTCAGACCACGAGGTTCTTTAAAGTCTAATTTTGGACATACATGAGCGTTCCTCACTCACACAGATAACATTCATCTTTCGATGGGAGCAAGTGTTGAATGCCTGTAAGAACAGGAGCTTAGAATTCCTGCAATGAAAATGCTGCTACCTCGCAGGAGAAAGATGTGATCATATTCGTTAAATATAACATAGATGCATTTCTGCTCTGCGGGAACATGGGGCTCCGCTTTCCTAAACTGACACAAATTGAAAACTGGGGATGTGGACAGAATGCAGATGGGGGGAGGGGGATGAGACGAGAGAAAGTTCATTGGGCTTCATGCATTAGGAACGATTGTCAGACAAGGAATCATCGGCGGCACAAAAAGCCACTCACGTTCTGCATTCGCTTATGCTAAAATCGGAATAATGACTCATGCACATAGATGACTTTATTACGAATCCATAGGTGCCACCATGTGTTTCCCAAATTATACTCTAGAAGCAATAATTCCAATTCTCTTATTGTAGGTCTCAATGTAAAATCTCCAACATGCCTGATAGCTATCAAGTATTGGTCTTCTCATATGGTCCAAAGGGACCTTCTAGACCTTCCTAGGCTTAAGGCATTGGACTTCATCCAATGCACCTACTATAGTTACATCTTTGATTCTAATGTAACTTAGATTAAAATATGCCGATAGAGGCATATAGAGGTACAATATCATAGAATCATAGAATGGTACAGTTGGAAGGGACCTCCTGGGTCATCTGGTCCAACCCCTGCTCAAAGCAGGATTCACTAAACCATCTCAGACTGATGTCTGTCCAGCCTCTGTTTGAAGACTTCCATTGAAGGAGAACTCACCACCTCTCGTGGCAGCCTGTTCCACTCATTGATCACCCTAACTGTCAAAAAGTTTTTTCTAATATCTAATCTGTGTCTCCTCCCATTCAGTTTCATCCCATTGCTTCTAGTCTTTCCTTGTGCATATAGGCTTTTGAGCACTATGTTATGGTTTAGTCAGTATACATGGGGTCCAAATATTTCAGTGTAGCATAGGAGATCTTCTATGTCCTCATGTTCCCATTATGTCGCAGGTAGGTTAAGATGAGATTAAGTTTGCCGATAATCGGCAAACAAGTGCTCATGGGATTGCTCATTCAAAGGCCAACCAACGTGCGGTGTGAACACGTTGACAATCTTGTGCGTTCGTTGGATGATCGAACCGCTTGTGCCAGCATAAAAAGCTTTGTTGTCTGCAGCACATAGGAAGTATTGCCAAAAACATGGATGCTATAAGAGGACAGATTGTCTTCACGATAGTTCTTCCCTAACGAGTTTTGTAGGCCCATGTGAGCAGTATCATAAATGAGTGTCAATAAAGTGATAGTTTATCCAAGCTGAAGTATGGCCAGAAATCAGCTTGTCTTAATGAGCCCTTAAGGTAGGCTTGGTAGGTTAGGTAGGAAAGGTGATCAATGACTGATGGTGATTGAACATCAGAAGAATGAAGAGTTTGGAACTTGACCATACAAGAAGCTTTGTCTGGGATTGCACCTCATCTACATTAATTTTAAAGGGGTTGTCCAGCAGAAAAAAAAATTAAAGGGCTTTAACTGGTTCTTTTTAATTCGGCCTCAACACTCAGGATATGGTAGAAGATGATAAATCAGTGGCGGAGGCGTGTTACCACTCTGACCAATGATTGGTTGAGTTAGCACTTCCTGTATGTCCTGACAAGGACAGGAAGTAGATGCCGGCACAAACTGGTTGATCAAAGACCAGCGCCAACCAAATGGAATGAAAGCTATGGCAGATCAGTGAGGATAAGTATCGCTTCTTTTATATTTTCTAGCAGGTCAAAGGCATTTGAAAAAAAAAAATCTCTAGTGGACACCCCCTTTAATTAGACTAAGCTGCAGTACCTGGCATACCTACAGTAGTATGTTAGGCGCTGTAAAAGGGGGAAAAAATGAAAAATATGTCCGTTTTCAAAAATAAATGAAAAATGCACAAAAAAAATATAAAATTAATCTATAAGTAACTGTATAGGGCAGAGCTCCCATCAAACAGATCCTCAGAATATTGGGGGGTTTTCCTATCACAGTTGAAGTTTACAGGTTTTGAGTTAAATTACTTTTTAAAATTAAGAGGGTTTTTTTGTTACTTATTTTTTCTTTATTCTCTCTGAAATAAAATTTAGTGTTCACTTTCTATTGAGCTGTTTTCTTATTTAAGGCACGCATTAAGCATCCCTGAAGAAGGAGCTTACACTCTGCAGATTACCGGGGTCAGAAATAGATAACATTTCTTGCCTGTGGTCACACAAAGCCAAGGAATGTGTCACTGTCCCCCGCAGCCATGAAGGTAATAAAAGATGGTATCTCAAACATATTGCATTAAATATTAGCTACAGGGTAAGTGGACCATTGTAAAAATAGCAATATACAGCGGAACAATACAGAAGCGTGTCCCAGTGGTCAGTAATGACTGATTTAGGATTTGCAGGATGAAGTAAGTGCTGTCATCCTGTAAAGAGTCCTTCATGGACCCAGACAGGAAATAACGGCAGTCTCCTTTTATAGGCAGGTTCAGAGGGTGCTGGGTCATAGACACGGGCCGGCATCGGCCGCCTTCTTTCTTATGGATGATATGTAATAGGGTGATGACAAGCTATTGAGCCTGAGCAGAACGATACGGGATGAGAAGACGCAGGAGCCACTGCAGCTGGCCAATTATGGAAACAGTCTATCCCTTCCAAAATTAGGCATATTCTCCATTTTTTTTAAATTAGGTTTCCATTTATATTTATACTACCACAGTCCACACAGTACATTTCTATAGTATACTGTTACACTCCTAGAGTCAGTGCTCCTATTACTACAGTCTACACTACTGCAATCTGGATTTACATTACTTGCATCTATACCCACAGTAACATTGACTAATATAACAACACCATGATCTACACTCACACTACCAGAAACTACACTCACACTACTACACACTACACTCACACTACCAGAAACTACACTCACACTACTACACACTACACTCACACTACCAGAAACTACACTCACACTACCAGAAACTACACTCACACTACTACACACTACACTCACACTACCAGAAACTACACTCACACTACCAGAAATTACACTCATACTACTAGAGACTACACTTACACTAATACAGTCTACACTCACACTACCAGAAACTACACTCACACTACTACACACTACACTCACACTACCAGAAACTACACTCACACTACCAGAAACTACACTCACACTACTACACACTACACTCACACTACCAGAAACTACACTCACACTACCAGAAATTACACTCATACTACTAGAGACTACACTTACACTAATACAGTCTACACTCACACTACCAGAAACTACACTCACACTACTACACACTACACTCACACTACCAGAAACTACACTCACACTACCAGAAACTACACTCACACTACTACACACTACACTCACACTACCAGAAACTACACTCACACTACCAGAAATTACACTCATAGTACTAGAGACTACACTTACACTAAGGCCTCTTTCACACTTCCGGCGGGCGCCTGGCGGCGCCCCCGGCATTTTGCCGCAGCGCCGCATGTGAAAACCTTTCACACTTCCGGCGGCCAAAATGCGGTTTTTTGCCGGATGGTTTCTGATGCTTGGAGAGATAAGAAACCATCCGGCAAAAACAAAAAACGTTACATGCAGCGTTTTTTTCCGGACCCTGCAATGTACGTTTGCGCCGCATCCGGACAAAACCGCATGCAACACATTGACATGCGGCGCCATCCGGCGCTAATGCATGTCAATGCGAAAAAGGCCGCATGCGGCACATCAGATTTTCAGATGCGGCGCTGCGGCAAAATGTGAAAGAGGCCTAATACAGTCAACACTCACACTACCAGAAATTACACTCATACTACTAGAGACTACACTTACACTAATACAGTCTACACTCACACTACCAGAAACTACACTCACACTACCAGAAACTACACTCACACTACTAGACACTACGCTTACACTACTAGAGACTACACTTACACTACCAGAAACTACACTCATACTACTAGACACAACTACAGTCATGGCCAAAAGTTTTGAGAATGACACAAATATTATTTTTCACATGATCTGCTGCCCTCTGGTTTTTATGTGTGTTTTGACAGATGTTTTTATCACAGACAGAATATAATTGCAAACATATGAGTAACAAAAGCTTATATTGACAGTTAGAATGAGTTAATGCAGCAAGTCAATATTTGCAGTGTTGACCCTTCTTCTTCAGGACCTCTGCAATTCTCCCTGGCATGCTCTCAATCAACTTCTGGACCAAATCCTGACTGATAGCAGTCCATTCTTGCACAATCAATGCTTTCATTTTGTCAGAATTTTTAGGTTTTTGTTTGTCCACCCGTCTCTTGATGATTGACCACAAGTTCTCAATGGAATTAAGATCTGGGGAGTTTCCAGGCCATGGACCCAAAATCTCTATGTTTTGTTCCCTGAGCCATTTAGTTATCACCTTTGCTTTATGGCAAGGTGCTCCATCATGCTGGAAAAAGCATTGTTGATCGCCAAACTGCTCTTGGAGGGTTGGGAGAAGTTGCTCTTGGAGGACATTCTGGTACCATTCTTTATTCATGGCTGTGTTTTTACGCAAGACTGTGAGAGAGCCGATTCCCTTGGCTGGGAAGCAACCCCACACATGAATGGTTTCAGGATGCTTAACAGTTGGCATGAGACAAGACTGGTGGTAGCACTCACCTTGTCTTCTCCGAATGAGGCGTTTTCCTGATGTCCCAAACAATCGAAAAGGGGATTCATCAGAGAAAATAACTTTACCCCAGTCCTCAGCAGTCCACTGCCTGTACCTTTTGCAGAATATCAGTCTGTCCATGATGTTTATTCTGGAGAGAAGTGGCTTCTTTGCTGCCCTCCTTGAGACCAGGCCTTGCTCCAAGAGTCTCTGCCTCACAGTGCGTGCAGATGCACTCACACCTGCCTGCTGCCATTCCTGAGCAAGCTCTGCACTGCTGGTAGCCCGATCCCGCAGCTGAAACACTTTTAAGAGACTGTCCTGGCGCTTGCTGGTCTTTCTTGGGCGCCCTGAAGCCTTTTTGGCAACAATGGAACCTCTCTCCTTGAAGTTCTTGATGATGCGATAGATTGTTGACTGAGGTGCAATCTTTCTAGCTGCGATACTCTTCCCTGTTAGGCCATTTTTGTGCATTGCAATGATGACTGCACGTGTTTCTTTAGAGATAACCATGGTTAACAGAAGAGAAACAATGATGCCAAGCACCAGCCTCCTTTTAAAGTGTCCAGTGGTGTCATTCTTACTTAATCATGACAGATTGATCTCCAGCCATGTCCTCATCAACACCCACACCTGTGTTAATGGAGCAATCACTGAAAAGAGGTTAGCTGGTCCTTTTAAGGCAGGGCTGCAATGATGTTGAAATGTGTTTTGGGGGATAAAGTTCATTTTCTAGCCAAATATTGACTTTGCAAGTAATTGCTGTTAAGCTGATCACTCTTTATAACATTCTGGAGTATATGCAAATTGCCATTAGAAAAAGTGAAGCAGTAGACTTTGTAAAAATTAATATTTGTGTCATTCTCAAAACTTTTGGCCATGACAGTACAGTCTACACTTACACTACCAGAAGCTACACTCACACTACTACACACTACACTTTCACTACTAGAGACTACACTTACACTGCTACAGTCTACACTCACACTACTACAGTCTACACTTACACTACTAGAGACTACACTTACACTGCTACAATCTACACTTTACTACTACAGTCTACACTTACACTAATACAGTCTACACTCACACTACCAGAATCTACACTCACACTACTGCACACTACACTTACACTACTAGAGACTACACTTACACTGCTACAGTCTACACTCACACTACTACAGTCTACATTTACACTACCAGAGACTACACTTACACTACTAGAGACTACACTTATACTGCTACAATCTACACTTTACTACTACAGTCTGCACTTACACTAATACAGTATATACTCACACTACCAGAAACTACACTCACACTACTGCACACTACACTTACACTGCTAGAGACTACACTTACACTGCTACAGTCTACACTTACACTACCAGAAGCTACACTCACACTACTACACACTACACTTACACTACTAGAGACTACATTTACACTGCTACAGTCTATACTCACACTACCAGAAGCTACACTCACACTACTACAGTCTACACTTACACTACTAGAGACTACACTTACACTGCTAGAGACTACACTAACACTGCTACAATCTACACTTTACTACTACAGTCTACACTTACACTAATACAGTCTACACTCACACTACCAGAATCTACACTCACACTACTGCACACTACACTTGCACTACTAGAGACTACACTTACACTGCTACAGTCTACACTCACACTACCAGAAACTACACTCACACTACTACACACTACACTTACACTACTAGAGACTACATTTACACTGCTACAGTCTACACTCACACTACCAGAAACTACACTCACACTACTACACACTACCCTTACACTACTAGAGACTACACTTACTCTGCTACAGTCTACACTCACACTACCAGAAACTACACTCTCACTACTACAGTCTACACTTACACTACTAGAGACTACACTTTCATTGCTACAGTCTACACTTTACTACTACAGTCTACACTTACACTAATACAGTCTACACTCACACTACCAGAAACTACACTCCTACTAATAGACACTACACTTACACTACTTCAGTCTACACTCACACTACCATAAACTACACTCACACTGCTACAGTCTACACTTACACTACTAGAGAGTACACTTTACTACTACAGTCTACACTTGCACTAATACAGTCTACATTCACACTACCAGAAACTACACTCACACTACTAGACACTACACTTACACTGCTGCAGTCTACACTCACACTACCAGAGACTACACTCATACTACTAGACACTACTACAGTCTACACATACACTACTAGAGAGTACACTTACACTGCTACCGTCTGCACTTTTCTACTACAGTCTACACTTACACTAATACAATCTACACTCACACTACCAGAAACTACACTCACACTACTAGAGACTACACCTACACTAATAGTCTACACTTACACTAATACAGTCTACACTCACACTACTAGAAACTACACTCACACTACTAGAGACTACACTTACCCTGCTACAGTGTACACTCGCACTACTACAGTCTACATTTACACTGCGACAGTCTACACTCACACTACTAGAGACTACACTTACTACTACAGTCTACAGTACACTTACACTACTACAGTCTATACTTACACTGCTACAGTCTACACTCGCACTGCTAGAGACTACACTTACACTACTAGAGACTACACTTACACTACTACAGTCTACACTTACACTATTACTGTCTACACTTACACTGCTACAGTCTACACTTACACTACCACAGTCTACATTTAAGCTGCTACAGTCTACACTCACACTACTAAAGACTACACTTACACTCCTACAGTCTAAGCTTACACTATTACAGTCTACACTTACACTACAGTCTACACTTACACAATCTACCCTTACACTATCACAGTCTACATTTACACTGCTACAGTCTACACTCACACTACTAGAGACTACACTTGCACTACTACAGTGTACACTTACACTACCAGAAACTACACTTACGCTACTACAGTCTACACTTACACTGCTACAGTCTATACTTACACTACCAGAAACTACACTTACACTACTACAGTCTACATTTACACTGCTACAGTCTACACTCACACTGCTAGAGAAAACACTTACATTACTACTGTCTACACTTACACTGCTACATTCTACACTCACACTACTAGAGACTACACTTATACTATTTCAGTCTACACTTACACTGCTATAGTCTAGCTTAGACTACTAGAGACTACACTTACGCTACTACAATCTACACTTATACTGCTACAGTCTACACTTTACTACTATAGTCTACATTTACTACTATAGTCTACACTTACACTGCTACAGTCTGCACTTACACTACTAGAGACTACAGTTACACTACTACAGTCTACACTTAAAACTACAGTCTACAATTACACTATTCTAGTGTAAAATTACATTACTAGAGTCTACACTTACACCACAACAGTCTACTCTCACTATACTACATCCTATATGTACACTACTATGGTCTACAAATACATTACTAGCGTGTACACTTACACCAATACAGTCTACACCTACACTACAACAGTTTACACTTACCCTATGAGTCTACCCTTATACTACTAAAGTCTACACTTACACAATTACAAGTCATTATGTACGCTACTAGTTTGCACTGACATTGCTCTTAAACCAAGTGTAACTAGAGCTATCTATCTATCTATTATCTATCTATCTTCTATCTATCTATCTTTCTATCATCTATCTATCATCTATTTATCTTTCTATCTATCTATTATCTATCTATCATATATCTATCTATCTTTCCATCTATCCTTCCCTCTGCCTAGCTCTATGGAGTATATACATACTGTATAATGTTCATCTATTATAACCTCCAATCTATGTTCACTTTTATGTAGGTTTTTACTTGCAGGAATGGCTATCAGACACGGCACGGTGAAGCCGGCAGCCTATACTGCAGATGTAATTAATGCACTCTCGAGTCCTTGCTAGCGGACTATTCCGAGTGCTGCTCACTGTTCTGTCAGCCGAGGAGTTAAGTGCATCCCTTGTATTTTAATGTAAGCAAGACTAATAACACAAAATGTAAAGAGGATGTCACCGGGGGTCACAAGTGTTGGGTCTTGACAGATTGTAGCCTTGCCTTACAAGAGCAGTATCATCTCATTTGTCACTGTGTGCCGTGTAAAATTAGAAAATAGGGGCCTTCTATCACCGCCGGCCTTTAATTGGTCACAAGATTTCAACAGCTAATAGTATGGAGACAATATTCCTGTTTCCAGTGACGGAAGCGGGATGACAAATATCGGGTTGTGCAGTGGAATTAGTACTGGGTTTTGGGGTTGTGTGTAAGGGCCCCTATACCAGGCTGGATTTGGGTTTCTTTCCACCATTACCTGCATTTTCAAAGGTTACATTTTTTTTTTATTTTCAGTGTAAATTTTGTGTGCAGTTATTTTCCAGACAGGGAAATCGTCTTAGTAATTAAGGCCTGTGTTCATAAAACACGCCGAGGATGCTATTATTGCAGATTAAATTAAATAATGAGCTCCGTTTTACTGTTTATAAAGCAATTTGCCAGTAACAAACGGCCCTAATTGAGGCAGGTTATAAATAACTGCTAATGCCACTTGAGGTTTTTTTTTTCTGTGCAAACTAATATTTTCCATGATGATCATTTTATTATAATTGTCGGGGAAATATTTGCTGTAGTGACAAACCGAGAGCCCCCCGGAGCAGCGCAGGGACGAGGAGCGTGCAAGGAATTTTTCAGTTACTGTAGTTTTTGCTCTTTTTCTCTGTTTTGCCTTTTAGTATGGAGTATTTGCATGTTTAAAGGGCACGCTTAGAAGAAAATTTACTTTGGGTATATATTACACTGTAATATTACCAATGACCCTCTATTTCTTCAGCCCAAAAGTGTGTTCTTTCAGCCTCCGTCTGGATGGTAATTTTGCAACATGTGTTTTATTTTGCAATGGGTCCCTATTTTGTACAGTGACGCCTAGACATCCATCCTTGTCAGGCACATATCTCATATGTGTATATACCCATCAGTGACCACAAGAGGTGGTTTCTAAAGAAGTAATCCAGACTGATAAAAACCTATCATGGTTCCGTTTCTCTTCCAAAAACGGCACATTGCTTGTCCATGGGTTGTGTGTCCATTGAAAAGAATGGGGTTGAGCTTCAATACCAATCACAATGTGTGAACAGGTGCTCTAGTGCGGTTTTTGGAAGAAAGCAGACTTATTTTTATCATCATGGACTGTTGCTTTAACATTGTTGTTTATGGCAGCCTGTTGTAGAGATTCCACTCTTTGGCAGCGGTTTCACGTATGGACAGGCACAAAGTGTCTTGGTGCAAACGGGATAGAATAATTTGAGTCCATAAATCTCTCAAATATAAACAGAAAAAACAGCATTGTCTCAGCACAAAAGAAACATAAACAAAAATAGTCCATATATACACTGCTCAAAAAAATAAAGGAACACTGAAATAACACATCCGAGATCTAAATGAATGAAATATTCTCATTGAATACTTTGTTGGGTACAAAGTTGAATGTGCTGTCAACATAATCACACAGAAATCATCAATGGAAATCAAATTTGGTGGATCGGATTCAGGTCTGGGGAACGGGCAGGCCAGTCCATAGCTTCAAGTATGTTGCAGGCAGCAGGTTCACACTCAGCACATGTGACAGACTTGACAGAGTCTGGAGACGCCGTGGAGAGCGATCTGCTGCCTGCAACATCCTTCAGCATGACCGGTTTGACAGTGGGTCAGTAATGGTGTGGGGTGGCATTTACACAGCCCTCCATGTGCTCGCCAGAGGTAGCCTGACTGCCATTAGGTACCGAGATGAGATCTTCAGACCCCTTGTGAGACCATATGCTGGTGTGGTTGGCCCTGGGTTCCTCCTAATGCAGGACAATGCCAGACCTCATGTGGCTGGAGTGTGTCAGCAGTTCCTGCAAGATGAAGGCATTGAAGCTATGGACTGGCCCGCCCGTTCCCCAGTCCTGAATCCGATTGATCACATCTGGAACATCTTGTCTCGCTCCATCCACCAACGTCACGGTACACCACAGACTGTCCAGGAGTTGGGGATGCTTTAGTCCAGGTCTGGGAGGAGATCCTTCAGGAGAACATCCGCATCCTCATCAAGAGCATGCCCAGGCGTTGTAGGGAGGTCATACAGGCACGTGGAGGCCACACACAATACTGAGCATCATTTTGACTTGTTTCCACTTTAATTCTGTCATGTTTTGATTTTCATTTTGACTTGTTTCCATTTTCATTTTGGGGGTCTCTCCAAATCCAGGCCTCCATTGGTTAATGAATTTGATTTCCATTGATGATTTTTGTGTGATTTTGTTGTTAGCACATTCAACTTTGTACAGAACAAAGTACTCAATGAGAATACTTCATTCATTTAGATCTAGGATGTGTTATTTGAGTGTTCCCTTTATTTTTTTGAGCAGTGTATATATATATATATATATATATATACACAATAAGCTGACCTTTTCACTGGAGGTCTTTCCATCTCAACTCCCAGCACTGGAGCGGTCAGTTCCACCCAGCTCTTTGGCCATTCCTAAAACCCGGACCCAAAAATTTGGACCTATTAAAAAACAACCTCAAGCTCAATACGTTCTGCAGCCTGCTACTACGGGTCCTTAGTGACACACACCTCCCATCCAGGACCTGTCTAGATGCAATTCTACACTGTGTTGAGAGGTCTATTCACAGAATTAATAAGAAGCACTTGGATTGAAGGGCATTGGAAGAAAAAGTGAAAATTGCTCAAATATTATTACTCACTAAATAGTCTATAAACACAGGATATATTTTGGCCCAGGATTAGCTTACTCAAAGGGCAACTTGGTTCAGTCAAAAACAGAGAGTGGGGAAAAAATATGTCCCCATTTGTGGATTCTATGTGTAGTCCATTGACTTGTGTGGGCAACCTGCTACTGGCTGGTTTGCCTGGAGATACCAGCTAAATGCAGAGGAGCGTGGCAGCCAAATTAAACAGAAGACTGGTGACTTACCATAAATGTGTAATTTTTTTCACCTAGTCTGTGGCCCTCTCTTACCTGTATGTAAATTTAATTTTGATAGCCAATTGGGTGTGGTCTTCAAGAAGACCTCCTCAGGAGAGCAATGAGGATGATGCCCACTTAGTTAAGATAAGCACATTTATATACCATGAAAGGGGGGTCATATCTGAGGAATGGAGAATCGGAGGCACAAAAGAGAAAAAACAACCAGATAAAAAAATAACTTCTTTTTAGCAATTGATCAGTCCTGTATAACCATCAACATTTATTGCTTATCAGTACTGTATACTAACTATTTGAGTTTGGGGAGGGGGGACACGATCAGAGCGAGCTCTAATTGTTCCTAAAAAGTACACTCTACAAAGCAGTGGCCCTTTTTCCTAGTAAAACCCTATTTACAACCAGATAGATTGTAGGATCTGCAACACAATCAGGTCATCTGTGCTATAAATGATCGGGAATGGTCTGTGTCAGAAATAAGCCACAGAAGCCATTGCTCTTTTCTTCTAAGTATCAGAAAGGTGACTGTCGGAGCCTCACTGATCACAGTGATTACAAAGAGCGTCAATCACTCTGGAGGACCGAGCCGATCCTGAATTACTCAGACGGTCCATTGAATTGAATAGGCATTGTGTAATACCTAATATCTCCTCTGGTGGTGCTGCAGGAAAATCGAACACTTAGTGCCAGGTTTTCCAAGCTGATCGCTAGGGAATCCGAATAGAGGGCTACTTCGCTATTGACTCATTGTCATGAGATCCTTCTAACAATTAGGGACTGTCCAAAGTAAAGAACCCCTTTAAGCCATATCTTAGTATCTTAATGAAAGTATTTGCTTTTGTTTTTATTTATTACACATGGAATTCAGCAACACAACAGTTACTCTTCCAAAGATGTGCCCTGTTTTCTCTAAAGGAATAATGAATAAGCGGTGCCACTATTACCACTATAAGGGCATGATTTCTCCTGGCGCGCCGGTGCTGGGGAACCCACCGGTGTATAATGTTCCCATGTTAGTCGCAGGTGCTAGAAAATTCATCGCAACCTCTTTCCCCAGCAGCACACACATCATGCTGGGACTTTGTAATATCAAGTCCATGTTATGTTATCTCGAGAGCTACGAGGATTGGCAATGTAAAAAAAAAATCAAACGGTAAATAGCAAAATAGCAAAACAGCAAAATAGCAAATAGCAAAATAGCATGCTTTTTATATAAATGTACGGCAGACAATGGCTTTATTTCTGATCTGATTTACAGTGCGGGCAGCAGTCTGCGGAAATGACAGGGTACATGCATGAAAACCTGGAGAATTCACTAACAGATTGGCTGCCTCTCAGCGTGAAAAATAAGAAAGGATCAGACTTGGCCAGAAAAAGTAATTGAACATGTTTCCCTCCTAGGTTACCTCCAGTATACCAGTTCATAGATCTCACGTACGGCGTGGAAATACCCATTAGATTCAGCATATGTGCTCAAGAAATGCTACTGTACGACTACAGTATGGGAAGAGCTGGAGAAAAACATCCAGATAAGATAGATAGATAGATAGATAGATAGATAGATAGATAATGATAGATAGATAGATAGATAGATAGATAGATAGATAGAGAGATAGATAGATAGATAATAGATAGATAAAATAGATAGATAGATAGATATGAAGATAGATAATAGAAAAGATAGATAGATAGATATAGATAATAGAGAGATAGATAGATAGATAGATAAAAAGATAGATAGATAGATAGAAGAATAGATAGATAGATAGATAATAGATAGATAGATAGATAGATAATAGATAGATAGATAGATAGATAGATATAATAGAGAGATAGATAGATAATAGAGAGATAGATGTGCTTCTCACGAAATTGGAATATCATTAAAAAATTAATTTATTTCAGTTCTTCAATACAAAAAGTGAAGCTCATAACAATATAGAGTCATTACACACAGAGTGATCTATTTCACGTGTTTCTTTCTGTTAATGTTGATGATTATGGCTTACAGACAATGAAAACCCGAAAGTCATTTATCAGTAAATTAGAATAATTAACAAAAAACACCGGCAAAGGCTTCCTAAGAGTTTATAAAGGTCCATTAGTCTGTTTCAGTAGACTCCACAATCATGGGGAAGACTGCTGACCTGACAGATGTCCAGAAGGCAGTCACTTGACACACCTCCACAAGGAGGGGAAGCCACTAAAGGTCATTGCTAAAGAAGTCGGCTGTTCACAGAGTGCTGTATCAAGCAGATTAATGGAAAGTGGAGTGGAAGGAAAAAGTGTGGTAGAAAAAGTTGCACAAGCAACCGGGATAACCGCAGCCTGGAAAGGATTGTTAAGAAAATCTATCATCTATCTATTATCTATCATTATCTATCTTATAGCTATCTATCTATCTATTTACCTATATATTTGATATATAGTTAACAAATAGATAATATATATAATAGATAGATAGATTAGATAATAGATAGATAATGATAGATATGATAGATAATAGATAGATAGATAATAGATAGATAGATAATGGATAGATAATAGATGGATAGATAATAGATAGATAGATATAGATAAGATAGATAGTAGATAGATAATAGATAGATAGATAGATAGATAGATAGATAGATAATAGATAGATAATAGATAGATAGATAGATAATGGATTGATAATAGATAGATATAGATAATTTTGTGTTCTTATTTGCTTTATGTACATGTAAGTTAATAGAAACCTCTCCTAACAATAACAATCAGTTCCTCACTTATATAAATCCACTTGTGCATTAGTCTGTGCGCCCGGCGCGCGCCTCCTGTCCTGACAGCAGATACTTGTGGCGCGTCACTTGCACGGTGAAATGTACAGCAGCTTCCTGACCTCTGTTTTCATTAGCGCCGGCTCTACGCAGCTGACAGTTAAACTCATTCCTGGGGTGACCTCTCGGCACTTCCGCCGCGCGTCTTCCCCCCTCTTACTTACCAGGCACATTAAGATTTACATTTAAATTTCAAATGAGCCACATACACCATTTCTACTAAATAAGGGACTGATTTGTCCCTCTCATGTTGCATTAATATTAATGTTACATCGTCTTTGGCACTCAGGCCTCTTCATCCTCCGCTTTTAATTACCGGGCTGGTAGGAATCTGTTGGCGGCCATATTTAAATGTATTGGACAGGATAAATATTGCAATAAAAAGAATAATAATAATAAAGAAAAAGAAAAGAAAATGAAAAAAAAAGCTGAAGTTAGAAAATAAAGAAAGATTTAATCTTTGGCCAATTTGAAACACATCCCGGATGATCCGCTGAGATAAAAGAGACACAATATGACTGTGAGTAAATGAACTAAACACATTACTGCGTGTGAGAGGAGATGGAGTTAGTCCATTGTACATGTTTAATTCCCTATTAGTCTCCGGCGTTTAATACTCCAGCCTCGGCCGGCTTCTGTAAATTCAGTTAAATATGGGGAATTGTCTAAACATATCACCGTTCCAATCAGTCACCCGGGCTGCTGATAAGAAGTCTCCTGCATTATTGAATCTACAAAAGGGAGGCTCTGCAGGCGCACAGATAACACACACCACCGTCCTTTGTAGGCACTGCACCGGCTCATTACCAGGCTCCATGGGCTTCATGTGACTTCTTCAATTGCTTCATCTGGAGATGGTGGACAGACCTTGTCTGAGTCAGTAGTAATGGCGGCTGGTCCAAGCTCTCAAGGTGTCCATACACCACTAAGAGCAGTGAGCTAAAGCAAGCTATTTATTCCTGACATCCTCCTAAACATGCATGCTCAGTTCGATCAACAGTTATCCTTTCATCAAACCTACCATAAACATAGACAATCAATTGTGCTACCAGCTATCCCCTCTGTCTGCCTACACGTGCACTCCCATGTCAGCGAACCTATCCTTTCTGTCTCTCAACACATGCACGTTCAGTTCAGCAACACCTATTCCTTCTGTCCGCCTACAATGCACGCACAGTTCACCAACAATTATCCCTTCAGTCTTCTCCTACACAGCACACTCAGTTCAGCCGAAACCTATCCTTCTGTCCGCCTACACATACACGTTCAGTTCAGCCAACATCTATTCCTTCTGTCCGCCTACACATGCACGCCAGTTCAGCCAACAATTATCCTTCCAGTCTCTTCCTACACATGCACACTCAGTTCAGCCGAAACCTATCCTTTCTGTCCCCTACACATGCACGTTCAATTCAGCCAACACTATTCTTCTGTCCGCCTACACATGCACTCTCAGTTCAGCCAACATTATCCCTTCCAGTTTCTCCTACACATGCACGCTCAGATCACCGAAACCTATCCCTTCTGTCCTCCTACACATGCACGTTCAGTTCACCCAACAATTATCCTTCCAGCCTTCTCCTACACATACACGCTCATTCAGCCGACACCTATTCCTTCTGTTCGCCTACACATACACGCTCAGTTCAACCAACAATTATCCCTTCTGTCTTCTCCTACACATGCACACTCAGTTCAGCCGAAACCTATCCTTCTGTCCACCTACACATGCACACTCAGTTCAGCCGAACTATCCCTTCTGTCCTCCTACACATGCACGTTCAGTTCAGCCGACACCTATTCCTTCTGTCTGCCTACACATGCACGCTCAGTTCAGCTGACACCTATTCCTTCTGTCTGCCTACACATGCACGCTCAGTTCAGCCGACACTATCCTTCTGTCCACCTACACATGCACACTCAGTTCAGCCGAAACCTATCCCTTCTGTCCTCCTACACATGCACGTTCAGTTCAGCCGACACCTATTCCTTCTGTCTGCCTACACATGCACGCTCAGTTCAGCCGACACCTATTCCTTCTGTCCGCCTACACATGCACGCTCAGTTCAGCCAACAATTATCCCTTCCAGGCTTCTCCTACACATGCACACTCAGTTCAGCCGAAACCTATCCTTTCTGTACTCCAACACATGCACGTTCAGTTCAGCCGAAACCTATCCCTTCTGTCCTCCTACACATGCACGTTCAGTTCAGCCGAAACCTATCCTTCTGTCCTCCTACACATGCACGCTCAGTTCAGCCGACACCTATTCCTTCTGTCCGCCTACACATGCACGTTCAGTTCAGCCAACAATTATCCCTTCCAGTCTTCTCCTACACATGCACACTCAGTTCAGCCGAAACCTATCCTTTCTGTACTCCAACACATGCACGTTCAGTTCAGCCGAAACCTATCCCTTCTGTCCTCCTACACATGCACATTCAGTTCAGCCGAAACCTATCCCTTCTGTCCTCCTACACATGCATGCTCAGTTCAGCCGACACCTATTCCTTCTGTCCGCCTACACATGCACGTTCAGTTCAGCCAACAATTATCCCTTCCAGTCTTCTCCTACACATGCACACTCAGTTCAGCCGAAACCTATCCTTTCTGTACTCCAACACATGCACGTTCAGTTCAGCCGAAACCTATCCCTTCTGTCCACCTACACATGCACACTCAGTTCAGCCGAAACCTATCCCTTCTGTCCTCCTACACATGCACGTTCAGTTCAGCCGACACCTATTCCTTCTGTCTGCCTACACATGCACGCTCAGTTCAGCCGACACCGATTCCTTCTGTTCGCCTACACATGCACGCTCAGTTCAGCCAACAATTATCCCTTCCAGTCCTCTCCTACACATGCACACTCAGTTCAGCCGAAACTATCCTTTCTGTACTCCAACACATGCACGTTCAGTTCAGCCGAACCTTCCTTCTGTCCTCCTACACATGCACGTTCAGTTCAGCCGAAACCTATCCCTTCTGTCCTCCTACACATGCACGCTCAGTTCAGCCGACACCTATTCCTTCTGTCCGCCTACACATGCACGTTCAGTTCAGCCAACAATTATCCCTTCCAGTCTTCTCCTACATATGCACACTTAATATCCTATAGACACACGCTTTCTTCGCCTGACAACTATTCCTTCTGTACTACTTCTACAAATGCATGCTTAATTCAGCCAAAAGCTATCAATTTTGACCTCCTCCTACACATGCACACTCAAAATGGTCTACAGTTATCCCTTTTAATCTCTACACATGCACACTCAGTTTAGCTATTAGCTGTTTCTCCTAAACACCTATGAAAATACACACAAGTGCGGCCATCAGTGAATTCTTCACAACACAAGAACATATGCCTGCTCAGTTTATCTCCTTTATTCCTATCAGTAGCTCATACACAAATGCACTCGGCACAACCATCATCATTTACTCCTGAACCCAAAAACACATGCTCGCTTCGTTCAGCCATCAGCTATTCCTCCTGTACCTAAATACACATGAATGCGTGGTCTGGCCATTAGATATTCCTTCTGGCCACCCCATTTTCATGTACATTTGGTTTGGCAGTCAGATACTTCTCCCAGTGACCATATACACATGCACACTCGGTTCAGCCGTAAGCTATTCCTTCTATCTGTTGGTACATATGCACATCAGTTTGGCAATCAGCTGTTCCTCATGGCTTCCCTATTACACATGCACGCTTGATTGGACCAAGCACACATGTGGTTCCAAAAAGAAAAAGGGAAAAAGTCGCTGCCATTCATCTTTGGCGGCGGATTTTCTCCCAGGAAACAAAAAAATCACGCTCATTGAAATCCAATATGAAATCCTTCACTGCCAGATGGTTGTTGGATTCTGCATAAGTTTGACTGTGAGGCAGCCATTAAGAAGGAAAAATGGTCCACATATTGATGCTAATGTAAAGTCTGTGTAAAGGAAGGAAAATTCTCAGGTCGACCTTTTCACACACATAGTATAATTCTTAGTGTTTCTTCTTTACTTCTGCCACAACATTAGCAAACATTTAGAAAGATGATGAGGAAAGTCCAAAGGTTACCATAATAAATTGTTTGTTGGAATGAACCAAACCCTAGAAAGATGGACACATTGTGTTAAGAAGTCCCATCTGTTTTTATGCTAGGTTTTATTTTAAGGGATCATTAGAGATGGCACCATGATGGATATATTAAAAAAGAAAAATCACAAAATAAACAAATAAGGATTTTGATTTGTAATGTAACAATCTGGTTTTATCCCACCCAAAGTGGCACTGATAGGATATGTCTACAATACAGATGTATCCAATCTTACTTTTTTTACCGGCTCCCAAGATGAGTCATGTGGGATGACCAGCTTTAAAAAAAAACATGATTTTGTGATACTCTGTCAGGAGATGTTTATGCTCTATGTGCCTAAATGTGGCCATCCAGTGGCTATGATCTACATTATATGCTGTTGTCAACTTTTCTAGTATGTCGTTGACACTATATTGAACTTTTAAGAACTACTTAATTAAATTCAAGGAAAAGTACAAGAAGACACCTTGTATATCAGGGCTCAAAGTAGAGAGTTTGCGAGCTATGATTGTCTCCCGATCACCTGCTTGAGGACCACAGATCTAGCTTTATTCTATACTATCCCAATGAGTTATGACAACTTATGACAGTTCTAAATCTGACAACCATCTTTTTATGAATCAGTTGGGTGTCACGTTCTTTGCCGGCTGTACTTTTTCTTACCGCGGAACAGAAGCGTATACATTCACACTCATTAGCAATGACAGCTGGAAAAGAAAGACAAGTTAGCATCACTGAGGTCAGTAGCCGCATCGCGTCTGATGTTTGGGCTTTAGGTCTAGGAAAACATTACTGGAGCTATAAAATTCTCTTGGATTACTCCTTATGATGTCATACATATGTATTCGGTATCCGCTTGTCACAGAGGTTATGTCTGATTAGTTGATTCGAAGTTTCCCGAGGGAGCGAGCAAGTGTGCTTGTCAGTCACCGCTTTCTACTTGGTCAGATACTCTTACAGGCCGGATTTTGTTAACAGAAGCGGTTAATGTATGCTTTCCTAATCCCTCGTCAGCAGACGTGCACCTCCAGCCTTACCAGTTTAATTAACACTGAAATTCTCATATTATTTTGGTGCGCTGATTACAGGCAGAGTCTAAGTAGAAGCCAGTTTTGGTTCCCCGGAGAATTCCCTTTCCACAATGGAGTGTATTCTTTTTTTTCCTTCTCCTCTCTCTCTACGTCCTGGAGATAAGCAGCCGGCTCCGTCTACATTTCTTTACTATCACACGCTTTTCATGGTCACCGTTTTTTTTTTTTTTTATATAAATATTTGAAAGGATCATTTGTTAACTGGAAATGGTCAATTTTTTTTCCTCAATCTTTTGAAATATAATTTTCAATTTTAATTTGATTCATTTAGATGAAATCATTAATCAGGGTTGAAACTGAGTTAATTTTCTGTAAAATAAATGAGGTTGTTAGAGGGGACATTATTAATCTGCTTCTTTGTAAGGGAAGGATAATAGCTGAAAGTCTAAAACTATAGTAGTTAGGTTTTCGAGGTTGGAAGGGGGAGTAGTGGGGCAGTCTTGGAGTGATGGTTTTAATAAAGTGTAGCCATTTATTTTGAAGAGGAAATAAAGCTGGACATTTTGGGAATTAATGATGGTTAAATCAGTAAGCTAAACAATTTATTAAGAGGATCGGAAGCTCGGAACATGCAGAAGAAGCTAATTTTTGCATAGAAGGCTCTTCAGTGCTTGATGCCATCTCCAAGTTGACTTCTACTTAGAGCATTAATTTTTTTTATATTAATTATGTAACATTCCATTATCTTAAATTCTCTTGAAATTAATTAATCAAGAATATGCAGAAATGTCTATAGCTTGTGGATTTGCTGCACAAAGTCCAGGTTATAGAGCTGTCACAATGTCAGTGAATTCATGGAAACGAGATTGATGGAATCAACTGGGAACAATATTTGGTGGGAACTAGTGCTGAGCGAGTATACTCGTTGCTTGGGTTTTCCCGAGCATACTCGGGTGATCTCCGAGTATTTTGGTGTGCTCGGAGATTTAGTTTCTGTCAATGCAGCTGCATGATTTATGGCTGCTGGACAGCCTGAATACATGTGGGGATTCCCTAACAGCATTCCTCACATGTATTCAGGCTTGTCCAGCAGCCACAAATCATGCAGCTGCATCAACAGAAACTAAATCTCCGAGAACGCCCAAATACTCGGAGATCACCCGAGCAATGAGTATACTCGCTCATCACAAGTGGGAACCCTTGTTTGAGTGATGTAGATTAAAAAATAAATAAAATGGTGGCAGAATGAAAGAAATGTAACTTTCCAAAATATTTAAACTTTGATGGATCTATGGTGTCCACTATTTGCAATCTCTTTTTCTCAATGATTTGAAGTCCTATTTTTTGCCTGGGAAATGCTATAAGAAATTGAGTGATGGAGGTGTTTAGTGGTGGAGACACCAGAGTATTGCCTATTTGGTCTCCATGCATATGTTTGGAAAATCAGACTAGATTACTAAGATTAGTTCATTAATTAGGCTGCTATTATATTCCGATGAATCTTGAAGACCGTGGCTGGATTCCAGCCTCTAGAACACTTAAGGCTTCCCAGTTTCTTGACCAAACTCAATGATTTTGGTGGGAACGGCTAATCGTAAATTCTTAGAATCAGGCAAGTTGAACTTCAACATCCGATCCCATTGTTCTTATAGAAGGTAAGACACCGCCAGAGATGTTTGGCAGGGCCTTATTTTCCTTTTTACTTTTACACAGTTACATAGATTGAAAAAATCCAAGGTCCATTAAGTTCAACCTTTTGGTTTAGCCGAGCTTGCGTAACGAGATCAGGAGGAAGAGCCTAATTATAGAAAACGTGCCCGCTGTCATGCTACTTGGACCTGTAGGTACACATTTACAGAAAGCCCCAAAACTGGTCCTACCCATTAGTCAACTCCAATCAAGTGATGTAACACTCCAACATATCTTCTTACGCTCATGCTTCTTAGGGTATCATGAATCTCCGGCATATCGTACCCTCGCCCCCTATTTTGTCCATTAGCATAGACTTGCTGAACCTATACCTCTACATTAAGAAATCAATTACCCCCCATAGTAATATAACACACTGATAATAAAAATTTAATTCATCACTTTCATAGGTGAACCCAACATCATTGCTATCCATACAGGAGCTTCATCTTGCTCGTAAAGTGGAGTTTGTCCTGTTGCCGAGCTCGAATGAAGCACCCTTTGCTATAATTTACAGACAGTGGGGTTGGCAGCCTTATCTAGGAAAAAGAAAAGATCAGCGAAGATGAAAAGCTATCTGAATGACAGTGTCTTTATTAAGTCCGTCGCTAACAGAATATGGTGTTCACAGGATAAAGTGACAGCTATGCCGGGCATTTAGTGAAACGTGGAGCAGTATTCATGTTTCATGCTGTGTTTTCTCTGCTTTGCCTGGTTAAACAGGAGAATTTATGGAGAGATAGTAAAAGGCTAAACTCCTATCCAATGCCATGGTTTAACGGCGGCATAATTTTTTAAGAACTTAGGCCAAGTAGTTTTATTTCTGGGCACTGAAGTAATGTGAGATCATTGACCAGGAGAAGACTTGAGTAGCGCTCCAAAGGTAATAGGTGATTTGTTCACAATTTGGGTCAACACACAGGTCTACCTCCATGGAAGTAAGCCGTAATAAAAGCAGACATTATGCGAAAATACTTACTGACCTTCTTCAAAATCATTCTTGCATTTGCAAAGTCTTTTAAGAACAGAATTTCTGCCTTTAATATAAAGATTTTCACGACTTTTGATGCCTATTGTGAATGTGCTTATGTTATTAATGGATTAAATCTGTTACCTGAACTAAATTGCCCCACATGTGTGTTCTTGGTTTTCTTGGTAATTACCAATTGCCAGATATCTTGAAGTGTTGGCTACGCTTGAGCGTCTTGAGATCCAACATGCCCAACCCTTCTGATGGGAGAACGGCACCATAATTGTCTGGCATTCATTGAATGGTTTGAACTTTATAGACAGTTGACTCAATTCGTCAAAGATTTTATAACAAAAAAAGTAGCATAAAAGGTTTGAAAAATTGCAAAATTTTGGCGCAACACAGAGTTGCTTCAAAACGTGGTGAGTTTTGGCGTTTTCATACCAAGCTCATCTACCATATATACTCATGTATAAGCCGACCAGTGTATAAGCCGACCCCCCTAATTTTGCCACAAAAAACTTGGAAAACTTATTGACTCGCGTATAAGCCGGGTGTATAAGTTGCTGTCCTGCTCTGTGCGCCCCCATCCAGCTCTGTGCTCCCCCATTCTCCTCTGTGCTCCCCTCCTCCTGCTCCATTATCCTGTTCTGCTTTCCATCCTCCCCCGTCCTGCTCCGTGCTCCGCCATCCAGCTCTGCACTCCCCCATTCTCCTCTGTGCCCACCCCCGTCCTGCTCCGTGCGCTCTGTCCTCCCCCCGTTCTGCTCCATGCTCTCCGTCCTCCCCCTTTCTGCTCCGTGCTCTCCATCCTCCCCCCGTTCTGCTCCGTGCTCTCCTTCCTCCCCCCCGTCCTGCTCCATGCTCCTTGTCCTCCTCCATCATACTCACCCTCCCCGTGCCATCTCTGAACGTCCCAGCCGGCAATCCTGCGTTCTTCCCGGCTTCCTGCAGCTCTCCCTGGCTTCCTGCAGCTCTCCAGCGCTGAGCGGTGACGTAATACCGCTCATTAAGGCCATGAATATGGAGGCGACGCCCATGGGAGGCGTCGCGTCCATATTACATGACCTTAATGAGCGGGTATTACGTCACCGCTCAGTGCTGGAGAGCTGCAGGAAGCCGGGGAGAGCTGCAGGAAGCCGGGGAGACCGCAGGATTGCAGGGACGTTCAGCGATGGCACGGGGAGGGTGAGTATGATGTCCCAGCCACCAGCTCCTGCCGCCGCATCACCTCCCCCGCTGGTTTCTGCCCTATGACTCGTGTATAAGCCGAGGGGGCATTTTCAGCACAAAAAAAGGTGCTGAAAATCTTGGCTTATACATGAGTATATACGATAGTTTATGACTAGTTGTGGTGTCTCCCACACCAGAATTCTCACTCCAGTCCGTGACAGAAGATAAATTTATAGCGTGGTGCCCGATGGCACACACCGCTCATTAAACGCTCTAGATTAATGAATCAGAAGTGTCTGACTCTACCACGCCCATTCATCAAGATTGGCAACAAAATCACCGGTATTGATGAATCGGGAATTATGTTTTTTTATCAATCTTAGTAATATCTGATGAAAGTTTATGTAGCAATACCTAATAAATAACTCTTTTTACTAAAGATAAACTAATGAATTCACAGTTCTTGAGTCCAGCGGCCAGGTCAATATTCCAAGGCCGTTGAACAAGAGGCCTGAGAATGGCCTCCTACCTGACACAAATGCCAACAGGTAGAAAGCAGTTCGCAGGTGTCCTGTCCAGTATCCATGGTCCAGGGTTCTCACTCATCTCTATTTGCTACCTCTCCACACCTTCATAAATATGCCTTTGCCATACACCTCTAGTAGTGCCCATTTCTCACATGAGAAAAAGATATCAGTGTGTTGAATTACAACATGCTAGATCCTTCTTTCTCTCAATATCTGCTGTCCAGGAAGAGTCAGAAACCACCATGCACATTAAATAGTCTTCCAATCCAGTGAAATTGGCAAGTTTAGTGAAGTTACAGTATGGCTAAAGAATATGTGACACTTTTTGTATTTTTCCCCCGCACTCATATGGGGGGCCATGCCCATCAGTCTTGTCTGTATGAACTTGACTCCGAACACCTGTCACGCTGTCCAATGACATGCATACAATGTCAGTAAACTATTAATACAGGAACAACACTCTATACAACAACTAGTATAGCAACATCAGCATGTAAGTATAGAATAGATTTACCTGACACGATATCTGCTGAACTCAGGGTTAATCTTGAGGACTTGATGAGCTGAAACAGGAAAGAGGTGGACCGGGATCTAACCTGACCCTAAACTGGGGTCCTAACTAATCCCTCACCTTGGAGGTACTGATAATGATTCAGAGGTCCAAATCACCAACCTAACCCTGTCTCCTATCAGACCCTGAACCCTGTAATCAGTCCTACCACCAAAGGGATATGGGCTGATCTTAGCTAAATACACAGATTAGACATATAAGACAGACAGGATAACACTCTCTTGCATACACACTCAAACACCAAAGGAACATAAATGGTCTGGGAAATAAACTCTAACCAAGTTGAGCTTAGAACAGCTAAGGAGCTCACAACTAAAGTCTATACAGATTCATTCCTATCTGTGGTCTGCATGAAGGTTTCACTGGCAACTCCCCAAGCAGACAACCAGGAATTTAAAGGAAACCAATCAACAAATAATCAATTGCAGCCGGGAGAAACTGCACCCAGTCCCAGCACCGAGCACAGACAGAATTAACTCCCTAGCTGCCAAACACAAAGAAACAGCAGCTCAGCTGTGAGAAGTCAAAATGTGCAACCGCGACGATCTTCGTGGCAATGCACACATGACAGTACCCCCCTTCTACGAGGGGCCTCCGGACCCTCAGGGCCAGGCCTGCCCGGGTGAGTTCTGTGGAAGGTCCGAACCAAACGATCTGCGTTAACATCAGACGCAGGGACCCACGTCCTCTCCTCTGGACCATACCCCTTCCAATGCACCAAGTACTGAAGGGACCGGCGATTCAGACGTGAGTCAATGATCTTTGATACTTGAAATTCCAAGTTACCATTGACCAACACAGGAGGAGGAGGTAGAGGTGACGGTATGACTGGTGCCACATACCTTTTAAGTAATGACTTGTGGAACACATTATGAATTTTAAACGTAGGAGGGAGGTCCAGACGAAATGCCACAGGATTAATTATGGAACTGATCCTGTACGGCCCGATGAATCTGGGACCCAGTTTCCAGGAGGGCACTTTAAGTTTTATATTCCTGGTAGACAACCATACCAGATCGTTCACATTCAGATCTGGACCAGAAATCTCCTCCTATCAGCCATACGTTTGTAACGGTTCCCCATCGCACTCAGATTATTCAATACACCTCTCCACACAGAAGCAAGTGACGACGAGAAACGCTCCTCCTCAGGAACCCCAGAAGGGCCCCCCCCATTGAAAGTACAAAACTGGGGATGAAAACCATATGCCCCAAAAAACGGGGACTTACCAGTGGACTCGCTCCGCCTGTTGTTAAGAGCGAACTCTGCCAGAGGCAAGAAAGAAGACCAGTCCTCTTGGTTCTCTGAGACAAAACACCGGAGATATGTCTCTAAGCTCTGATTCAGACGCTCTGTCTGACCATTGGTCTGCGGATGAAAAGCCGAGGAAAATGACAATTGCATCCCCCGACGTAAACAAAATGCCCTCCAAAATTTGGACACAAACTGAGACCCCCTATCTGACACCACATCAGAAGGCAACCCATGAAGTCTAACGATCTCCCTAATGAACACCTGCGCCAGAGTTTTAGCATTAGGGAGTGCAGGAAGAGCAACGAAATGTGCCATCTTACTGAACCTGTCAACAACCACCAGTATGACAGTATTCCCTGACGACGGAGGAAGGTCCGTAATGAAGTCCATAGATAAATGAGTCCATGGACGCTCCGGAAGTTTCAAGGGTAAAAGGGTCCCAGACGGACGGGTATGAGGGGTTTTAGAGCGAGCACACACCCCACATGACGCGACAAAAGTTATAACATCTTTATTAGCATTAGGCCACCAAAACCGGCGAGAAAGGAGATCTAAAGTAGCCTTACTCCCTGGATGTCCTGCTAGAGCAGAATTATGATGTGCCTCAATAACCTTTTGTCTCAACAGATTTGGGACAAACAGTCTCCCTGGAGGTCCTGCAGGGGCGTCCCTCTGAGCCTCTAACACCTCCTCCTCAAGCTCAGAAAATACAGCCGACACTACCACCCCCTCCTGAAGGATAGGACTCGGGTCATCCGTTTTCCCGGCCCTGGGAAACTGCGAGACAAGGCATCAGCCTTTACATTCTTAGACCCCGGGCGATAAGTGACGACAAAATTAAACCTGGTAAAAAACAACGACCATCGAGCTTGTCTGGAATTCAGACGCTTAGCGGATTCCAAATACAACAGGTTCTTGTGATCAGTAATAACGGTAACCGGGTGGACTGCCCCCTCCAAAAAGTGACGCCATTCTTCAAAAGCTAACTTAATGGCCAAAAGTTCCCTATTGCCGATATCATAATTCCTTTCGGCGGACGACAATTTCTTAGAAAAGAAAGCGCACGGATACCATTTACCAGGGGACGGACCCTGGGACAATATAGCACCCACCCCTACGTCAGACGCATCCACCTCCACAATGAACGGCTGAGATGCATCTGGTTGGATGAGAACGGGTGCCGAAGCAAAACATTTCTTCAAAGAGGAAAAGGCTTGGCAAGCTTTGTCCGACCATTTAGAAAAATCCGTCCCTTTTCTTGTCATGTCAGTGAGAGGTTTGACGACAGATGAGAAATTACAAATAAATTTCCGGTAGTAGTTAGCAAACCCCAAAAAACGCTGCAGAGCCTTAAGATCCCTGGCTGATCCCATTCAAGCACTGCTCTCACCTTTTCAGGGTCCATACGGAAACCGGAGGCTGACACCAAAAAACCCAAAAACTGAAGTTCCTGTACGGCAAATACACACTTCTCCAGTTTGGCTATAATTTATTGTCTCGCAAGATCTGCAACACCTGTCTCACATGCTCCTGATGAGACACAAGATCTGGCAAGTAAATTAAAATGTCGTCCAAATATACAACCACAAACAGCCCCACAAGGTGACAAAAAATGTCATTAACAAAATGTTGGAATACTGCTGGTGCAGTAGTCAGACCAAAAGGCATGACTAGGTTCTCATAATGTCCCTCCGGCGTGTTAAACGCCGTTTTCCACTCATCCCCCTCTTTTATCCTAATCAGATTATACGCCCCCCTGAGATCCAATTTAGAAAACCATTTGGCGCCAACAATTTGATTGAAGAGATCAGGAATAAGAGGGAGTGGATATGGATCTCGAACAGTAATCCGATTAAGTTCGCGGAAATCCAAGCAAGGGCGTAGGCCTCCATCTTTCTTCTTCACAAAGAAGAACCCCGCGGCTACTGGGGAAGATGAAGGTCTAATATGCCCTTTGGCCAGACTTTCAGAAATATAATCTTTCATAGCCTGCCTCTCAGGACCAGAAAGATTATACAACCTAGCTTTAGGCAACTTAGCATCAGGAAGGAGATTAATAGAGCAGTCATACACGCGATGAGGAGGCAACTCCTGACACCCCTCCTCAGAGAAAACATCCCCAAAATCCTCCAAAAAAGGAGGCAATGTACTAGGCACGACCGCACTGATGACTGTGTTCATGCAGTTGCTTTTGCAAAACTCACCCCATTGGCTTATTTCTCTGGACTGCCAATTAATCACAGGGTTATGTTTAACCAACCAAGGAAGTCCCAACACAATGGGAGTAGGTAGACCCTCCAACACATAACAAGATAATTGTTCCCTATGTATTGCCCCTACATGAAGGTCAATGTTATGAACCTCATGAACAAAGCTACCTTGGCCGAGAGGCCTGGCGTCAATGGAGAATATAGGGATCGGTTTGACCAATACACTCAGATGCATACCTTGAGCCTGAGCAAACTGAGCGTCAACCAGATTAGCCCCGGAACCACTATCAAGAAGAACAGACAATCTCTCCACTCTCGTACCAACTACCACCTCCACTGGTACAAGGAACTGAGAAGAACTGGCGGATGAAATACATACTCCCAGGTTGTCGTCCACCACACAACCTGGGATTAACAGTTTTCCGGCGACTTTTGGCTCAACAAGGCACGGGATGGACATTCTCCAACAAAATGTCCCTCTTTCCCGCAGAAAAAACATCTTCTAGTCCTGCGGCGTACCGCCAATCCCCTCCTACGAAATGATGTCCCTCCCAACTGCATAGGCTCATCCGAACAGACAAGGGGAACCTCAACATAAGGGACTTTAGTGGTAGGTGGAGAAACAACAGGGAGTGGGGTTACCTCACCCCTCTCCCGAAGCCGTCTATCAGTACGGATAGCTAAGGCCATAGCAGCCTCCAGAGAAGGAGGAGACTCATACTGAGCCAAAACGTCTTTTAATTTATCAGTAAAGCCCATGACAAAACTGGCTCCTAAGAGCTGGGTCATTCCACTGAGTATCTGTGGCCCATCTACGAAACTCAGAAGCAAATTCCTCTGCCGGACGATCTCCCTGCTGTAACTTACGTAATTTAGTCTCAGCAAGAGAGACCCGATCTGGGTCATCATATACCAATCCCAGGGCAGTAAAAAATTGATCTACAGACAGTAGAGCCGGGGATCCCGGAGGAAGGGAAAATGCCCAGGATTGAGGGTCCCCTTGCAGAAGTGAGATAACAATTCCCACTCTCTGCTCCTCACTCCCTGATGATCGAGGCCGAAGCCGAAAATACAATTTACATGCCTCCCGGAAGGTGAAAAATTTGTCTCGCCCACCAGTGAACCTGTCCGGGAGAGCAACCTTAGGTTCAACTCTGGTTTGCTCCAGGGGAGACAAAACTTTGGACTTAATGTCCGTCAGCTCCATGGATAATCCCTGCAACTGCAGAGCCAGCTGGGCTACTGGATCCATGGTAACTGGAGATAATTTTTATGGCCAGTGAAAATGTCACGCTGTCCAATGACATGCATACAATGTCAGTAAACTATTAATACAGGAACAACACTCTATACAACAACTAGTATAGCAACATCAGCATGTAAGTATAGAATAGATTTACCTGACACGATATCTGCTGAACTCAGGTTAATCTTGAGGACTTGATGAGCTGAAACAGGAAAGAGGTGGACCGGGATCTAACCTGACCCTAAACTGGGGTCCTAACTAATCCCTCACCTTGGAGGTACTGATAATGGTTCAGAGGTCCAAGTCACCAACCTAACCCTGTCTCCTATCAGACCCTGAACCCTGTAATCAGTCCTAAGAAGGATCCTGACTACCACCAAAGGGATATGGGCTGATCTTAGCTAAATACACAGATTAGACATATAAGACAGACAGGATAACACTCGCTTGCATACACACTCAAACACCAAAGGAACATAAATGGTCTGGGAAAATAACTCTAACCAAGTTGAGCTTAGAACAACTAAGGAGCTCACAACTAAAGTCTATACAGATTCATTCCTATCTGTGGTCTGCATGAAGGTTTCACTGGCAACTCCCCAAGCAGACAACCAGGAATTTAAAGGAAACCAATCAACAAATAATCAATTGCAGCCGGGAGAAACTGCACCCAGTCCCAGCACCGAGCACAGACAGAATTAACTCCCTAGCTGCCAAACACAAAGAAACAGCAGCTCAGCTGTGAGAAGTCAAAATGTGCAACCGCGACGATCTTCGTGGCAATGCACACATGACAACACCAGACCGTGGCATCATCTTGGCCATCCGTCTTTTATTAGAAAGAATTATAGCCCAGCATTAGAGAAAAAAAAATATTTTTTTCTATAGTTTATTGGTTAATAACCTATGAAATAGAGTCTGGAGTTTGTCAAGTCAAGTTTTCCTACCCAAATATCATAATATAGGTCACACTAAAGGACTTGGAAAACGACGTGATAGGGAATAGCAGAAAAAATAGCAGTGGTAATATTCTAGCAAGTGACCAGTCTTGAAATCTACTGTGTTAAGCCTATTATGATAATTACTCTAATTACTGAATAATGCGCCTTGAGGTTGATCACGTCATGTGTGGCACTATATGCACTCCGTTATAGCAATAATCAGAGGAGTAGGGTCATCCATCCCGCACTATTATGGGTGTCAGTGTACACAGACAATGGGGTAACACTGGGCTGCATCTTCTATAGATTGTCTATAAATTGTAGAATGTACATTAAGTTAAAGAAACATTAATTTTTCCTATATATCTGTCTGGAGCTATGGACATGCCGTCAGGATTTAGAGTCACTTTTGACTAAGTATTGTGCCCATTACTGGTGCAGGTGCAAAAATGTACATACCACTATCAAGGGCATGAAGGCTGTTGACTTTTTGAAAAACCCCATCTCATACCTTGATCTATAGATTGTTCTTCCCGCTCTTCCAATATCATAGAAGTGCCCATGTTGCACACAAACTATGCTAAAAGGGTTCACAAGTTTATAAAAGTAATTTTCATATTCCCTTTTAGGTACTAACAATTTAATATAGAAATTTCACTGTCCTCCCCATCTGTTGGCCAAAGTTGGAGGATGGTTACAAAGAGCGTCTCTCACTCTGGAGAACCTGACCTGTCCTGTATAACACAAGCCTTCCGATATGGATGGCCATAATGTAATATTTCATCTCCCCTGTTGTGTCACTATAAGGAAAATGAACATTTATTACCAAATTTTCTCCAAGAAGACACATAATCATGGGTGAACATACCATTGGTGCAACGTGTGCAGACGAGCAGGCAACTAGTAGGTAAGGGGTCTACTTTCACTTTCAAATTAGGTGGAATTGTGGATATGATAAGCCATTGGCCTGCAAAGGGCCCTAATATTGTTCTCGGCTGTCTGTGTCTACTCCTGCACCTAATTGCTGGCGATTCCAACCTTCAGTGTTTGCGATCAGCCTATTGTCAAGGGACCTTTCTTACAATTAGATTCCTTTAAAGGAGGAGACTGTTTCTTAGAGCTCAGATTGAATGTGAAAGATGCAGACGATCAATGATCACTGATTGGTTATAGCGGTCATGTAATAGTAAACCGGTAGAGGACACAGGCAATATGGCGCAGGAGTAGCGGAGGTCCAGTAGATGGACCTCTGGGTATTTTAATTTTTCAATCACTCAATTTTAACATAACAATTTGTAGTATACGGACTCATGAGAAATGGTGAATCTTCTTCCCTAAACCATGGTGACTTCAACAGCCGCGGCGTATGCCCCCATGGCACATTCACACTAACCAACAGATAATTGATACCAATACCCAAAAGATCCCGAATTGACCCAGTAAATTTATTGGAATCTGTTGAGAAACTGGACAGAGCATAACATACACAATTCAACAAGCCACTTCTGAATTAGGGCTAATTTGCATACTATTACCCACAAAGCGTTGCCCATAGAAAACCTGTAATCCCCCACCCCCAGACCTTCGTATTTAAAAAACTGACACACACATCGATTTTCTAACATATCACTTCCGTCTATTCATTTTTCACCTCCAGAGATATCCATAGGTATTCTAAAGGGCTCATCAATATCCTCAGAACAGACAGGCCTGACACAGAGTTCGGCACCCTTCTCCGGCAGAACAATAGACCCACCTCTTTGTTTTAATTGAAACTGTAAAGCCAGTGTCTTCCAACGACGCGCAGGAGTCACCAAAAGCCGTAATTGATTTGCCTCATTTAATTTTTTAATACAATTAACAATAAAGCTGCACATCACGCACTAAAGAGCTGCAAAATAACAATGAAAATGCACACAAAGCGCACAATGCCGCTTACATAAATTAGGATGGCACGGTAAATGTTAGTCACATTAAACACATTGTTTAAAATTAACTTATTACGCTCCAAACAAAAGGCTCATTGTGATGATCTATCCCCCTTTTAAAGTGCACGCTCGCATTGCTATAAAAGAATCTCATCTGCCGGAGTCGGTCTTAAACTATACACTACAGTGAATGATAGTTGACATTAATCGTTCTAATCTTTCCAGGAAAAGGGAATTCATTTCTAACTTCCTACGGTACTCATCCTAATGAAATATCCGAGACTTACGCTTCCATTGCATTTATTTCCGAGTTAAAAACTACATTGAGACACATTACTGAGCAAAAATCAATAGCAAATTCAAAAATAATGACTTGTTTTGAGATGTAGGGAAGGAAAAAGGCAAATAATTTGCAATAGTTACAAATTCAGTATGAAGCTTGAGTTCATAATGTAGTCAGTTGTTATGTAAAGCCAAGGAACCATCAAGATTGCCTATATTGGGAGGGCAACCGGAGCTTCTCGGGGAATGTTTTCCACCAAGGGAAGATAAATGGTTCATGGGTAAATTGGTTGATTTGTGCCAGTTATTAGTTTCTCTTGTGATGCCTTCAAAGATAGAATTGGTATTGGAAACCTCCAAGATAGAGACAACCAGGTCTACAAATGTGACCTTTCTAAAAAGGCCCATGCACATTAGATAAATGTTGGCCAAACGATCATTCAGCCAACAGCCTTCTCTTAAAGCTTTCCCTTACACAGGAACTCTCAGCCAAGTGCTCCTTTGTCCTCCAAGAAAGAGCCACTGCCAGACTCTCCATTGGCGGCTTCTTTCGAAATGTATTGGCCATTGAAATTCTGCAGGTCGGACAACATCATCTTTCAGGGAGAGTCAGGAGGCCCTGATATACATTAATCCGATATAAGCGGGTTTACGTGACTTTAATGTTATGTGTATAGGGCCTTAACTCTCCTCTTTGGCTTGAAGTGTCCTGAAATGAGTTGCACGAGATGAACAGCTCTAAAAAACAAAACTTTACCTAATTCTGTTGGGCATTGGTTCTGCTATATGTGTCAGCATAAAGACTATAGAATGAGAAATTGATTATAGGCTGGAAGTACAAAAGAGCACAAGATAGGGCATTAAAAAGCGTTATTGTGCTGCAGTACTTACTCACCTGGTAAAGTTCTGAGAAAGGACAACTCTTGGAATAACTCAAAGAAGAGGGTCAGGCGCTGCTCTTTTGGTTGGCAGATCCAACCAATTGGTGTGGAGAAGCCATTATACTGTGCTGCTGATGTCTCAATAAATTAGAATTTCCAAAAAGGGATTTGTAATCAGAAATGTGGTTTAATCTCAACGAGTTTCGAAGTCCAACAGACTTCTTCATCAGGAGACCCACATCTTCATAAGAAATTGGAGTCCTTCAAAAAATGTACTGAAAGCTAAGCATGGACACACCTGTAACTTATATGCAGTCTTTACTGCCTTGGGGCTACCAGTAGGAAATGAGACTAAAGGACAAATATCCAGCTATAGAAGACAGGTACACTAAGGTACACTCTTGGACCTCATGATCTCCTCTGGAAGACCCCTTCATCAATCATAACATGGGCCCACCTAATGCATTCTAGGCTTCCAGTGGGTCAATTTGACCGTGTATGTATGATAATTTCTGCTTTGCCGATTGTTGTGTAGTGACCATCTTGGGGGGGGGGTTTCTTCCTTTTAGTGAATACCATATATTACCCTCAAGATTATTGAACCCACAGGTTTCAAAGAGGTTTACCCTAAACTTTCCCTAAAGGAGTCCAACTTCTCATAAACCAAATTCAATAAATTATCGCAACTTGCTAGAAAAAAGCCAGTCATCTCGCACTACTAATCTCTGGATATGAAGAGCAAAGAAATAGATTTTAAAATTGCATATTTGTACCCCTATTAGCTCAGAAGTAGGAAGGATACATATACAGGGCCATTATACATGATTTGATCGCTAAAAAAAAGCTGAAAAACAATACAGTGACATATTGAGGTAAAAAACCCCAATTTTTCGACTTTGGATTCACTGAAGAATTGAAATATATTACTGCCCTATAACGTATGATCTTCATATTTCCCATATGCACATAGATTCTGGGAAATAACTGCATATTGACTTTACTCAATGCAATGAACTGTCCAGTGTATCTAAACCCAGACGGGAGCAGGAGAAGGACACAGCTGCTCCACATTCTTGTCGATCTCCTTCAGTTGAGCCATTGTATATCTTTCCAATTAGAACTAGTGTTTGTTTAACATCAATGTTCCATCCCCTATGTGACCATCTGTTCATGGATGTAAGACCAACGTGGACAGCTCAATATAAAACACTTGGGCTATTCAGAATTCTAGATATAGATGGAAAGAGACAGATACGTACGTTATACAGTAGATTGGCTCCATCCAGTCTTA
This sequence comes from Oophaga sylvatica, assembly GCA_033576555.1. Classification (NCBI taxonomy): domain Eukaryota; kingdom Metazoa; phylum Chordata; class Amphibia; order Anura; family Dendrobatidae; genus Oophaga; species Oophaga sylvatica. Next base: position 530,102,272 of record JARQOD010000005.1, on the reverse strand, counting down.
AGGTGCCCATATACATTAAATCAAAGTTGGCTGAACTCACCGATTTTGGCAAGACCAGAGGACCATCTTATTTCATGGGAGGCTTCTATTTACCAACAAAGGAAAAAGGGGGGAAAGAAGGATCGGAAAGAATTGTTCTCTATTGATACCATTTTGGCCACTTGATTTTTGGGATCCTCAAAATATAGGCAAAATCTCTGCCGACCTCACAGACACATGGATGCTAAGCTTGGATGATGTGATCTTAGTGAGGAAAGGGAAATAATCTCCTGTCAGGTAACTCTGAAGGTGACTTACGTCATTCCCATGAAGTTAAAAAGATTATGCATATTGAAATCCATCATGCCCCATATTTATTTTCTCTGATAAATGCTGCTAATGGAAATACAGTACACCCCCATACACATTAGATGGTCAACCGATCCTTTGAAAATCTTGTGTTTTCCGTAAGGAGAGAAGAATAAGCTTGACACCTCCAAAGGCAACAACTCCCATGAAAACGAAAGGATTGGTCAAACTGGAATCCAATATGTTGTTGGGGGCAAGTCAGGACACCCCCCATACTTATTAGATGATTGTTCTCCAATACTCATGTATACTTAGCTTGACTGAGTCAGCTTATTTTATCAGTGGGGTGATTGGAATAAGAAGTTGCTAGAGACTTGTCTACTGTGGTAACAAAAGGATTGGGTATATTGAATACCATCATACTCCCGCCATCTTTTCCCTGGCACCTGCTATCGGGGGAAAGTCGGGATGCCCCTATATACATTAGATGGTCAGCCAGTCCGATGAAAATCCTTTCGATTTTCCCAAACATATGAATGCTTGAATTGACCTGAGTGTACATGTGATATCAATGGGGAAAGAAGTGTATTCTTTACACCCCCATTTATAACACATGTACGTTTAAAGGGCATTTACACTGGAAGATAATCATGAATGAGCATTGTTAAAAACGCTTGTTATAAAAGTATCTTGCCATGTAAATAGTCTGACGATCATACGATGATTGAGAAAAAGCTCGTTCGTTGGGTGAAATGATCTTTTGTGCAAGATCGTTGTTCTCGGCAGCACATCATCCTGTGTAAACAAGGCCCTATCGAGAATCATGGTAGCTAATATAGATCTTTGAGTGAACATTAAATGACCGCCGATTGGTAAAACTGGTCGTATCGTGCCGACAGTCACTCCATGTAGACGGACCTTAAGTCAAGCATTCAGACTACACACCTCTGAAAGTAAATCAAATTCCAAACTCCCACAAAAGCAAACAAAATAAAATGATTGATCATATTGAAATACAACATGTCCTTCCTTCTTCAATATCTGTTGATGGGGAAAATTGTGGCACCTAATACACATCAGATGGTTGGGCAGACCCAACATGGTTGGGACCGTGAAGCCAAAGTGTATGGCCAAGGGTGCGAAGAACCGTTTATTCATATATATATTATTAGCATCCCCTCTTATTACGCCCCTCATGCTTGAAACCGCTGACATTGGGCTTGGCGTTGCTTTAAATCACAGATACAATGCCCCGTGTAGCACACACAGTCACATTTTACAAATGTATGCTAAGAAGCCAAACATGCTGCTATAACCTATTCCAAGACCTCGGCACTTTATTCTTTTGCCATTTCCTGACATTGGCGTAAAATATTTACAATCCAAATGCATGCTGTGTTTTTTTTTTTCTGTTTTTATTCTGTAAGACTCATTGTATCCCCGAACACATACGCTGACATGTCAGAGATCTTAGAGGATAAATTATGCCTTGCTGTTCTTTAGAAGATTTCAGAGTCTTCACCCAATGTTAAGTGCTACACTTATCCCATAGAATCCAAATACATTCAGTACATAGTTAAAACTTCTAATGGATTGGCGTCCGGCCAAATGCAACATGCGTGCAACAATACTTTATGTTTCTTTATGGTGTAGATGCTGATTTCTGTCCGATCGTTCTTCCATACGGCAGCCTGAAATTACCTTCCACCAGCATTACTAATATCTCATTATTGTGATTAATTTTGCCATTTTCTATAGATACGTGGACTAATAAGAGACGGAACCGATCAATCTGCTCAGAGAATATATATGAATATAGCTGGAAACTAAATTTTCCATCGGAAGAGAGGTGCATCCTATTATGTGGGATCAATTCAAGTCAATGCCAAACTACTCCACCCAAAATTATATTTTCCCATTTATTTGTTTCTATTAATTCATTATGGCTTTGACCCACCAGATGTTTCTTTCCTTAAAGAGTAGCTAACCTTTGTTTTCTTTTTGTTTTTTTATCAATTTTGTCCAGGATGGAAAGTTATGAAACTTTGTAAATCACTTTATTAGGGAATCAGTTTTTATTAAAAAATTGTTTGTAAGTGATTTGCAGACTCATTTTGCTGTCTTTAGCTGCATTGATATCAGAATGTGCTTATTTGGAGTACTGTTATGTTTCGGTAGCTGAGGAGTGCAGGCAAAAAAGGCAATACACCAGAGCAGTTGGAATCTATGAGATTGCAGTACCCTGACTAACCACAACAACTAGAGGCAGCCGTGGAGCGTTCCTACGTTGGTCCTAGACGCCTCGTCACAGCCTGAGAAACTAACCACACCTAAAGATAGAAATAGGAAAGCTATCTGCCCCGGAGCAGAACCCCAAAGATAATAGAAAGCCCCCAAACATGTAATGGCGGTTAGACAAGAAGAAATACAGACACAGACAGAAAATAGAATGAGCAAACGTTGGGGCCCAAACTAACTAAATAGAAAAGGATAGGAAGGGTACTTACTGCAATCCCAGAAAACCCTGAAAAGCACCAACTCTACTAATTTCAAAAACACCTGAGATCACACGACCTCTACCACCTAAATTAGTTCTCTGGTGTAACAAAATCAAAACAGCAGCCACTGAAAAAACTGGAAAAAGCAAAGGTACAAACATCAGTGGCTGAACTAAACTGAGAGGGCAAAAGCCCCAGGAGGGGACCCTGAAGGCCCCCACAGAAGTGCAGGACAAAATGCAAAAATCAAGCACAAAAACAAAAAGAAAAAAATGTCTTATCTGTTAGCAGGAGATGCAGAAACGACACAGCAGGCTACAAAGGAAACAGGAATCAAGGATTCAGACCAGAACAATTGATCACCGGCAACCCTGATGGGAAGGTGACTCCCTTATATAAGACCAGTCAGTAACACCTGATTCCCAATCCTCACAATCTTCACAATCTTCACTGGACAGACCAGCACCGCTTGTAACCACCAGAGGGAGCCTCTGCTCAGAACTCATCCCAAGCCCACTCACAACAGTACCCCCCCCTTGAGGAGGGGTCACCGAACCCTCATTTGAGCAACCAGGTTGGTCAGGATGAGTTCTATGGTACGCACGGATGAGTCTCTTAGCATGGATGTCCGAAGCAAACACCCAAGAATTGTCTTCCTGACCATAACCTCTCCACTTAACCAAATACTGGAGTTTCCGTCTAGAAAAAGAGAATCTAATATTTTCTCAACCACATACTCCAGATTGCCCTCAACCAAAACAGGGTCAGGAGGCACAGCAGCAGGAACCACTGGCTCAACAAACCTCTTCAACAAGGACTTGTGGAACACGTTATGGATCTTAAATGTCCCTGGAAGAAGCAAACGAAAAGAAACAGGATTAAGAATCTCTATGATCTTATAAGGTCCAATGAACCTAGGCTTAAATTTAGGAGATGCTACTCTCATAGGAATATTTTTTGAGGACAACCAGACCAAGTCACCTACTTTAAACCGAGGACCATCAGTCCTATGCCGGTTAGCAAACCGCTGGGCCCTCTCCTGAGAGAGGGACAACCTCTCCACTACCTGGTCCCAAATCTGTTGCATACGCTCCACAACAGAGTCAACACCTGACAGACAGAAGCCTCCATCTGTCCTGAAGAAAATCGAGGGTGAAACCCAGAATTACAGAAAAACGGAGACATCAAAGTGGCAGAGCTAGCCCTATTATTAAGAGCAAACTCAGCCAAAGGCAAAAAAGAGACCCAGTCATCCTGATCAGCAGACACAAAGCATCTTAGATAAGTCTCCAATGTCTGGTTTGTTCTCTCAGTTTGACCATTGGTCTGAGGATGAAATGCCGAGGAGAAAGACAATTGAACACCCAGTTTAGAACAAAAAGTCTCCCCAAAATCTGGAAACAAACTGGACTCCTCTGTCAGACACAATGTTCTCAGGAATGCCGTGTAAAGGAACCACGTGCTGAAGGAACAACGGCACCAATTCAGAGGAGGAAGGCAACTTAGGTAATGGCACAAGATGTATCATCTTAGAAAACCTATCACAAATCACCCAGATGGCGGTCATTCTCTGAGAAACAGGAAGGTCGGAAATGAAATCCATAGAGATATGGGTCCATGGTCTCTTGGCACAGGTAATGGCATCAACAAACCACTAGAGCGAGAGCAAGGCTTGGAGCGAGAGCAAGTCCCGCAGGACTGCACAATTCCCTGACATCACGAGACAAGGTAGGCCACCAAAAGGACCGACTAACCAAGTCTCTGGTACCAAAAATTCCAGGATGCCCAGCCAACGCGGAACAATGAATCTCAGACATCACACTCTTTTTCCACTGGTCCGGGACAAACAATTTTCCAACAGGGCAGCGCTCGGGCCTATCCTCCTGACACCCCTCCAGAGCAAGTCTCAAATTAGGTGAGATGGCGGAAAGAACTACACCCTCTTTCAAAATAACAGAAGGATGAGATAACTCAGGAGAGTCCGCAAGGAAGCTCCTCGAGAGGGCATCCGCCTTAACATTCTTAGTGCCAGGAAGAAAGGAAACCACAAAATTAAAACGTGTGAAAAACAAGGCCCACCTGGCCTGTCTAGGATTGAGTCGCTTGGCAGATTCCAGATAAACCAGATTCTTATGGTCAGTAAGGACCACCACCTGATGTTTGGCTCCCTCCAGCCAATGTCTCCACTCTTCAAAAGCCCACTTCATGGCCAATAACTCCCGATTACCCACGTCATAATTACGTTCAGTAGGAGAAATTTTCGAGAGAAAAAGGCACAAGGGTTACTTTTAGAGGTCTCTGGATCTTTTTGGGACAAAACGGCACCTGCCCCAATTTCAGAGGCATCAACCTCCACCTGAAATGGCAGAGAAACATCAGGCTGCCGTAGAACAGGAGCAGAAGTGAATCTCTGCTTAAGTTCCTGAAATGCAGAGACTGCCTCAGGAGGCCAATTCACCACATCAGAACCCTTCTTGGTCAAATCAGTTAATGGTTTAACAATAACAGAGAAATTACCAATAAATTTACGATAAAAATTGGCAAAACCCAAGAATCTTTGAAGAGCCTTTAAAGAAGTAGGTTGGACCCAATCACAGATAGCCTGAACTTTGACCGGGTCCATTTCAATAACAGATGGGGACAAAATGAAACCCAGAAATGAGATCCTCTGAACGCCAAAAAGACACTTTGATCCCTTCACATACAGAGCATTCTCTCTCAAAATCTGGAATACAGTTCGAACATGTTTCACATGAGAGTCCCAGTCATTAGAAAAAATCAAGATATCATCCAAATAAACAATCAGAAATTTATCCACAAAATCCCTGAAAATGTCATTCATAAAGGACTGGAAGACAGAAGGAGCATTAGTGAGCCCAAAGGGCATCACAAGGTACTCAAAATGCCCTCCGGGGTATTGAATGCCGTCTTCCATTCATCCCCGTGCTTAATGCGAATAAGGTTATATGCCCCCTGAGGTCAAGCTTGGTAAGTCAAGTAGCGTTTTTCACCCTGGAAAACAGGTCAGAAATCAAGGTAACGGGTATTGATATTTCACAGTAATATTGTTCAAAAGACGATAATCAATACACGGCCTTAATGAACCATCCTTTTTGGCCACAAAGAAAAAACCGGCACCTAAGGGTGAAGAGGATGGTCTGATATGACCCTTCTCCAATGACTCCTTGATATAAGACCGCATAGCGTCATGTTCAGGTACAGACAAGTTAAAAAGGCGACCTTTAGGGAATTTACTACCAGGCACTAATTCAATAGTGCAGTCATAGCTCCTATGGGGAGGCAAGGATGCAGATTTACTTTCGCTAAATACATCAGAAAAAATCAATCAAAAAGTCAGGAACATCCTGAGCCTGGGGGAGGCAGAAAAAACAGGAGTGTTGGTATTAACACATTGGCAGCCCCAACTGGTTACAGACACAGATTTCCAATCCAAAACAGGATTATGAGACTGTAACCAAGGTAAACCCAGTACGATAATATCATGCAGATTATACAGAACCAAAAATTTGCAGCACTCTTGATGATCAGGTTCAACCCTCATTATCACCTGAGTAGAGAACTGAGGTTTATTCTCAGCCAAAGGGGTAGAATCGATCCCCAGTAGGGGAATAGACTTCTGTAGGGTATCAAGGGAAACCCACAACGTTTAGCAAAATCATAATCCATCAGGTTAATAGCTGCTCCAGAATCAACGAAAGCCTGAGCAGAAAATGAGGACAGAGAGCATATCAGAGTGACAGTTAATAAAAACTTAGTCTGAACACTACCCAAGACAACTGAGCGTGCAAAACGTCTTCCCCGCTTAGGGCAGACTGAAATAGCATGAGAGGCATCACCACAGTAGAAACATAACCCATTGCGCTTTCGAAACTCATGACGCTGTGCCCCAGACACCACTCTATCACACTGCATGGATTCAGAAGCAGGTTCACAAGGCAACACTATTCCACGCATACTTCTCCGCTCACGCAAACGTCTGTCAATTTGAATCGCTAATGACATAGAATCATTGAGACCAGAGGGACAGGGAATCCCACCATAACATCCTTTACATTATCTGACAGACCCTTCCGAAAAAGGGCCGCCAAAGCGTCGTCATTCCACTTGGTCAGGACTGCCCACCTACGGAATCTCTGACAGTATAACTCAGCGTCATCAAGCCCCTGATTTAATGCCAACAAGGCTTTTTCAGCTTGATCAGTGACATTAGGCTCATCGTACAATAACCCCAAAGCCTGAAAAAATGCATCAACATCACTCAAAACAGGATCCCCAGGTGTCAGGGAAAAAGCCCAATCCTGAGGATCGCCGCGCAGAAGAGAGATGACAATTTGAACCTGCTGCGCTGCGTTCCCTGAGGACTTAGATTTTAAGGCAAAAAACAATTTACAATTATTTTTGAAATTCTGAAAGTTAGCTCGATCCCCTAAAAACAAATCTGGCATGGGAATCCTAGGTTCCACAACAGGCAACCTAGCAAGATATGCAGCAATACTCTGAACCTCAGTGGCAAGCTGATCCACACGGCCAGACAACTGTGCAAACTCCATTGAGAGAAAAAATCCTCCCCAGCACCCAGAGATACAGAGGGAGAAAAAAAAAAAAAAATGCAACAAACAGAAAAATATCTCTGACAACTCTGACAACCGTTTTTTCTTTCACAAATTTTTTCCCTTCTGTGAGTACCATACAATTTTAAATTTTAGGCCGGTGATACTGTTTTGTTTCGGTAGCTGAGGAGTGCAGGCAAAAAAGGCAATACACCAGAGCAGTTGGAATCTATGAGATTGCAGTACCCTGACTAACCACAACAACTAGAGGCAGCCGTGGAGCGTTCCTACGTTGGTCCTAGACGCCTCGTCACAGCCTGAGAAACTAACTACACCTAAAGATAGAAATAGGAAAGCTATCTGCCCGGAGCAGAACCCCAAAGATAATAGAAAGCCCCCAAACATGTAATGGCGGTTAGACAAGAAGAAATACAGACACAGACAGAAAATAGAATGAGCAAACGTTGGGGCCCAAACTAACTAAATAGAAAAGGATAGGAAGGGTACTTACTGCAATCCCAGAAAACCCTGAAAAGCACCAACTCTACTAATTTCAAAAACACCTGAGATCACACGACCTCTACCACCTAAATTAGTTCTCTGGTGTAACAAAATCAAAACAGCAGCCACTGAAAAAACTGGAAAAAGCAAAGGTACAAACATCAGTGGCTGAACTAAACTGAGAGGGCAAAAGCCCCAGGAGGGGACCCTGAAGGCCCCCACAAAAGTGCAGGACAAAATGCAAAAATCAAGCACAAAAACAAAAAGAAAAAAATGTCTTATCTGTTAGCAGGAGATGCAGAAACGACACAGCAGGCTACAAAGGAAACAGGAATCAAGGATTCAGACCAGAACAATTGATCACCGGCAACCCTGATGGGAAGGTGACTCCCTTATATAAGACCAGTCAGTAACACCTGATTCCCAATCCTCACAATCTTCACAATCTTCACTGGACAGACCAGCACCGCTTGTAACCACCAGAGGGAGCCTCTGCTCAGAACTCATCCCAAGCCCACTCACAACAGAGTACAGATGATGGCAGTGATGGATCAGCACCCGTATCTCATTCTGGGGGGAAGCTGCTACAGGGGAATAATCTGATAAGCACAACACTCGGAGGAGGAGACAGGGGCTGACCCATCACTGCCATCATCTGTACTCCACCAGCTGAAGGCATGTGAATAGACTGGGAAAAAAATTGGGATTAGAAGCCACTTACATGCATTTTTTTACAGTAAGGAAGACAAATCCCCAAATTTTGCCAAGTTTCAATCACTTTACATGTTAGACAAAATTATTAAAAAAAATTATTTAAGTTTACTTTCTTCATAATGCCCCTACATGCGTTAGACTAACATTGGCTGAACTTGCCGATATTGGCAGGATCGGCCAATAATTTAATGTATACCCTCCCGACTCTCACTCCACAGATGGTGTTGGGGGAATAAAGGATACAGCATGCCCAACTTTGGACACCATTCGGACTGCCAATCCTATTGGTCTCCGGGAGATTAGCCACTGCCAGAAGAGTCTGAGAAAGGCTCTCCCATAGAGAACAGAGGAGCGGTTGGTCAAGTCAAGTATTCCTGTATATGGGGGAAGCCAGAGAGGACACATGCCAGCTGAATCTGTCCAAAGCGGTTAAAAAAATGTTTTTATGCACACCTTGCCTTGGCCCTTCCCTTTGGACTTCCAAGCGCCTCTTATGCCTTCTCTCTTCTATCTACTTTTTTTCGAAGTCTCAAGAGCTGCTCTTCTTCAGTATGCCCCATTGATGTCGTGCTTTGTGCCACACGTGGTCACATGAGACACGATACACAGATTAACGTCAATCGTGATATGTTTCACATGCCATGTGATGTCTTGGGGCCTGGAGAAGGATGGAGGCCTGAAAACAGTATTCTCCATTGATGTTAATGACTTGCTTTGCGCCGGCATGGTCACATGAGATGCAATACACAGATTGACGTTAATCGAAATATGTTTTGTGTGCCATGTGATGTCTTGGGGCCTAGAGAAGGATGGAGGCCCGAAAACACTACGCCCCATTGACGTTAATGACGTGCTATGCGCCGGTGTGGTCACATGAGACGCGATACACAGATTAACGTCAATGATATGTTTCACGAGCCATGTGATGGCTTGGGGCCTAGAGAAGAATGGAGACCCGAAAACTGAAGACGAATTTAGATAGAAGAGAGAAAATAGAAGACAGAGGAATTGAGCAGTGGAAAAGCGAGCACAGGAAACTCCCAACAAATACAATTGATTGCGAATTGATTCGTCCATTTTTACAGGCGACTAAAACGCTTATGGTGTTTTTTACATAAACGCTTACAAAATTGTATAAAACGAGTCCTTAGACAATCACGTTTTGTTAGGAGGGACCTTTAGTTGCAAGTTGATCTTATGGTTTACCATTGATCGACTATAATCTTCAAGTGTATGAATTCCTCAGCAGCACCACCGCAGGAGAGAAAAAGTACTGCACTCTTGCCATTGAAATGAAATGAATTCAGTCCCCCAGCGCTAGGGCTGTACTGATTTCTAAATCACAATTGGATAAAGCATAGTAAAAAAAAATAATAATTAGGCATTTCGCAAATAATAAGACATCTACGGTGAAGACTGAACCTTATAAAGCTATTCACAGCCAAAATAATCCTGTCCGCTCTCCATCCCCCCTTAACCCAAGCCCCTCCCTATTACTCTTAATAAAAGATGTCATCTGTGATGTAATGATGAAGGCAGAAAAGGACTGAGTTATAGACCTTAATTATGGTTCACTGGAGCAGTTAATTACAGTTCAATATATCCCAGGTCTGTGTGTGCTAGAACCGCAGATTATAGACTGGCCTCTTACAGTGCAAAGCAGGAGGATGTTAATCATTGAGCCATTGATGGTTAGCCTCTCAATTTGAGTCTGGCAACCAGGCGGCACGACACGTGGGCGACTCTCCGGATAGAGACCTGCACCCTGTGCCTAATTTGTAAAGCCGGATGCACAAACCCCCCCCCCCCAAAAAAAAAACTCAGATATGCTACCCCTGCAAAACCTAGCTCCAACATGGTCATGCTTTATGTTAACGTTACACCGCAATAGCCCTGCCTTACGAGTAAACACAGGTTAGCGCGGCGGCTTATTGAGTGCTTGATTCATAAAGGAAGGCGCCTTCATAAAAATCACTCTGCTGTGCATCCTTCACCAGGGATTTAGGGTATATATATTGAACATTGAATTGGAAAACAACTGTAGTTGAATTACATTACAATGCGGTGATATACGACCAGCCAGACGCGAGATTCTTCCCTACAGGTTAGAAGCTTGTAAAGAGAGAAGATACTAGGAAGTCAGCCAGTGGAATTACATAGCCCGAAAGGTCAGTGCAGAACGTATAGCAAGCCGTTATTATTTACACCGTATACGGGACATGGGAGGGGGAAGAGCTTTAGATAAAATCGACATTGTTTTGCAATAGAGATGACTTGGTTAACATAGCGGAGAGATATATTTTATATATATTGTCTGTGGATTTCCATAGGATTGCTGAGGGGGGTTAATCTACTGCATTATATTAATTCATGGAGTAATCATGGATGATGAACGAAAAAAAGAGGTTTTCTTTCAATTAGTTTTGAATGACATGTCAATAGGACAACGGATCAGTGGGGCGATCAAGTCTCATTAGTTTTAATGGAGATGGACTGCGCATGCGCGACCGTAATAAGCCCAATACCAGGATTCAGCCACCGATGAGACACTTATTTGAGAAGAATGATTTATATACTATGGTGGAAATGATAATAGAGATTACATTACTAAATATAGTATTATACTGTATATATATAATTTAGTGTTCTTTAAGTATATATATATATATATATGTGTATATATATATATATATATATATATATATATATATATATATACAGTGAGCTTGGAAAGTATTCAGATTCCTTTACATTTTTCACTCTTTGTTTCATTGCAGCCATTTGGTAAATGCAAAACAGTTCATTTGTTTTCTCATTAATGTACACTCTGCACCCCATCTTTACAGAAAAAAGCAGAAATGTAGAAAGGTTTTCAAATTTATTAAAAAAGAAAAACTGAAATATCACATGGTCATAAGTATTCAGACCCTTTGCTCAGTGTTGAGGAGAAGCACCTTTTGAGCTAGTACAGCCTTGAGTCTTCTTGGAAATGATGCAACAAGTTTTTCACACCTGGATTTGGGGATCCTCTGCCATTCTTCCTTGCAGATCCTCTCCAGTTCCGTCAGGTTGGATGGTGAACGTTGGTCGACAGCCATTTTCAGGTCTCTCCAGAGATGCTCAATTGGGTTTAGGTCAGGGCTCTGGCTGGTCCAGTCAAGAATGGTCACAGAGTCGTTCTGAAGCCACTCCTTTGTTATTTTAGCTGTGTGCTTAGGGTCATTGTCTTGTTGGAAGGTGAACCTTCGGCCAAGTCTGAGTTCCAGAGCACTCTGGAAGAGGTTTTCATCCAGGATATCTCTGTACTTGGCCGCATTCATGTTTCCTTCAATTGCAACCAGTCGTCCTGTCCCTGCAGCTGAAAAACACCCCCATAGCCATGTTTCACTGTTGGGATTATATTGGGCAGGTGATGAGCAGTGCCTGGTTTTCCCCACACATACTGCTTAGAATTATCACCAAAAAGATCTGTCTTCGTCTTATCAGACCAGAGAATCTTATTTCTCATAGTCTGGGAGTCCTTCATGTATTTTTTAAAAAACTCTATGCGGGCTTTCATATGTCTGGCACTGACGAGAGGCTTCCGTCGGGCCACTCTGCCATAAAGGCCCGACTGGTGGAGGGCTGCAGTGATAGTTGACTTTGTGGAACTTCCTCCCATCTCCCTACTCCATCTGTGGAGCTCATCCACAGTGATCTTGGGGTTCTTCTTTACCTCTCTCACCAAGGCTCTTCTCCCACGATTTCTCACTTTGGCTGGACTGCCAGGTCTAGGAAGACTTCTGGAGGTCCCAAACTTCTTCCATTTAAGGATTATGGAGGCCACTGTGCTCTTAGGAATCTTGAGTACTGCAGAAATTCTTTTGTAACCTTGGCCAGATCTGTGCCTTGCCATAATTCTGTCTCTGAGCTCCTTGGGCCAGTTCCTTTGACCTCTTGATTCTCATTTGGTGTGACATGCACTGTGAGCTGTGAGGTCTTATATAGACAGGTGTGTGCCTTTACAAGTCAAGTCCTATCAGTTTAATTAAACACAGCTGGACTCCAATGAAGGAGTAGAACCATCTCAAGGAGGATCACAAGGAAATGGACAGCATGTGACGTAAATATAAGTGTTTGAACAAAGGGTCTGAATACTTATGACCATGTGATATTTCAGTTTTTCTTTTTTAATAAATTTGCAAAAATTTCTACATTTCTGTTTTTTATCAGTCAAGATGGGGTGCAGAGTGTACATTAATGAGAAAAAAAGAACTGTTTGCATTTACCTAATGGCTGCAATGAAACAAAGAGTGAAACATTTAAAGGGGTCTGAATACTTTCCAAACCCACTGTATGTATAAAATGGTATGTTCAGTAATATATTCTGTATTATTTGCCCCATTGAATATAAATATATGGTTATATATATAATTGAATGTACTTTAAATATATGTACTTTATGTATACATATTTATGGCTCCACCAAAGTTCACTTGCTCTTGAGCCGAAATGTTGCCACCTGTTCACATTAGACAATAAAGACACCTGTATTTTGCATGGAATTCACTATTTAGTGTTGCCCACTTTTTTTGCCACTATATACATATCCAGTGTCAAACTGTAATGCCAAAGGCCCACCTGCAACATTCATTCTGTTGAGCTACATGCAAATATCTCATTACCCTAGCTCACAAATTTGCCCCTACTGATATACGTATAATAATAACCCGGATACTTTGTAAAATGAATGTTTAGATGCTTCTCTTGTCTGTACATAGTGAACCAAATTTACATAATTGTGCCAAACATTGTTCATCTAGTGGGGTAGGTGATCACTACTGCACAAAGGCCCACCTGGAGTTTCATCGGTTCTCCTGTGGGCCATTCCGATCCTTGAGAATGGCTCATCACTGTTTTTTTCTGGACCTAAAATGTCTCATTTGTGATGGATCAATAAAGCACCACCCAACTTTGGAGTGCTGCCTGCGCTATATAAATATGTATACATATATACTGTATATATATATATATATATATATATAGTTAGGGTTGGCGGATTGCACTCAATAAAATATAAAATAAAGTGCAATCGCAACCCAGGGTCCACCGTGCAGAAGTGAATTTGCTGCTAATGGGAATAATGACAGAACGAAACAACGAGCGTACCTTAAGCACACTGTGTTAACACCACACAGTGTGAACGGAACGCAGGGTACCAAGCGTACTAAGGGTACGCTCTAAGGGTGCTAAGTACTATACCCTGTTAACGTCACCGGGAAGTTAGCACGTGAATTGAGCTAGCTCTGCCACTAAACTGTTCTAACCGCACACACAATGAAGCAGATGCTGAGCCGATAGAAAGACCTCTTATGACGCTAGGGTCAATACCCTGTTGCCTTCATAGAGGAATATAGCATAAGGGTTGAGCTTGCTCTGTAACTGAACTGTGCTAACCGCACACACGAACGAAACAGATGCTAAGCCAAGCGGCAAGTTACCCCCAGTCCTGACGCTACTGAACTTGTGCCTGACCGGCACCCTAAGCATGTAGCAGACTAGAGACTCAGGCGTTGAGCCAAGGGTACAGAATCACATAAGTGTACTACCTGCCCACATGTACATAGACAGACACACACAAACGTGCAGACAGAGTGGTAGAGTATCTACCAACCAAACATAAATGACACTAGCGTGCCCACGTGCGCCACTGAGAGCCTTTTATACGTTAGGCTCCACCCCAAACACTCACGACCAGTCGGCCGAGACATCGCCCGCGGACAATCCGGAACTGCCACCTCACCAGAGTAGATAACGTCCAACCACCAATGAGAAGACGCCACATAATGGACATGCTCCATAAGGTGATCTCTGGACTTACAGTCATGGCCAAAAGTTTTGAGAATGACACAAATATTAATTTTTACAAAGTCTACTGCTTCACATTTTCTAATGGCAATTTGCATATACTCCAGAATGTTATAAGGAATGATCAGCTTAACAGCAATTACTTGCAAAGTCAATATTTGGCTAGAAAATGAACTTTATCCCCAAAAACACATTTCAACATCATTGCAGCCCTGCCTTAAAAGGACCAGCTAATCTCTTTTCAGTGATTGCTCCATTAACACAGGTGTGGGTGTTGATGTGGACATGGCTGGAGATCAATCTGTCATGATTAAGTAAGAATGACACCACTGGACACTTTAAAAGGAGGCTGGTGCTTGGCATCATTGTTTCTCTTCTGTTAACCATGGTTATCTCTAAAGAAACACGTGCAGTCATCATTGCAATGCACAAAAATGGCCTAACAGGGAAGAGTATCGCAGCTAGAAAGATTGCACCTCAGTCAACAATCTATCGCATCATCAAGAACTTCAAGGAGAGAGGTTCCATTGTTGCCAAAAAGGCTTCAGGGCGCCCAAGAAAGACCAGCAAGCGCCAGGACCGTCTCTTAAAAGTGTTTCAGCTGCGGGATCGGGCTACCAGCAGTGCAGAGCTTGCTCAGGAATGGCAGCAGGCAGGTGTGAGTGCATCTGCACGCACTGTGAGGCGGAGACTCTTGGAGCAAGGCCTGGTCTCAAGGAGGGCAGCAAAGAAGCCACTTCTCTCCAGAAAAAACATCATGGACAGACTGATATTCTGCAAAAGGTACAGGCAGTGGACTGCTGAGGACTGGGGTAAAGTTATTTTCTCTGATGAATCCTCTTTTCGATTGTTTGGGACATCAGGAAAACGCCTCATTCGGAGAAGACAAGGTGAGCGCTACCACCAGTCTTGTCTCATGCCAACTGTTAAGCATCCTGAAACCATTCATGTGTGGGGTTGCTTCTCAGCCAAGGGAATCGGCTCTCTCACATTCTTGCCTAAAAACACAGCCATGAATAAAGAATGGTACCAGAATGTCCTCCAAGAGCAACTTCTCCCAACCCTCCAAGAGCAGTTTGGCGATCAACAATGCCTTTTCCAGCATGATGGAGCACCTTGCCATAAAGCAAAGGTGATAACTAAATGGCTCAGGGAACAAAACATAGAGATTTTGGGTCCATGGCCTGGAAACTCCCCAGATCTTAATCCCATTGAGAACTTGTGGTCAATCATCAAGAGACGGGTGGACAAACAAAAACCTAAAAATTCTGACAAAATGAAAGCATTGATTGTGCAAGAATGGACTGCTATCAGTCAGGATTTGGTCCAGAAGTTGATTGAGAGCATGCCAGGGAGAATTGCAGAGGTCCTGAAGAAGAAGGGTCAACACTGCAAATATTAACTTGCTGCATTAACTCATTCTAACTGTCAATATAAGCTTTTGTTACTCATATGTTTGCAATTATTATATTTCTGTCTGTGATAAAAACATCTGTCAAACACACATAAAAACCAGAGGGCAGCAGATCATGTGAAAATATAATATTTGTGTCATTCTCAAAACTTTTGGCCATGACTGTAGACTCCAGAGCGCAAGGTTGCGCCTGCATATCGCTGATTACCATAGACTTGGGTGGAGAGCCGGCAGTAACCAAACGTAAACCATGAGCCTGAGCAAGACGCTGGGACCAACGTCTGTGCTGAGCCACAATCGCAGCGGCTTGACATGAATGGGGGATCACAGCCTTAGATAATGCTTGGGATCTATCCTGTGCAGCGGGAGAATCCCGACGCCTAACATACATATATATATATAATTTTGATTTTAAATATGATCATTGTTATTATGCTATATTATTTTTTTATATTCCTTGATTATTTACATTATTATTTTAGACTATCTATAGTTACCACCTCTATTACATTCAGTCTTTAACTTTTGTGATCACCTTCATCAGATATTAGAAACAATCACAATTAGTGTAAATATGTTCACAAATATACCAGTGTTAGGTGTATACCAAACCAACAAACACAAGAGTTGGTTGGGTAAAAAGTTTCAACTGCACCATTATACAACGTTCAAATTTATCAAAATGAAAATCAAATGCAAATAATTAATACATAATAAATGATAATAGTAAATAAACATTTGAAATAATTAAATAGTAATCATGTAATTGATATTAATGGATAATACAAAACATTAATGATAAAAATGATCTCAGCTCATGAAATGCCTATTAATAGTATAGTTAATATTTTTTTTAATTTAAGTAATACTAATGATAACATTAATAATAATATAATAAATACAAAATTAAATCAACTAAATTATAGCACTAATGAAATACAATAAACATAAAGTGGTAACACTGTATTACAATACAGTAATAATAATAATAGTAATAGTAAAATAATTATTATATTTAATGCACTATTATTATGCAATGAATATGATTAATTAGTAAATATTAATTCAAACATAAATAATAAATCTTAATCAATAAATAATTAAATAGCAAACATTAATTAAAAAAAAAATAATTTTATATTATTTAATGCACTATTATAATGCAATCAGTATGATTAAATCATTTTAATAAAAATAAAATATTAAATAATAATTATCAATTTATAATAATTATAAATAATCATTTTATTAAATGTAATGCACTTTTATTATGCAATCAATATTATAAAATAGTAAAAATTAATAAAATAAATAAATGATAAATACTAATTAATACTAATGACTAAATAATTACAAAATAATTAAACAATTCTAATAATAATTTTATGTTATTTAATACAATATTGTTATGCAAGCAATATGATTAAATAAAAAATATGAATTAAATAAATGATTAAATAATGCAAATATAAATTATTAAATAATATTTATCAATTTATAATAATTATAAATAATAATTTTATTAAATGTAATGCACTTTTATTATGCAATCAATATTATGGAAATAGTAAAAATTGATAAAATAAATAAATGCTAAATACTAATTAAAACTAATGACTAAATACCGTAATTACAAAATAATTAAAGAATTCTAATAATAATTTTATGTTATTAAGTACAGTATTGTTATGCAAACAATATGATAAAATAAAAAATATTAATTAAATAAATGATTAAATAATGCATAATAATGATAACAAGAAGAATAAATATGATACAAATATAAAAAAAGAGTATACAATGATAAAATAATGCACTATAGTCTTGGAAAATAAGACTGATTAGATTCCTTTGCCATTTCTTGATGCATTTATCTATATTACATCCCCATCTGACATGCACAGTGTTTCTGAATGCTCTTTTGTGCGCTGCTTTCTCCGCAGGCAATAATATCACAGACCGAGACAATAGCAGAGTAAAAAATAATCGCAGCTGATTGAACAGTAAAAAAAAAGGCAATGAACAAACAATACAGCAACATAAAGAAAAAGAAAAACAGATTAGCTCATGAAAAAAAAAAGAACAAAAAAAAAAAACACCTCCAGGATGTATTCTGTAATAGATACTTTCCCCATGGTATTGTCCTGGATCTGATTAAAATACAATTTGATGGCATTTCATGGCAGGTATTGATATTGAAACAATCACGCAATTTCAGAAAGTAATTATAATGCAGAGTATTGCATTGACCCGCTGCGAGTCCACAACATATTAGCCTCTTTAGAACAATAAGGAGAGGAGAGGAGAGGATGCTTTATCTCTGGAGCTGGTGGAGATGCTGCGCTCTGCGGGATGACCACGCTCGGGGCGGACACAGGGCACAGATAACCTGATTTTAGCAGCGCTATCGGTAATGCAATATCACTAATAAACCTTCCATTAATCATAAAAAAAACAAAAACTATTAGCTTGGGAACAGATGCACGAGGTGTAAGACGGATAGAATGTCACTTTGGTCCACTGTGACGGCATTACAAAAGAAATGAGGGTGGAAACATGGGGGGCTTCCCAGTAGATCAGCCCTTCTCCACCGCCTGGAAATGCATTGTCGGACGGATTCGGTTACAGCCGGGCCGGTGTAGATTAACAGCGCGTTATATATTACACGATCATCACTTTTACAACATATGAGATGTCTCTCAGCCGGGGGATCTTGCTACGCCCTACGGAATTAAAATACATTACAGCTCGACAATAAATAACACGACGACACATGCCATTTAATAAGAAGGGAAAATCCATATGTTTACAAGGAGTGGTGGAAGCTCAATGGGCGAGTGCCGGGGCCGGGGGATTCAGATATGTCCTGGTGCAAATTTTTCAAATATATCAAGTTTTGGATATGTAATTTATCTGGTAAAGGCACAAGAACACATATTTTAGGTGCAAGGAGATGGAAATACTGCCCACGTTCCCCCTTGAAGACACGTTTTGTGGCAGTGTATTTTAAAATGTGTAATGTGTGTTGTGACATGGTGATAGTGTTGTATTCTGACTGACAGTAAGGAGAGTTGGGGGATAATGTTTGGGACTAGCCCAGAGTGGGAGAGGCTAAAGTGCAGGGACAGAGACAGTTTCTTGTCAGGAAGTCAGATAGGGCCCAACGTGTGCCCGAAGCAGACCTAAGGTCTCACTAGTCAGTAGAGCCACATGACGTGGGTGTCCCTGACGTGAGTGGAGACAGAGACGGTCGAAAGCGAGATCCAGAGGAAAAAAAGGAGAAGAGATAGAAGGACAGAGTGATTTAATGGTGACAGGTCCTGGGACAGGACGCCTAGCAGTACGGCCTCACATTTACAACTCAGAGACACAATCGGCCTGGACGGAAAAGAGAAGAAGAGGCAAGGAGAGTGTACCAGGCAAGAGTTTCATGGGGTCAGCAAGCTGAGAAGCTAAGTACTGGCCATACTGGCAAACTAGTTCTTTAAGAGGAAAGAGGATTAAGAATAGGACTCTCACTAACTGGAGTGTAGTGTTGTGTTGGGTTGTGGTGAAGACAGAGGAGCTTGAGGCAGAAGCTTGTAAGACGTAGAGAGACTGTGTGTAAAACTGCTCAGTATTGTAAAGGAAACGTTCAAGTGTTGCACCCGCTATCGATTGTACATTGTACATAGTTACCACCAAGTTGATGTTCGGTAAAAGACTATTTATTGTTGTCTGGTGGTCTCCCTCAATGAACTGTCCAACATCTGGTCCTGGCCAGCCCAATTCATTGGTATCATGCAGCCTATGCCCCCGTAGACAAAGCCCACAAACCCAGCCAGGACCCTTATCTTCATGTAGCGTGCTGGAGTGTGGAAGACGAGGACCTCACCCACAGCTAGGACCCCGCGCCACGTCATGTTGAGGGTGCGGAGCACCACGTAGAGCGCCCACATACCCTAAGGCTAATAATTTTATGGGTATTGAGGTTTCCTGACTTTCCCAGAATGGTAGATTTAAGAGAGAAGGTGGATCGACTGTTGGATTTCCACATGTCCCGAACACGAAGCTTCTTTGCCAAATACTTAATCCGTAGAAGGGCCCCAACTTTTACCCATCTTTAAAGCTGGAAATACACTTTTGGATTGATTTCACAGATAGCACTTGTACCTCTGGTAGTCTATGGGGTCATTCATATTTCCATGATTTTTTCAACACCAAGCAAAATCGCCGACACTTGTCGAACTTTGATCCAAGTGTCGGATCAATGCTAGTCTAAAGGTCCTTGAAAAAATCGGACAACACTCTGATGACGTACAAGTAGGGTCCAATTTTGGCGGACTGTCAGAAAGGAAAAGATGGAGAGACTTTTTTTGTTTGTTGATGAGACTTTGAGCAAAGTCTGATTTAAAAAATTGGCCCATTTTTCCTCATACATGGAAAACGCTCATGTGTGAATGAGGTCTTAGATGTATAGGGGACTCTCCCTAATACTTTCTAAGCAAAGAAAGATCAGGCATGTTCAATTTCACCATGCCCAATCTTTTCCTTTACACATAACATGAAACTTTTGGGCTCCAGTGCAAAATCTATAAGAGGGCTCCCAACTATTAGGGTCCTTCCACATTGCATTTTATCCTACGGTCATTGGCCCTGAATCCTGTTTTGCAGAGATGGGGGGGAGCTTGGATGTAATCTCCGACTAGGCCACTGATTGTAAAGAAAAACACAATGTGGATGGGCCTTACCCATCCTTAAAACGAGCAACATACATGAGGAATAATGTCAAGCAAACCCATGAAGCGAGACTGGACCAGCCAACCATATCAGATGTATAGGTGGCTCTCCATGGACAGATTTTGTTCCGGTAAAGAAGGATCCGGCATATTGAATTCCAACATGCCCAATCCATTATCTTAAGCATGGAGAAATTACATTGTGTATCAGAGTCACAAACTATTACTCAATACACATGGGATTAATATCAGGCGAACCTGCCAAGTGAGATGTAACATCTTACATGTATAGGCGACTCTCCCTGACAAATACTGTTGGGGCAAAGAAGGATCGGACATGTTGGATTTTGACACCCAAACTTTTTATTCTCTATTCTACCCATTGAAAACACATGCACGCTCAATTGAAAGAAACATGCATGATGTATATCGGAGGAAGAGCTCTCATCCAGATATGCAGTTGTTGGCAACTTTCGAGTACTGGTCATGTCTTTTGGAACAGGGAGACCTTTGGGGCAACACACCCTATCATTCCAGCACTGCACTAACGATTAAATGGTCTCACCCCATGTGTCAGCTTAAAGCAAGCAATTGCAAAATTAAATTGTCATCCCAATGCAATTCCATAAAATATTTCGATTGGAGCCAAATCGGCAAATTCAGAGCGATTGTGTTCCTCTACAGCTGCGAAGCCGATCTAGTGATTAAAGGTCCCTCCATAGATATGTTTAATATTTAAGTATTTCTTGAAGGCCTGGAAATGGATGAGGAGAAGACAATATAGCAGGTCTTTAAATATTCATGCCCAGTGTGGGATCCCTCCTGTTGACATCCACAGTATAGAGACAACATAGGAGGAGGATATTTAGGAGCAGGGAACAAGGCGTAACATGCTTAGGAGAGATGTCTTACATCTAGAATAAGGGTTTCCATCTCGGAGGAGATTAACTGTATCAGAGAGATGTTCCCTGCTGTCATATTTGGCTTCCTCGTGCATTTTTAGCATAAGTGAGCTCTTTATTGAACCCTCTTATGTTACTCAATGTTTCAGGCTGCAGAACTGATATCCATGTCTGATGGAGACAAAGTCATGAAATACTCCAGCTTTTCTCATCGCCCGCTACCACACATCTATGGATTCCTACCCACACCGGCAATCTAAGTCTTCTTGATCTTTTAACAAAGTAGGGTAATAAAAAGATCACGCAGATAATAACATGTTCGGCAGACGGCATTATGAATAAATACACACATCCCGGGTGCTGCGTGATATTACTATTAATGCGCTGCCGGTTACGTGCTGGTTCTCCTCCGCCGCGGAGACTTGTGCTGATGCGCGATTATTCACACTGCATTGCACCCTAATATTGTGTGTAACTAGGTGGAACTCCTGAATTAACCCTAGAAATGCTGAAATGGCTCATTATCTAGAATCATAACGATCCGTGCTACATTAGCGTGCAGAGCATGTTGCGTACATTACAGGGGCTGTCTGCTTTAGTCAATTCCTTTTTTGTTAAGGTGGCTAGTCACATCACACGAATTTTAGACGAGCTTGCCACATTTGTGTACGGAGATGTGCTATTTCTCCATTGACGAAAGGACTGGGCGTGCTCGATTTCAATATGCCTGATCATTTTAAGCTGGCAGACGAATTTGAACATTTAGCCTGTTCTCTGTAGCATCAGAGAGCGGGCTAATGTAATTTTGTGTGGCCTCCCCATAATTCCCTGCAGTTATGACATCTAGCGGACAGTAGTGGTCACCACCGTGCTCATCACAGATCAGCAGTTCCCAGCAGAGCACAGGTTGTACAGTAGAGTCGTTTTCCATCTTCAGACTCACTGGATAAGTTTATCTCTCCTGTAGAGTGTAAAAATCTTATGGTCAGTGGGGCCCTCTCTCTCCTATAGAGTGTAAGCTCTTATGGTCAGAGGGGTCCTCTCTCTCTCTCTCGTAGGGGAGGAGTCCTGAGGAGATCATTTGCATATTTCCAGTTCATTCTGGGATAAGTGAAGAGTCTCCGCGAGCTCCAAGAACACTGGGTTTTGGCTGTTGCAGCTGAAAGGAGGACATCGGTAAACCAGGGGAGGAGTCCTGAGGAGATCATTTGCATATTTCCAGTTCATTCTGGGATAAGTGAAGAGTCTCCGCGAGCTCCAAGAACACTGGGTTTTGGCTGTTGCAGCTGAAAGGAGGACATCGGTAAACCAGGGGAGGAGTCCTGAGGAGATCATTTGCATATTTCCAGTTCATTCTGGGATAAGTGAAGAGTCTCCGCGAGCTCCAAGAACACTGGGTTTTGGCTGTTGCAGCTGAAAGGAGGACATCGGTAAACCAGGGGAGGAGTCCTGAGGAGATCATTTGCATATTTCCAGTTCATTCTGGGATAAGTGAAGAGTCTCCGCGAGCTCCAAGAACACTGGGTTTTGGCTGTTGCAGCCGAAAGGAGGACATCGGTAAGCCGCGCGCCTAGAATTTTGGCACTTTTTTCACCGCTGTGATATCTCTTTGACAATAAGAGCATGGAAGAGGCTAGGAGCCATGTGGTGAGTTGCATTTCTTGCTACATGTTCACAGATTTACCAGTGGAAAAGCCAAACTTCACATGCCACAAATGCAAGCTTGTGTCCATGTTGGAGGAAAAGTTGCGAAATCTAGAAGAGAGATTAGCTACATTGAAAATCATTAAGGAAGATGAAGAGTTCTTAGACAGAGCAGAATTATCTCTTCATGGTGCAGAAAGAGAAGAAATTAGAAGAGCACCCGAAGAAACAGAGGAATGGAAGCATGTGACCCAGAGAAGCAGGAGGATCTGGAGGCAGTCAGCACCCATACTGCTCAGGAACCAGTACCAGGCTCTCACACAGGAGAATGATGAAGAAATACATCAGGATAAAACTTTGCCCACAAGGAGCAACCTTGTAAGCCCTAAGAGTCCTCCTGAATGGAGAAAGAAAAATGTTGTGAAGAAGAAACGGAGAGTTGTGGTCATGGGGGATTCCCTGTTGAGAGGAACAGAGACCACTATCTGCAGACCAGATATAACCTCAAGAGAAATGTGCTGTCTTCCAGGTGCAAAAATTAAAGATGTGTCTGACAGGATATCAGGACTCTTCAGACCTAATGATGACTACCCATTCCTGC
>JARQOD010000005.1:529975733-530078474 GCA_033576555.1 Oophaga sylvatica | reverse complement strand
TTTTCGTAGGGGTTTTAAGAGTATGGGGGTTCCAGCGCGATGATACACAGATGTTTGCTGTTTTTTGGGTAACACGGATCCTGCTTTTGATCGGTCCATGCTGGGGCCCTTTTCTTACAATAACAAGATTTCTCACATTTGCTGGGGGCTGAGCCGAAAGTCATGCGTGCCTGACCCACCACCCGGATAGTGACATAAAGGCCCCACTACCTGTGTGCCCTCCTGACCGCAAAACTTTTTGTAATTATAGAGGGGGCAAAACAATTCCGGGTATGATAATAATATTGCACCCTTTATACAAATGTTTGAAAAAAAAATTAAAAGTTTAATGAAACGTAAAAATTCCCACCACATTAGCTAGGGGCCCAGGAGGTGGCCGGACTGGAGAAGCAACCATCCTTCATCTTTTTGGGTTTGATGTTTAAATTTTGTAGCTGAAAATATACATAATAGCTATCGGGTAAAATTTCATTTGTCAAAAAAACTATCTCTTCGACTCTACAACTCATCTCCCCAACGCGAGTGTGTTTTCCATGGGGAAAAAAGGAAAAGGTTTAAACTTTGGCAGTAAAAAGGGATAAACCCTTTGAAAATTCCAACCCCCCACCTTCCTTCTCCAACATCATCTGTTGTATAAGCATAATGCGGTACGATGCCTCAAAATCATCAGACAGACGTTTTTCTTCTTAGTAGACAAAAAACTACGTTATATAACTAACTTTGGAGCTGTGCCTACTGGAGTGCCATGGTCTCTTCGATCAGATGACCAGTTAGGTTATCCACTCCAATTAGGACAATATAATGATAGGTCATTAATATTAAAGTCTTGGTGAACATCTTAAAGTGATGGACCAAGTGGTGGAATCATTTTTTAATTTCTATAGTGACTCTACTTCCACAGACTTCTACTACTACTTGAAAATCCTGTAAGGTTCAACTACACCTGTCCAATCATTGAGTAACTATCGGGCCAATGGAGTGGTTACAACTTTTTAGGTGTTCTATATCTGAAGGCTTAAAAAAAGTAAACTTTCAATAGATAAATGCTGATTAAATGGGTGTTTGATGAATTCACCAGTACAAGAACTAACTTAGGACGCCTATAAGCCTTTTAGGGGTTTTGGAAGCTAAATTATGTGTGGTTATTACTTGCATATTTAGAGCAATAAGTATAAGAGCATCTTAGGTCTTGTACAGTCATGGCCAAAAGTTTTGAGAATGACACAAATATTATATTTTCACATGATCTGCTGCCCTCTGGTTTTTATGTGTGTTTGACAGATGTTTTTATCACAGACAGAAATATAATAATAGCAAACATATGAGTAACAAAAGCTTATATTGACAGTTAGAATGAGTTAATGCAGCAAGTCAATATTTGCAGTGTTCACACTGGATCTATGTTTGGATGTGCCGGTCAGTTTTTTGATGTGTATTCATTTACCTTCTACCTGAGCACTCCACCTGGTGGTCACAGGCTTTTTAATTACACCAGGTTCATTACCCCTCCACAGAGATGTAGATTTTAGTCTTAAGAGAGGATTCATGTGTTCCCATGCAGACAGACTTTTCTAGGCGAGGATTGGCATTGGTTGGGACCTGATTTACGAGAAGAGCCTTGACGTGGCTATCGGGCTCACATGGTTTGGCCATCTTATGCGCTAAGACTTCTCAATTTTTCGTATTTCTAAGGCAGTGATGCAATTCATTTTTCATATTTCGTGTTTGCAAGCTATAGCGCTGCAGTGTGCTACCCTTTTTTCTTGTATGTGCGTGAGTTGGTGACTCTGGGTTTAGCACCTGTTCACACTGGATCTATGTTTGGATGTGCCGGTCAGTTTTTTGATGTGTATTCATTTACCTTCTACCTGAGCACTCCACCTGTTGGTCACAGGCTTTTTAATTACACCAGATTCATTACCCCTCCACAGAGATGTAGATTTTAGTCTTAAGAGAGGATTCATGTGTTCCCATGCAGACAGACTTTTCTAGGCGATGATTGGCATTGGTTGGGACCTGATATACGAGAAGAGCCTTGACGTGGCTATCGGGCTCACATGGTTTGGCCATCTTATGCGCTAAGACTTCTCAATTTTTCGTATTTCTAAGGCAGTGATGCAATTCATTTTTCATATTTCGTGTTTGCAAGCTATAGCGCTGCAGTGTGCTACCCTTTTTTCTTGTATGTGCGTGAGTTGGTGACTCTGGGTTTAGCACCTGTTCACACTGGATCTATGTTTGGATGTGCGGTCAGTTTTTTGATGTGTATTCATTTACCTTCTACCTGAGCACTCCACCTGTTGGTCACAGGCTTTTTAATTACACCAGGTTCATTACCCTCCACAGAGATGTAGATTTTAGTCTTAAGAGAGGATTCATGTGTTCCCATGCAGACAGACTTTTCTAGGCGAGGATTGGCATTGGTTGGGACCTGATATACGAGAAGAGCCTTGACTGGCTATTGGGCTCACATGGTTTGGCCATCTTATGCGCTAAGACTTCTCAATTTTTCGTATTTCTAAGTCAGTGATGCAATTCATTTTTCATATTTCGTGTTTGCAAGCTATAGCGCTGCAGTGTGCTACCCTTTTTTCTTGTATGTGCGTGAGTTGGTGACTCTGGGTTTAGCACCTGTTCACACTGGATCTATGTTTGGATGTGCCGGTCAGTTTTTTGATGAATATTTGCAGTGTTGACCCTTCTTCTTCAGGACCTCTGCAATTCTCCCTGGCATGCTCTCAATCAACTTCTGGACCAAATCCTGACTGATAGCAGTCCATTCTTGCACAATCAATGCTTTCATTTTGTCAGAATTTTTAGGTTTTTGTTTGTCCACCCGTCTCTTGATGATTGACCACAAGTTCTCAATGGAATTAAGATCTGGGGAGTTTCCAGGCCATGGACCCAAAATCTCTTTGTTTTGTTCCCTGAGCCATTTAGTTATCACCTTTGCTTTATGGCAAGGTGCTCCATCATGCTGGAAAAGGCATTGTTGATCGCCAAACTGCTCTTGGAGGGTTGGGAAAAGTTGCTCTTGGAGGACATTCTGGTACCATTCTTTATTCATGGCTGTGTTTTTAGGCAAGACTGTGAGAGAGCCGATACCCTTGGCTGAGAAGCAACCCCAATGATGTTGAAATGTGTTTTATGGGATAAAGTTCATTTTCTAGCCAAATATTGACTTTGCAAGTAATTGCTGTTAAGCTGATCACTCTTTATAACATTCTGGAGTATATGCAAATTGCCATTAGAAAAAGTGAAGCAGTAGACTTTGTAAAAATTAATATTTGTGTCATTCTCAAAACTTTTGGCCATGACTGTATATAGCACTGACATGTTCCACAGTTCTGAACACAGAATGTAAAAATAAACCTATGTTAATGGGGTTTTCCAAGAATCTCGGTTCTTAACAGAGGGGCTGCATCATAAGCACACTTACTAGTGAGCTGCTGGAGAAAAGCAGTGACAGGAGAAGAAATAAATGATCTCCTCTTCTTACTGCGCATAGAAAACTGACACTGGAGAAAAAAAATCCTCTGTACTCAGGCAACTGAGGAAAGATTTATTTATTCTCCTGTCACAGCCCTTCAATGGCAACTCACCGGTATGTGTGCTTACGATACAGCTCCTCTGTCAGTTGATACACAGGTCACAGTGGCTGTGTTTCATCAGACTACAGGCATCCTAACATGTGACTGGGATGGGTTGCCATTAGATTTACGTGCCATTGCATTAGATTCTTGCAGAACCTCTTTAAGGCTTTAGATAATTCAAAACGGTCTCTGCTTTTGGACTCTCGCTTTTTTTTTCAAAAGGACCCAAATTATAAGGATCATCTACCTGCTGAAATTCCCTGCAATCTCTGTGAGCGTCCAGCTGCAATTGTTCAATTTCTCTGCAGCCCCACCACAGGAGAAATGAAGCATTACACAGTTCCCACTGAAATCAATAGACTCCCTGGTCCTCCAGAGGGAAAGATGCTTTTTGTAGACATTCTTTGCTCTTAATAGATGAGGGATTTGATGGATGACCCTTTATTTAGTTAGAAATATCCTATATAAGGTCTTTATAAAGCACATTTTTCACCCTTTAAGGGTCTTTCCATTTGCAAGACTTAAACAGAATCCCTAAAGCTTCTACAACATTTATTTTAAAGGCATTGCTTCGAGCCGCTGGAGCTATACGCATGTGACTCTAGCCGTGATCTTCTGAACGGCAGCTGCTGGCTCCAATTCTCCGTTAAACAGCTTTGCTCTTTTATTGTACAATAATATTTCACAAGCGGTTCCAAAACTTCAGGATTTCCTATATACTGCAAATCTGTCACCTCCGCGGCTTCACTCCTCTAAAGCAATCACGAGGGAGTGCAAGAAATAAAAGCTTTATTGGGATTTGTGGGCAGGAACATGCTTTCTACAAAAGTCCCATCACTATTCCTCCACGGTCGCTCAATAAATACTCAATACTCAGTACTTTGGGAAATGATGTAACAAACCAGCTGTACTATAATATAAAGATGGCAGAACATAATTCTGAGAGCAGTGGTAGTAATTGGTTTGGGTGGTTGATGGGGAAACATTTCCAAGAGAATGAGAACAAGGGGTTTTATTAGCCAGTTAGAAAGTTTTACTATTATGATTTTATGGTCTTTTATTCTAATCTTTAGAGTACGGATGTAGGTATAGGGAGACGTAGAAGTAGTAGCTGCCTCCTGATGCTTCAGAAGTCCCAAAAGGTCACTCTACGATGTAAAACCCCTCATGCAAAATAGCTATCTGCCGAACAATCAACCAATGGCTATCTCTACCTAGTTCTGGTGGAGCACTAATGTGTTCTTTAAGAGAGAGCTACTGCTACACTCCTCTCTCAAAGAATGAAATGAGCCACCATCGGAAATCTGATGTGCCGGATCCTTATCTCTCCTAGACTTATCTCTCTCTTCTTATCTCTCCCCCATGCACATTAGATCTTTGGCAAATCTCACCCGTATCAATGGGATCTACCAACAATTGTCTACTGTGTATGGGGGGCCTTAATGGGAATCTGTCACCCCAAAAATGCCATATCAAGTAAAGATATGGCTGAATAGAGCGTCCCATAACTAAGCTAACGGTGGGTGTCATATATCATGATACCCCCGTTTTCATAGCAAAATACCTTTTTAAAGTTGGTGATTGTATGTGTCAATCACTGCAGTCAGGTCAGGAGGGCAGCGGTTTTCATGTCCTCCCCCGCCCCCGCTCCTCGTCATCTGTTGCGTATCGCCGTCTGTGAATACCACAGACGGCATTAGGTTCCCGCAATTGCGCAATTCAAAATTCTGCCCGGCGCATGCGCAGTATGCTTTGCCCAGCAGTGGGCAAAGCATAAAATGACTACAGTCGTCCAAGGCAAGCAGTAATTTCCGGGGCAAGGAAAGACTAGCGCATGCGCTGTAGTCATTTTATGCTTTGCCCACTGCTGGGCAAAGCATACTGCGCATGCGCCGGGCATAATTTTGAATTGCGCAATTGCGGGAACCTAACGCTGTCTGTGGTATTCACAGACGGCGATACGCAACAGATGACGAGGAGCGTGGGCGGGGGAGGACGTGAAAACCGTCGCCCTCCTGACCTGACTGCAGTGATTGACACGAACAATCACCAACTTTAAAAAGATATTTTGCTATGAAAACGGGGGTATCATGATATATGATACCCACCGTTAGCTTAGTTATGGACGCTCTATTCAGCCATATCTTTACTTGATATGGCATTTTTGGGGTGACAGATTCCCTTTAAGAAGATTTGAGTAATATAAATGGAGCATGAAAAATGGAGCCTTCTTACAGATTTAGAAATGAGGTCAACTTACCCCTCTAATTCTAAGATTCAACATGAAGCATGACTCCAGTGTGGACACCTCATAGTCTTAGTCTCATTCCCGGAATATTTAGGTTTCCTGGTAAAATATTTTTTCAAGGCCACCATTTTAAACCTGTGCTTTATAATAGACTGCCTCTCCGTTGCACAGACTTGTTTTAGAAACAATAAAACTTATTCAGATACATTTTTTTATAAGGATGCTACATTATGAAACCAAGGACCTATCTGTTGTTGTGTCAGCCTAGCGATCTCAGAGAGAGGAGGTCCAACCTTGTCTGCTTCGTCCCATTTGTTTTTGAGTGAATTCTTAAAAAACAAGTGGGATGAATTGACTTGAATGGATTTTTTTCAAGATTGTAAGCTATTTTCTATCAATAGGATAGGAGATAAGATAGATAACCTATTTATTCATGGAGGTTTGACATCTAGTGATCTCGATAATGGAGTTTTATATAGCTCTTTTTCAATCAAGTTGCAGTCGCGCATGAGCATCTCCATTCGTTAGCTATGGGACTGCTGGAAAAAGCCGAGCTCTGTACTTGCAATCTTTGTCCCGTTCTACAGAATGAATGGAGTGAAGTTACTCATTCGCAATGCTCATGCTTCTTTCAGGCTACTGATCTCCGTTATTGAAATCGCTAGAGGTCCCAGCGGTCAGATCCCCCATGATCAATGAGTATCCTCAATTCTATTGGGTAAGAGATAGGTTGCTATCTTGGGAAATCCCTTTAAGGGTCATAGAACTGAATGTGAAGGAGAAAAAAGGCATGACACCCTTCTGTCCAAAGCAGCCAAAACCAGCACCATTTCGACCATTGATCATCTTCCTTGTGACACCCCACTTTTCTCTTCTGTAAGACAACGCATCCACTCTTTGAGAATTTTTTTAACTATATTGTTTTGGAAGGTGGCGATTTCTGATTGTAACATGTTCAATGTTTGTAGCATAAATTGCTAAGAATCTCAATTTTATTACTAATAGGTAAAGATGGAGAAATATAATGTGGGATCATCTCTTAAAGGGAACCCAAAGCAAGCATGCATTACCAATAATATATATGTTTTTACAATGAAAGTAGATTCGATTTTAGCTTTTATTCTAGAAGAGTTGTTGTCCTTCAAGTAAACATTCAATTACCTTAATTCCCAATCATCGGACAAGGAGGGGGGAGAAGGGTCCTGTTTTAGAAAGATGCAATCTCTGGCTAAGGTGTTGTTACTTGGAACAGTTTGAGCAATGAGTTTCTGCTGCATTTAACTTCTGTCTGCCTCCCTAAACTAGTTTGTCTTCATGCGTTGGATGCTACAGTAATTTCTTTAATCAAATTGATGGAAGTCCCTTTCCCAGCCCCAACTGAAACCAATTTATTGGTCATGATACGCCAGCTATGTTGCTAACAGTCGTAACGAACTGTCAGGCAATATCGCAGTGGAGCTAATTTGAAGTCATTAGGTGTTCAGCGTTCGGGCAACAATTTGTTACAGCGGTTAGGAGCTCAGCTGACATTTCTGAATGGCTTTGTTCGGAGTTAGCACTAGATGAAGCCAAGCAAATTGTAAACTAATTTAAACATCAGTCTGTATTATACCTCACAGGCTTACTTTGTCTTACACTGTTTTCTAATAAAGAACCCAAATTAAGTCGGAGCTGGTTAAATAGGTGAGCTCCAGCTTTACCTCGCTACCTGCAAACCGGCAAATGTAAATGGAACAATCACGCAGAAAGTCACACACAAAGCAAGAGCCCAGAACTTGCATTCACTTTGATTAGTACGTGCAGCCCTGATAGAACGAGACACACAAACACACCGGCTATTGCCGAGGCTTGAAATCAGCTTTCCCGGCCTGTGCGCACAGAAAGCCATTAGATTGCTTTGGGTACTCACATTGGTTTTGTTTAAAGGCGGGCGCAGCGGCTGGAGCACGTAACGGTGGTAGCGAGACGTAGATCTTTTCAGACACAATGTCCAACTCGATAAATATTTATCTGCACGGATCTCCTGCTGTTTAAATTGCAACCCTCTTACAGTATTTAGCCAGATTTTCTCATCCGAAATCAATGCAGGTGGAGGCCGCTCAAACTATACTTTCTACACAACGAGGAAGTTGGTTTATCGGAAGGAAATGTTTCTGTAGGGATTAGATTGGTACAGTGCTATAAGCAAAAAAGTCATAACATACTGTAGTCGATAAATGGTCATCGGTTGCATAAAAGTTTCTTGACTGCTTTTCCATTATCCTCCTTCGTCAACATTATCTACTAAAAGTTCCTTCATTGAAAGTCACCCTACCCTGAAATATACCTCTGTGATATATGTATATTTAGAATATAATTGGTTTGTCGTAACTCCGATGTAGAGTTTAGTTTCTTGGGATATAAGACAGCCATCTTTGTTCATCTTTTAAGAGGCTAGTTGGCATATCTCTTTTTCCAGGAAGCATTGTCTGGTCTATAAGGCTCCCTACGCCAGCTTTACTCTCTCCGCAAGGAGAAATGTTAACCCCACCAAAAATAAGAAACCAAACTGTGGAAGTAAGTGGATGAACTATTTTTATGTAGAGACTGGGTGATTTGGAAGTGACTTCGGGAGGAGAGTTGCTCTAGGCCTAGTTACTGGATCCACTGGTGTGGCATTTCAGGTGGATGTTGGGACCAGAACCAGATTTCCTTAAGTTTTTGGTGAGGGGAGGCCATCAATCTCTAAATCTTGCTGTGATCTTATGGTCTAGAAAGATGAGGAAAAGTTTATTGGGAGCTGTTCTACTTTGAGTGGTCTGAAATAGACCACATCCTAGTGCACTTTTTTATGGCATTGCCACATTTTTAACTACTTGAGTGAAGAGCATGAAAAGGACAAGAGTGACTTTAAAGAGCTACGTTTGCCCAAATAGTTTCAGTTGCCATTGGCCAAATTCTCATTCAGCCGATATTATCCTTGACCTCGAATACATATTAACTAATGACTGTGTTCTCAATAGGGTGCAGGTAGAGAACTGCTGCTGGACACCTCTGGTGGCGGTCTATCTCACTTCAATCCTAGTGGATTAAGTGTTAAAGTTTAGCATGACAGATAGAAAGCCCCCATACCTGTAAGTGAATCATCTGTTCCCAATAAAATTGTTTGGTTCAACCGACAACCAACTTCTATTACCATTTAATATCACTAAATATTGTCTTTAGTCAACTCATAACAGATCCGTAGCTGATAGTCACAATTGGACCCCAATGACCCAACCAAGAAAACGTAATAGCATCTGGGGAAAGTTTCAGTAATGTAGAGAGTTGTAAACACTTCTGATGTCGAGAGGGAAGAGCCAATCTTCCCGCTTTGCAACTATGGTCTGATCCTTCCCCCGATTACTATAAAGTTCAAAAACATCATCAATTCAGATGAATTTTGCCATGATATTATCTTTAATAATTTTATGGTTACTGTTAGTGGATCTACATTTACTTCCATTTCCATCTGAAGAGTGCCATGGAGTGCCGTCCATAAATGTGTAAATTAAAATAGCATAAAGTAGACTCTTTGCGAAACATTATCGGCCAAAGTACTGTGTTACTA
Organism: Oophaga sylvatica; assembly: GCA_033576555.1. Taxonomy (NCBI): domain Eukaryota; kingdom Metazoa; phylum Chordata; class Amphibia; order Anura; family Dendrobatidae; genus Oophaga; species Oophaga sylvatica. Next base: position 530,069,044 of record JARQOD010000005.1, on the reverse strand, counting down.
TGTCAATGTCATCGTGTACAGTATATGAGGTATATGGTCAGCAGAAAAAGGTGGAGTCCACCTCGTCTCTGGTGGTAACTATTGACTAATGATCCCGTATTTGGAAAGGATAAGATATTGGTGGGTTTGCAGTTTCCCTTAATTTTTTTTAAATTGGTTCATTTTTATGAAACTTTGACTATAATTTCTTTTTACAATCAGATTGCTGTTTTTCTGTGTTATGGAGACATTCAAGGCTCTCTGTTTCTGTTATATAAATCGTAAAAAAGAAAAGTTCACTATAAATTGACAATTGCCAGTGCGCTACTACGATGGAGATTATCAATTCTTAGAAAAACAAGTAACAATACCAACAGATTTTTAAGTTTCCTTTGATGGAGAAAAAAAAAATAAAAAGGAATTTTCCCATTCATCGAGTAGCCTTGGAAACGGCTGCTCCCCATTTGACCCCATTTATGTTAAGAGACTAAATAGAAAAAAAGGACAATTCTTCTCTGTGCTTTTTGATAAGGGAAGGTCAGTGATATAATCTGTGCTGTGCACTATTTAGCCACAGATGACAAAAATCAAATTGCAGTGGGGTCTCGACATGCTAAAGGGCAAATGTGATGAGCAAGGAGTGAGATTCAGGGCCGTTCATGAATGACGGGGAAGCGTGACACTACCGGGCTGACAAAGCTGATGATTGACAATGGGAGATAGGTTGCAGGAGCCTGTGTATCTTTCAATAAATGCTGTATAAATGATTGTTAATATCAATATAATGGACAATAGAGTTTAGAAAACAAGGTGACCCGTGTAAGATAACACAGGTGACCAAGGTCTTGCACGATGATGCTTACATAATACCGTAGACATAATTAATGTTTCTATTTCTACCAATGTACTTCCTTTGAGAAAATAAGCCTTTCCAAAAAGAGTAACCAGGATTGTATTCTCTATGAAAAGTTAAGGTCCGTTTACACCGGCCGACCCGCGGCACTAAACCTCCGATCCTTGTTTGCAGATCGGCGGTTGTTTATTAGCTTGTTTGTACAGACCCCAGACAGACTGAATCATTTGTAAAAGATCATTCCGTATGTACAGGCTGCCATTGTTTTCGACAATGCCGGTGCTATTCACACATTAGAATGGGCTGCAGAGAAAAATCATCTTTTTTGCAGATCAAAAGATCTTGTCACCTAACGAACAAGCTTTGCTTGTTCATTGGGTAATCGGCAGTCTGTTTGGATTGTAAGATTACCGTGAAATGAGCATTCTTAGGAGCGCCTGTAATGATCTGTTCACGGACCGCTCCTGCTGGCAATTCTCCTGCTTCAGGGTATCACGCTGACAGAGCAGTTCCATCTCTTCCACTCACTCTGCTCTGTTGAGGGGGCATCATGCTGAAGTCAAGCTAATTGAGAGTCCTCTCTCCATGGCCTAATTTCAAGGAGCAGCTGTCAATCTACATGATGTTGGCAGTGACGCCCCACTGGCAGAGCAGAGCAGAAGTCAGAGAGCTGCCCTGTCGACGTGACATCACAGAAAACAGGTGAATCGCCACCTGAGCCAGGAGAGATTGCTACAAAGCAAAACTGGCAGATAGTTAACAACTACCTGCCAGTAAGTTCACTGAAACATTTCTTTCTTACCATCAAGTATAGAAACAATAAAATCCAAGCTCGGGCTATGGGCAAATGTCATGATAGTGGTTTTTATTTTATATATATATATATATATATATGTATAATAAATTTGTATGGATAACAAAGGAAAAAAATCTAAGAGGTAAAGGCAAGGAGAAAAATACTCGTCCAGCTGCCTTTATCGGCAAAATAGAATTAGCCATGCAGCATTTATAAATCAAGTGAATGGAGCGTATTTTGTAGAGAAGCATGGCCGGGCCTTATCTAAGGGATGGAGCTCTTCACAATAGCATTAGGGAAATGTTTGACTTTAGTTAGAGAAGCGTAAGGACACAAGAACAGATGATGGCGGCCTAATAGCCCTTCTTAAGAATGACAGCATCCCGCCATTAGCTTTCCTCTTCTACCCATGGAAATTGCTCATACCTTTCCTTTTCTCTTCCATATCTGCTGGAGTCTTTTTTTTTTTGTCCGCTCTTTTTCAATTTTGTCTGCACTCGGATAAGCGCATGCTAACACAATATGATTGAGTTGTAAAATGGAACGCTGTCTCCTCTAATCTCTTTTATGTAGATATGGAGGTCTGGGAAATCTTCATTCATTCTAGCTCTCTCTTCTTATAGCTGCTGTTGGTCTGTCAGTATATAGGAGGTCTCGTCAAGGGCGGATTCTAGGTTTCTTAGGGTGAGAGAAAAAGATTTGCCCGCCCTTGTAAAGTTATCTATTGCTACCTCTTGTATCAGAAATTATTAAATGGGTTCTTCCTATTTGATGAACCTCTGTTGACGACATATATATGCTACGTACATGATTTGTGGGGGGAGTATTGGTAATCCTTGTGGAGACCCAGGTTTGGTAGAGACTAGAGAGACCTATAGGCAATGCTTCCTGGGAAATATTATGCAAATTAGCTTTCCTCCAGCAGGAAGAAAACTGTCTCTTTAGTGCCATCTAGAGGTAGGTAGCACATACTATGTATATGAGAAAATACAGCGATAGAGATTAATAGTAGATCGGTTGCCCCATAATTTACCTCTACGTGGCCCCATTGTTATATCTAATGCAAAAAAAATTAGAAATGCATTAAAATCTGATATAACTTTTATATTGGAAAAGTAGTCTGTCAACACAGAGGATCATCTTGGAATCCTGGTTTCCAAAACACTATCGGGCTCCAAGTACAACAAAGGTCCAACAGAAGGCAACCACATTTGGTGCTGATTTTGGAGCACGTGCTCACCAATAGGATCACATTCATAGTCCTTCAGGCTTGAGCTTAAAGAAGCACTAAAATTAAAGTTTTCATTCACTTACTATATTGCAGCCATCATATTGTATAGTGTGAAATAGATAAACTTGGCACTCAACTTTCAGACGTTAATTCCAATTTTATTGCAGTCAAAGAGCAGAAAAAGACGTTTCGGTCCAACAAGGGCCTTCCTCAATCCGACTGCTTGTGGTAAGGAAATAGTATGAATGAAAGGCAGCTTGCCTTATAGGGGAGAGTTCCTCTTATAGTTTAATTATTGTATAAGTTTCTTATCTGATGATACCTAGTCAGGGTATTATCCAAAATGAGATCCAGGGCTACGGGCCAGAATGGCTCTCTAAGGATCTTTTAGGATGTCAGGCAGGGGCGCAGGTCTCTCTCCTCTGACACGGCGTCCACCGCTTATCATATTGTATAGCACTGTGTACTTACAATTGCTCATTTTGCCTTTCTACCCAATTAATTCTTCTCTTTTCCATTAATTCTATGACATCACGTGATTAAAATCTGACTAGTTGAATCATACTCAGATCTGTGTAGAAACAAGAAGTCTATTTTCCCTGTATGAGTCAAGAGTCACTGCAAAAGTCCCTGACAGGGGACAGGAGGGAGCAGCTGGGTCGGGAGTTGAAGAGGAGCATGACTCATGCAGCGAAAAGAAACTTGCTGTTTCTACATAAAGCTTAGAAGGATTCAGCTAGACAGTTTTTAATCACATAATGTCATAGACCTAATAGGAAAGAGAAGAATTATTGGGTAGAAAGGCAAAATGAGCAATTGTAAGTACACAGTGCTGTATAATATGATGACTGCAATTTGTTAAGAGAGTACAAAGTTTAAAGAGAGGGCTTCTGTAAAGGGGTTGTCTGGTGAAAACAAATTATCACCTGTCTGCAGAATAGCTGACTACTTACCGATCAGTTGGGGTCTAACCGCTAGCACCCACACTGATTGGCACAACGGAGAATTTTTATTCTTGATGGGGCAGTTTTAGTCCCGTAACAAAATAGAACGGTTGGATGAATGCCCAACCGCTGCTCCGTTCATTCTCTATAGGGCGGTCGGAAAAATTCCAACTCAGCGATCAACCATAGAGAATGAATGGTGCGGCAGTTGAGCATGCAAACTTCAGCTCCATTATAACAGGGATAAAAGTGTCCCGTTCTGCGGGTCGGTGCGAGTCTTAGCGGACAAACTCCCGTCAATCCACAATTTTTCACCAATCCATTGGAAAGGTGATAACTTGTTTGATCTGATTACCCCGTTAAGTGTTTGATAATTCCCTGTTGACTCGACAAGTGACTTGCAGTAGTTTGTGTCCTAGAAAATGTAGTTCTTACATTGGGTAAAGTGTAATTCATAAAACAAATATCACACTAGAGTGTAGATCATTGCATTCGAATAGCTTAGCAAAGGCTTCTTTTGACTCTCGGTTCTGCAAATGTGCATTCTGCAGCTTCTGCCCAAGGTGGGGTTTTTGTGGAAGATTTCCAAGTGGAAACCTTGGACACATACATCCCACATAGACTGACATGTTAAAAAATGTATACTCTGTATTTTCTCTGCATAGACTAGTCTAATCAGCTGTGCTATTCCAAATGGCAAAAAAACTATATCCTTATGTAAACTGTCCAACGAAGTCCAAAAGTACACTCGTAGGGGACCTTTTGGGCATATTTGACACTTAAGCTTTCCCAGTGTATATGACAAATGGCCAGAGGAAGTGTTGTGTGAAAACAGCTGTAGGTGTAGGGGGGTGTCTGATAGCTAACTGTTGACTGTTTCTAATAGCAACCAGCAGTATTACGATTACAGCTCTGGGAAATAATGCAAGCTTTTAACATCAGTACAATTGTAAAACAATTTATTTACAAATCAGTTTAATTTTTTTTTTTATCTTGGAAGAACTTTCTAGTACGTTTCAGACTATATGATAAGATTTAGAATAATTGGAAAGATGAAGACCAGCACAGGAATTGTTGCAGTAATGACCCAGTTCCTATCAATCACTGATCAAAAGTGTCATTCTAACAATTCTTAGTCCAAGGACACTGGCAAGTTTCCACTTGGCCACTAACCCTGCAAGGGTTAAGCACGTGGAGCTCCACCGAAGATGAATTATGTCAGAGGATATGGAAAAAGATTTGATTGAGGCCAGATCCCAATTTTGCAATGACTTTAACGCCACTCCTGTAATGTAAGTGTCTAATTGACATTCAGAAAAATGTTCAGTGTCCACTGGTCCTAAATGGAGGCAGGAAACATTAAGCTCTTAAAGATCTTCATAACAGGAAGATAAAGGAACAGAATGTTCTCTCAAATGGCTCCATGCTTGAGAAAATACTAAGTAGGTGGCGGAATTTAAATTTTTCCCCGTTTCAGGTGCAGAAAAAAAAATATATCCATGTAAAACATTAATTGAAATAAATCCAACCCAAAATGGGTAGTTTCCCAATTTGTTCCGACAATTGCACATCACTAGATTGAACAATGTCTCCGGCAGAAGCCGAATGACCCGGCGAGTTTTCTAATTTGATGGAAGGCTGTTTTACCTGAGAATACTTTATTTTTGGATTATTATGAATTCAATCAGAATGTTTTGAATATTTCAGCACTAACATTAATGTTTTATGAAGCATTATTGTTGAAGAGCCGCCTTTTACGAAGGACAATATTGAAGCATTTGTTGGAGACACAATTTTTTTCTAGGCTTATTCTAAGTCGTCTGGCTGAGCAGGAGCCATATTTGCTCAGCAAATTACGGTGCTGTAAATTCGCGCTCTACGAATTCTGTGACACAGTAATTGATTATCTCACAATCACAAGTGTCTCAGAAGAAACCATGGGGACAACCTATATAACTTACAACCATACTTCCACTCTTAGAGGGATTCTTCTTGGTCAGTCTTCTCCACTTGCTTTTTAAAATGATTTCTACTCTATTAAGATGTTCCTAAAGTTTGAACCTCAGCTTGTAGACACAATATATGTTACAAATATATGTTGAAGTGTTTGTCCTCCATTAATGCAATCTCCATCATCACTGTAGAACTGTTGAAGATGGACAAGCCCATCTCGAGTTAACTAATGCTCTGCTTTAAATGGGACATGGCAATCCAACAGATAAGGAACCATCCCAAAGGTCACACTGGTCTTCTTTCCTACAAAGGATATATTGGTAGATTGGGTGGAAATCCAACTGGTAAGGAACCAAACTAAAGGTCACACTGTTTTTCTTTCCTACAAAGGATATAATGGTAGGTTGGGTGGAAATTCAACTGGTAAGGAACCAAACTAAAGGTCACACTGGTCCTCTTTCTTACAAATGATACATTGGGAGGTCGGGTAGAAGTCCAATAGAAAATGAAGCAACCTAAAAGTCACACTGGTCTTCTTTCCTACACAGTATTGATTGGGAGGTTGGGTAGAAATCCAACAGATAAGGAGCCAACCTAAAAATCACACTCTTCTTCTTTCCTACAAAGTATTAATTAGGAGGTTGGGTAGAAATAAAATAGATAAGGAGCCAACCTAAAAATCACACTGTTCTTCTTTCCTACAAAGATGTATCGGGAAGTTGGGTGTGGACATGCACCATGTTGAAGACCCTTTTCCACTTTTGCTACAGTATGATGGACATTCTACTCTATTTCCCAATCTACATGAGTCCTCCTGTCTGAGTAGTGAGATTAGGGTGTAAACAAGCACAGTATTGAGGACCTTATTTTGGATAATTGCTTGTCACAGGTGTGTCGCGGCGGAGATCGTCGCGATTGCACAACCCTGACTTCGTACAGCTGAGTTTCTGGTGCTGGGTGTTTTTCAGCACAGAGGGATTAATTCTTTCTCTCTCGATGCTGGACAGACCAACCTCGCCCAGCTGCGATTGATGTTTTGTTAATTAGCTTCCTTCATATACCTCTGGTCTCTGGGGAAGTTGCCGGTGAAAGCATTCTTTCCCAGACCAGCAGAGGGGATCGTTTCTTAGAAGACTTAAGGTAACGCCACACTAAGCAATCCCGCTAGCGATCTCGTTAGCGTTGCATACTAATGAGATCGCTAGCGGGATTGTTTCTATATCGCTAAAGCTGCCGCATTTAGCGATATAGTTAACGACCTATCGCCGTAGCGATCTTCTAACGACTTTAGCGGTACAAAAGTACCGCTAATCGCTAAGAAAGGTGCCACACAGCGATTAAATACTTACCCCAGCGGGAGCGCCAGCGATGAAATAGGTCCGAACGATTCCAGCGCGAGCGAGATCACAGCAGGAAGCTCGTCGCTGGAAGCTGCCGCACTGAACAATATCGCTAACGGGATCGCTAAAATAGTGACGTTTTTTTAGCGATCTCGTTAGCGATATTGTTTAGTGTGGCATACCCTTTAAGCTAAGAGTCCCCTGTTGTGGGTTTTTCCTCTCCTCGCTTATTTTTTTATTCTTCTTACCTTTTGTGTTCCTCTGTTAGTGGAAGTTTTTGTATGCAAGGCAGTGTTTTCTTTACCCCCTGTCTGTCTCGTTTGTATTGACTGTGTGTAAGCTGTTGCCTGCCCTTCCCTGTGTGGTAATCGGGTCCTTCTCAGGACTAGATTACAGTGGTCAGGGATCTACAGGAGACAGGGTTACGCTGGCGGCCTGGACCTCTTTACCATTAACAGTACCTCGGTAGGGGGATTAAGTTAGGGACCCAGTTCAGGGGTCGCATAGACCCCGGCACCACTACCCAAAAAATGAGACAGCGATTTACTGGCACAGTATAGACCAAAAATACATTGATATTATGTCAGGTAAGTAATATTGCTGGCAGTTTCTATGTATAATGTTGATATTTTTATAATATGAAATATAGAGTGTTGGTCACATTAGATATATGTACTATCATAGAATATATTGTTATACGTCGTGACATTTTTACGGCCTCTAAAAGATTCTCTCAGCTACCATGGATCATAGCCAGTTAGCTCAGCAGTTGCGAGTTTGTCCATGAGCGACGACGTTAAGTCCAAGGTTTTGTACCCCGGAGCAAACCAATCTGAACCTAAAGTGGCTCTCCCGGACAGGTTCACTGGTGGGCGGACAAATTTTTTTATCCTTCCGGAGGCTTGTAAATTATATTTTCGGCTACGGCCTCGGTCTTCGGGGAGTGAAGACCAGAGGGTGGGAATTGTCATCTCGCTCTTACAAGGGGACCCTCAAAACCTGGGCGTTCTCTCTTCCTCCAGACTCCCCGCTCTCCAGTCAGTAGATCGATTTTTTACAGCCCTGGGTCTGGTATATGATGACCCGGATCGGGTCTCCTTGCTGAAATGAAGTTACGTAAGATACGCAGGGAGATCGTCCGGCGGAGGAATTTTCTTCTGAGTTCCGTAGATGGGCCACAGATACTCAGTGGAATGACCCAGCTCTTAGGAGCAGTTTTGTCAAGGATTATCTGACAAATTAAAAGATGTGTTGGCTCAGTATGATTCTCCCCCGTCACTGGAGGCCGTGTGGCCCTTGCAATTCGCATTGATAGACGGCTTCGAGAGAGGGGCGAGGTAACTCTGCCCCTGTGATGACTCCACCTTCTACTATAGTCCCTCATTTGAGGTTCCCCTGGTTTGTTCTGAGGAGCCTATGCAGTTAGGAGGGACATCGTTTCGAGGGGGGGGATCGGCGGTGCGCCGCAAGGCAGGAAAGTGTTACTTCTGCGGGAGAAAGGGACATTTTGTTGGGGGTGTTCCATCCGTACTTTGCTGAGCAAGAGTCGCCGGAAACTGTTGATCCCAGGTTGTGTGGTGGACGACAATCGGGAGTATGTATTTCGTCCCCAAGTCCGTCTCAGTTTCTCGTACCAGCGGAGGTGGTGGTAGGTACAGGAACTGAGAGAATTTCTGTTCTTCTGGATAGTGGGGCCGCGGCTAATCTGGTGGACCTCGGTTGCCCAGGTGCAAGGTATGCAACTGAGTGTATTGCCAAACCTACCCCATATTCTCTATTGACGCCAGGCCTCCAGTCAAGGTAGCTTGTGCAAGCCGTGCATAACATAGACCTTCGAGTGGGGCAATACATAAGAACATATTGTCTTGTTATGTGTTGGAGGGCCTTCCACTCCCATTTGTTGGGACTTCCTTGGTTAACTAAACATAACCCAGTTATTAATTGGCAATCCAGAGAGATAAGCCAGTGGGGTGAATTTTGCCATAGTAACTGCATGACACGGTCATCGGTGCGGTCGTGCCTAGAACCTTACCTCCTTTTCTGGAGGACTTTGAGGATTGTTTTCAGAAGGGGTGTCAAGAATTACCTCCTCATCGCGCGTATGACTGTGCTATAAAATTGCTTCCTGATGCTAAATTACCTAAATCTAGGTTATATAACCTTTCTGGTCCTGAGAGGCAAGCTATGAAGGATTATATTTCGGAAAGTCTAGCCAAGGGGCATATTAGACCTTCATCTTCCCCAGTGGCCGCGGGGTTCTTCTTTGTGAAGAAAAAAGATGGAGGCCTACGCCCTTGCTTGGATTTCCGTGAGCTGAATCGGATTACGGTCCGAGATCCGTATCCGCTCCCACTTATTCCTGATCTCTTCAATCAGATTGTGGGCGCCAAATGGTTCTCTAAGTTGGATCTCAGGGGGGCGTATAATCTGATTAGGATAAAGGAGGGGATGAGTGGAAGACGGCGTTTAACACTCCGTAGGGACATTATGAGAACCTTGTCATGCCTTTCGGTCTGACTACTGCCCCGGCAGTGTTTCAACATTTTGTTAATGACATCTTTCGCCACCTAGTGGGACAGTTTGTTGTCATTTATCTAGATGACATCTTAATTTACTCGCCGGATCTTGTGTCTCATCAGGAGCATGTGAGACAGGTGTTGCAGATCTTGCGAGACAATAAACTATACGCCAAATGGGAGAAGTGTGTATTCGCCGTACAGGAACTTCAGTTTTTAGGATTCCTGGTGTCAGCTTCTGGTTTCCGTATGGACCCTGGGAAAGTGAATGCAGTGCTTGAATGGGATCGGCCAGAGGATCTTAAGGCACTGCAGCGTTTCCTGGGGTTTGCTAACTACTACCGGAAATTTATTCGTAATTTCTCATCCGTTGTCAAACCTCTCACTGACGTGACAAAAAAAGGGACGGATTTTTCTAGGTGGTCTGACAAAGCTTGTCAAGCATTTTCCTCCTTGAAAAAATGTTTTGCTTCAGCACCCATACTCATCCAACCTGATGCATCACAACCGTTCATTCTGGAGGTAGACGCATCTGACGTAGGAGTGGGTGCGGTATTATCTCAAGGTCCGTCCCCTGGTAAATGGCATCCGTGCGCTTTATTCTCTAAAAAATTGTCGTCCGCCGAGAGGAATTATGATGTCGGCAATAGGGAACTCTTGGCCATTAAGTTGGCTTTTGAAGAGTGGCGTCACTTTTTGGAGGGGGCAGTCCACCCGGTCACCGTCATTACTGATCACAAGAACCTGCTGTATTTAGAGTCTGCAAAACGTCTGAATTCCAGACAAGCTAGATGGTCGTTGTTCTTTACCAGGTTTAATTTTGTCGTCACATATCGTCCTGGGTCAAAAAATGTAAAGGCTGATGCCTTGTCTCGTAGTTTCCCGGGGGCCGGGAAGACGGATGACCTGGTTCCTATTCTTCAGGAGGGAGTTGTGGTGTCGGCTGTATGCTCTGAGCTTGAGGAGGAGATATTGGAAGCTCAGGGGGACGCCCCTGTAGGACCTCCAGGGAGACTGTTTGTTCCAGATCAGTTAAGACAAAAGGTTATCGAGGCACATCATAATTCTGCTTTGGCAGGACACCCAGGGAGTAAAGCAACTGTGGATCTCGTTTCTCGCCGGTTTTGGTGGCCTAACTTAAATAAAGAGGTGGTAACTTTTGTCGCGTCCTGTGGGGTATGTGCGCGCTCTAAGACCCCACATACCCGTCCGTCTGGGGCCCTTTTACCGTTGAAAATCCCGGAGCGTCCATGGACCCATCTGTCTATGGACTTCATTACGGACCTCCCTCCGTCTTCAGGTAAAACTGTCATACTAGTTGTAGTTGACAGGTTCAGCAAAATGGCACATTTTATTGCTCTTCCTGCTCTTCCTAATGCTAAAACTCTGGCGCAGGTGTTCATTGGGGAGATTGTGAGACTTTACGGGTTGCCTTCCGATGTGGTGTTGGATCGGGGGTCTCAGTTTGTGTCCAAATTCTGGAGGGCATTTTGTTCTCGTCGGGGGATGCAGTTGTCATTTTCTTCGGCTTTTCATCCGCAGACTAATGGTCAGACAGAGCGTCTGAATCAGAGCTTAGAGACATATCTCCGGTGTTTTGTCTCAGAGAACCAAGAGGACTGGTCTTCTTTCTTGCCTCTGGCAGAGTTCGCTCTTAACAATAGGCGGAGCGAGTCCACTGGTAAGTCCCCGTTTTTTGGGGCATATGGTTTTCACCCCAGTTTTGTACTTTCAATGGGGGGGGCTCTTCTGGGGTTCCTGAGGAGGAACGATTTTCGTCGTCACTTGCTTCAGTGTGGAGAGGAGTGCTTAATAATCTGAGCACTATGGGGAACCGATACAAACGTATGGCTGATAGGAGGAGAGTGTCTGCTCCGGACCTAAGTGTGAACGATCTGGTATGGTTGTCTACCAAGAATATAAAACTTAAGGTTCCCTCCTGGAAACTGGGTCCCAGGTTCATCGGGCCATACAGGATCAGTTCAATAATTAATCCGGTGGCTTTCCGTCTTGACCTCCCTCCTACGTTTAAAATCCACAATGTGTTCCACAAATCGTTGCTTAAGAGGTACGTGGCACCAGTTATACCGTCACCTCTACCTCCTCCTCCAGTGGTGGTCAATGGTAATTTGGAGTTTCAGGTATCGAAGATCATTGACTCACGTCTGAATCGCCGGTCCCTTCAGTACCTTGTTCATTGGAGGGGTATGGTCCTGAGGAGAGGATGTGGGTTTCTGCGTCGGATATTAACGCAGACCGATTGGTTCGGGCCTTCCACACTACTCACCCAGATAGACCAGGCCCTGAGGGTCCAGAGGCCCCTCGTAGAAGGGGGGGGTACTGTCACGGGTGTGTCGCGGCGGAGATTGTCGCAATTGCACACCATGACTTCGCACAGCTGAGTTTCTGATGCTGGGTGTTTTTCAGCACTGAGGGAGTTAATTCTTTCTCTCTCGATGCTGGACAGACCAGCCTCGCCCAGCTGTGATTGATGTTTTGTTAATTAGCTTCCTTCATATACCTGCTGGTCTGCTGGGGAAGTTGCCGGTGAAAGCATTCATTCAGACCAGCAGAGCGGATCGTTTCTTAGAAGACTTAAGCTAAGAGTGCCTGTTGTGATTTTTTCCTCTCCTCGCTTATTGTTTATCTTCTTAACCTTTTGTGTTCCTCTGTAGTGGAAGTTTTGTATGCAAGGCAGTGTTTTCTTTACCCCCTGTCTGTCTCGTTTGTATTTGACTGTGTGTAAGCTGTTGCCTGCCCATTCCCTGTGGTGGTAATCAGGGTCCTTCTCAGGACTAGATTACAGTGGTCAGGGATCTACAGGAGACAGGGTTACGCTGGCGGCCTGGACCTCTGTACCATTAACAGTACCTCCAGGTAGAGGGACTAGTCAGGACCCCAGTTCAGGGTCAGCATAGACCCGGTCCACCTCTATCCTGAGACAGCGTTTCACGTGCACAGTATAGACCCACAATACATTGGATATTATGTCAGGTAAGACATTGCTGGCAGATTCTACGTATACATGTTGATATTTTCTATAATATGAAATATAGAGTGTTGTCTCATTAGATATATGTTACTATCATAGAATATATCTGTTATACGTCGTGACATTGCTTTGGTGGTCATTACTCTGTGTTCCCATTTTGATAGATACTTGGTCTACAAAACCAACCCAAGGATCCCACCACCATTATTGTATAGGATGGGTTTTTCTGTATTGGTAGCAGGATGGATTTGAGTAAGCGCCATTTTGAGGACCCTCTGTTAGATTCTTACTACTGTATCATTGCCATTCTACTTCATGGATAACTTTCTTGGTGCATACCCAGTTTTGAAAACTGATCCAATGGTCATACTACACTTTTCTCCTACAATTGGTGGGTCCTCTGTCTTGGTCGGGATGACGGAGTGTTGGATTATTGCTGTGGAGGTCATTATACTCTACAGATCCCTGTCTTGCTGTAGTTTATAAAATGCACTCAAAGGTCTACAGCCCTTGTCTCCAGATGGGTTCTCCTATGTTAGTATTTGGATTGGGTGTCAAACGTACTCTCTGCTTTGTTCTCCATGTTCTGTCTACAAGATAATTTGCTTCTATTTTCCTTTCTTGAGATCCTATAACTGTTGAGATTATATAATCAGGGATCAGTCTTGAGTGTGTTCAGAATGGGCACCATTGGGTGCAGCTTCTTCGTAGGCAAAATTTGGTTCATGGTAAAATCCATTAAGGTAGCATCAGTGGATCTACAGGTAAAATATCTGACTAGTGACAAATTTCAACTCATGAGATGATAGACGATTGGTTAACCTAAATGGAAAGACCCTGTGTGAACTATCAGATCCTGCGGCTGCCAATTGTGCCACAATACAAGCCCCCAACATCCAGCTGTTTGCAACCCCCCTCTATCTTTCCCAGACAATCTGTAAATGAACGTGTGTCTATCACAGCCTCAGAATGACACTCTAGAGATATTGATTAATAGTTGCCTGAAGCTCCTTTTAGCAAATCAAATTTTCACTTTTAGCAAAGAATTCACCTCCGATTTATTCAGCAAAGTGTAATGCACTAAATTGACTTTGACATTCAGGGGAAATGGCTGCAAACCCACAGAGGGGCGAAAGGGATATAAATTCTTTGGGAGCAGAAAATTTAGCGCGCCAGCTGATATCTCAGTATGGAACTTCAGAATGTGATTTAAGCCGCGCGCCTGGAAAAACAATTCTAATAACAATGATTTTTTTTTTGTTCTGTCGTTTCAGTTACAGTTATAGTTTTTCTTTTACAGTGTTATTGGATTACTGGTTATATTATTAAGATAGATAGATATTAGAGAGATTGATAGATAATATATACAGTTAGGTCCATAAATATTTGGACAGAGACAACATTTATCTAATTTTGGTTCTAGACATTACCACAATGAATTTGAAACAAAACAAATCAGATGCAGTTGAAGTTCAGACTTTCAGCTTTCATTTGAGGGTATCCACATTAAAATTGGATGAAGGGTTTAGGAGTTTCAGCTCCTTAACATGTGCCACCCTGTTTTTAAAGGGACCAAAAGTAATTGGACAGATTAAATAATTGTAAATAAAATGTTCATTTCTAGTACTTGGTTGAAAACCCTTTGTTAGCAATGACTGCCTGAAGTCTTGAACTCATGGACATCACCAGACACTGTGTTTCCTCCTTTTTGATGCTCTGCCAGGCCTTCACCGCAGTGGTTTTCAGTTGTTGTTTGTTTGTGGGCCTTTCTGTCTGAAGTTTAGTCTTTAACAAGTGAAATGCATGTTCAATTGGGTTGAGATCAGGTGACTGACTTGGCCATTCAAGAATATTCCACTTCTTTGCTTTAATAAACTCCTGGGTTGCTTTGGCTTTATGTTTTGGGTCATTGTCCATCTGTAGTATGAAACGACGACCAATCAGTTTGGCTGCATTTGGCTGGATCTGAGCACACAGTATGGCTCTGAATACCTCAGAATTCATTCGGCTGTTTCTGTCCTGTGTCACATCATCAATAAACACTAGTGACCCAGTGCCACTGGCAGCCATGCATGCCCAAGCCATCACACTGCTTCCGCCATGTTTTACAGATGATGTGGTATGCTTTGGATCATGAGCTGTACCACGCCTTCGCCATACTTTTCTCTTTCCATCATTCTAGTAGAGGTTGATCTTGGTTTCATCTGTCCAAAGAATGTTCTTCCAGAACTGTGCTGGCTTTTTTAGATGTTTTTTAGCAAAGTCCAGCCTAGCCTTTTTATTCTTGATTCTTATGAGTGGCTTGCACCGTGCAGTGAACCCTCTGTATTTAATTTCATGCAGTCTTCTCTTTATGGTAGATTTGGATATTGATACGCCTACCTCCTGGAGAGTGTTGTTCACTTGGTTGGCTGTTGTGAAGGGGTTTCTCTTCACCATGGAGAGTATTCTGCGATCATCCACCACTGTTGTCTTCCGTGGGCGCCCAGGTCTTTTTGCATTGATGAGTTCACCAGTGCTTTCTTTCTTTCTCAGAATGTACCAAACTGTAGATTTTGCCACTCCTAAAGTTGTAGCAATTTCTCGGATGGGTTTTTTCTGTTTTTTGCAGCTTAAGGATGGCTTGTTTCACCTGCATGGAGAGCTCCTTTGACCGCATGTTTCCTTCACAGCTAAACCTTCCAAATGCAAACACCACACCTCAAATCAACTACCAGCCCTTTTATCTGCTTAATTGAGAATGATATAATGAAGGGATTGCCCACACCTGTCCATGAAATAGCCTTGGAGTCAATTGTCCAATTACTTTTTGTACCTTTAAAAACAGGGTGGCACATGTTAAGGAGCTGAAACTCCTAAACCCTTCATCCAATTTTAATGTGGATACCCTCAAATGAAAGCTGAAAGTCTGAACTTCAACTGCATCTGATTTGTTTTGTTTCAAATTCATTGTGGTAATGTCTAGAACCAAAATTAGATAAATGTTGTCTCTGTCCAAATATTTATGGACCTAACTGTAGATAATAGATAGATAGATAGATAGATAGATAGATAGATAGATAGATAGATAAATAGATAATTAGAGAGATAGATGATAGATATTTGACAGATAGATAGAAGGATGCATAGATTGTTAGATAGACAGATGGAAGGATAGATAGACATAGGTAGATATATATATATATATATATGAGACAGATAGAGAATAGATAGATGCTGTAGATAGACAGATATGAACCTGTCTATATTTCTACTTATCTATCTATCATTATCTATCGATCTATCTATTATCTATCCATTATCTCTATCTATCTATTATCTATCTATTATCTATTCTATCTATCTATCTATCTATCTATCTATATCTATCTATCTATCTTGTCTATTTCTATATCTTTCTATTATCTATCTATTATCTCTTTCTATTATCTATCCATTATCTCTATCTATCTATTATCTATCTATCTATCTATCTATCTATCTATCTATCTATCTATCTATTATCTATCTAATAATCTATTATCCATACTATCTTCCTGTCTATTTATGACCTATTTATATATCTATACATGACTTCACTAGTCCTTATTTCTTATACTTTAGGACATATCACAGTTTTCTTTATATAAACCCTATTATTACCGTTTGCCTTTCTTATTTATTATTCTTGCTTTGCGGCGTTTTTGTTTAGTGATTTCCTTTTCCGTGTTTTATTACTGTACTTGTGCATAACACCGGTATTATTTTCCTATCCTATTACTTCCACTTTCATGCTTTCAGTCCTTTGTCTTTACACCCAACCACATTATCACCTCCAAGTGGAATAATGGTAGAGTGAAACTTTATGTGCGAAATACAATCGATTTACCCGGGGCTGCAAAACCGCGTCTTAATGTGAAACATATGTATAGAGGCATGTTCATTTACAGAACATTGAAACAGCACAATCTAGGTAATAATGCAAGGAAGAGGCAAGAGATAGCATATGCTTCTGCTTTAACAAATGCTTGTTGACAGGGCTGGCCTAAGAGCTTAGGAGAGCCAGGTGGCTGCTTTGATGACAGATTCTTATGGGAGGTGAAGTCGGGAATTTGCCTTCACGGTGTCTGCCGTCTTGAGCCGAGTCTCATCTTTTTCTTCATGTTCCTTCGAGCTATAGTCACATGGCATCATAGGTTAACTGGTGTCTCTTTACTTCATGACCCTGTGTACGCCTGTATTACTGGGAGATAAGAGCCAGAGGACGTATGGTAGATAAAGCGGAAGTCAATCAGATGCCATGAAATACGGCGCATGGGATGTCTAGATTCTTCTAGATAATTGGAAAGACTTTTTAGAATTTTTGGATTTGCCTTTCTTTATTCTTTTTAATTGTTAATACCGAAGGGATACATTAAAGGAGGGTCATGGTCAAGTGTGGAGCCTAAAAACCTGAGGGCATGTGATGAGTGCCAGGAGTGGCACCACTAAGACACTTTACCTTGGACAATGTATTTTAGGCCTAAAGGTACTGCCACACTACTCGATCCCGCTAACGATCTCGTTAGCGTCGCATACTAATGAGATCGCTAGCGGGATTGTTTCTATATCGCTAAGTGCGGCCACATTTAGCGATATAGTTAACGACGCTATCGCGGTTAGCGATCTCTTAACGACTTTAGCGGTACAAAAGTACCGCTAAATCGCTAAGAAAAGGTGCCACACAGCGATATATACTTACCCAGCGGGAGCGCCGACGATAAAATAGGCGGACGTTCAGCGCGAGCGAGATCACAGCAGGAAGCTCGTCGCTGGCAGATGCCGCACACAACAACATCGCTAACGGGATCGCTAAATAGTGACGTTTTTTAGCGATCCCGTTAGCGATGTTGTTTAGTGTGGCATACCCTTTAGGCTTTGCTCGAGTGAAGAAAAGCCTATCATCCATTACGCATAAATTAATTATTCCTAAAAGGAAAAATGATCAAGACCTGCCCAAGAGGTTCAAGTGTTCTACGGAAAGCCAGTCAATTAAGTTTTTGGATCAATGATGGTACAGCTTTAGACTAGAGACCCACAAATTTTATGAGAAAAGGCAAATAGAAAATAAAAAAGTGTCAGTTCATTTCACCATTCCTGTGCTAGAGATATTTACCCCAGGAAACTTCCAGGGTAGACAATCTGTGGTGCACGGAATATGCAATGGTCTGACTTCCAGGTCAAATAGCTCTCAATGGTCCAAAAGGGGATGTTCTCCAGCACCAAAGAAAAGTGCTTAAAACTTAGCCTTTAATCAATTAGTATATAAAAATGGTAAAATGTGAACATTAGAGATGAGCGACTTTTCCTTTTTTCGGGTCGAGTCGGGTTTCTTGAAACCCGATTTTCTCAAAAGTCGAGTCGAACGAAGTCGGCCGTCTAACGGAAATGGTCGGGTCGGAGTCGAAAATCCGACCCCAATGCAAGTCAATGGGGAATAAAAGTCGGCAGGGAGTGGAGGACAGTAAACACACCTACAGTGCCCATTTTCAGAGCCGGCGGGCGGCTCAGCCAAGGAGCGGTGGCGCGCGGCTTTGAGCGGCGCGGGATTCGAATCCCCCGCCAAAGCGATGCGGCACCGCTCATTGGCAGAGCTGGCAGTACTGGACAACATCTCCTTTTGGACCAACATTAAGTAGTGATTTATTGATTTATTTCCAAGAGGACAAAAGAATTGGTCAGTGCAAATCCAAAAGGCTGGATACTTTTCTCCTCCCATCGTCATCTATCAGGGAAGGGTTTCACATTCCTCAAAGGAAACTTGCCATTTCCCAAAATGCTATTAATCTGTGTCTATAGGGGTAATCTGCAGGTTAAGAGCGCTGTAATATTTTCCAGCCTCCTTATTGGAAGTGTGGCTACCGGGAGAAAATGAACTTATGATGAAATGAAGTCTCTTACCGAGAGCCACAGGCTTTCAGTCATAGAGGAGTGCCCGGAGTGGCTACAGTCAGTACTCAGTACACAGTGAGCAGCAGCTGTAAGCATGCCCCGACACTTTGATTGACAGCTTGCTCTGCACAGACGCTCTGCAGATCTGGTGACTGTAGCCGCCCCTTGTACACCTCTATGACTGAAAGTCGGCAGCTCCTGGGAAGAGCAAAGGTCATTTCCTCCCGGTAGCCACATTCTCAGTACAGCAGCCACGTAACATTGGAACGCTATTAACCTGCATATTAACCATATATCTGCATGTTAATTGTGTTTGGGGACATGACTTTAAGATCAAAATGTGCTCTCCATTTTGTTTTAGGGTTTGCCATGTAGAAGAGAAGGATGTTATGTTTGTTTCTGACCAACAACCTTTTTGGGACGCTTGGATGCAGTTTCTCTGGAGAGCTGAGTCCCACGCAAGATTTTACTACCGAGTAGTAGACAAGAAGAATGTGTTATTTATTTCTGACCCACACCCCTTCCATGACCCTTGGACCAATCTCCCACTAATTTTTTGCTATCAATGCATGTGGCTGGAAAAGATGAGGGCTAGACAAGATTGTACCACCGAGTAACAAAGGGAATGGGTCCAATCAGAGATGGGTCGCCCATCACTGTGCACCTCATGGGCGGCTTAAATGTTATGCACGCCTCCACTGCCAAGACTATTCCCTAGAGCACCAATTATCATATAAGCAACAAAAAATATATCAACTATTTTTTTTTTCGAAAAAATACCTTTTTAGTACAACAAGCTGCCCATGAATAATTCAGAAAATAAAGAATTCCTTAATGATTCTTTCTTTAAAAGAAAGTTTTAAGACAGCACCAGATCTAGTATTATAAGGACAGCTTGAGAATTCATTTTCTTTAGACTCAGCCTTGCATCTGCTTAACCCACATTGGAAAAAGGATTAATTACCTGCATAAGAAGAAACCTTTGGCCAGTCAGCACGTTTCTGGCAGGATCACACATTGACCCTGGACATATATAGCGTGTGTCAGTGAAAGGAAGAGGTTCTGGGTCATAATGGCAGCCCACAGAGGAGAGTCAGCATTTCTTAAAAGTCAGACTTCAGGCCGTAATTTTTCCACTGCCACTGGCTATGTAATGCGCCTTCACTGTAAATTGCTATCTATGAGAGCACAGTGAAAAAGTTCACTTAAATGATGTGTAACGAAAATGTTATCTGCTCATCATATAGCTGTTCTCTATACATACAGTGTAGCAGACCTTATATGATCTTGATAGTACGGTGAAATGATGCTGCCCTAGACCGATAACGATGGATAGCAAAAGTTGGCCACTTCCATTAGGAACTGGTTGGCCCAATCTACTGATTTTACTAAGAACCATTTTGCTATCAGACCCCTAAGTTCTTTACTATCCAGTGATTTTGGGGTGAGGACTATTGTGGTGATCTTAAATAAAATGGGAAGATAAGGGACATTTATCACCAACAGTACAAGAGATAACAGACTAATGGCTGTGGGTCCCACTACCGGAGCCCAACCAATCAGTAAATTGGGGTTTGACAGCCCCCTACTCCAGCTCGTTACACAGCCACAGTGAGAAGGAGTTTGAATGGAGCCGTGGTAACATGTGCACAGTGCAAATTTGGGCCCCGATTCATCAGAAACTGTGTGCCAGAATTCTGGCATCAAACTATTAGAAATGGCACAAAATCTTTGAGCAACTTGTAGCTGCACGAAAACTTTGTGACCTTTTTGTGACTATCAGAGCCAGCAAATCATCATAATTTATGCCACGGAAGTGGTGCATGGCTGGTGAAAGATGTCCCTCTTAATGAATTTGGCGTACCCTTGCCCTTTTTGCCTGCCAGTCCTGATTAATCGGGCTCTTTTTGCCTATGGACCGAGACAGAACTAAACGAGCACATGGTTGACCCTTCCTCCATTCAAATGCTTCTTTTTGTGATTGAGCAATCAGGAAGAACAGAGTGTTCAGGCCCCCAATCTAGTGATTTGGTGGAGACCCAAGAATAGGACCCTCAGTGACCTGACATATATCATCGTTCCTGTGGATGGTTGATATATCTTATTCATGGGTAACCTCTTTAAAGGGAATCTGTCATGTTGAATATCTGATCTGTAGTAAGGAGTTTTTAGAACAGGAGGAGCTGAGCAGATGGACATATATTTTTAAGGGAAACATTGCAGTAAAGCTTGCATTTTATTTATTGAAATCCCTGGTGTTTGAATGCACAGGAGTCCAGTGGGCGGTCCTATTCAGTGACTGACACTATTTCCTGTGTTCATGCAAAGATACCCATCAATTACTGAGTAGTTTTCCAACTAATCCATATATCATTCATCTCAGCTTCTGCTCTATACCGTGTTGTCCACAAATCAGACTGCATGCACAAGTGATAGGTTCCCTTTAAAGGGGCTGTATGGAACTTGTTCATTGATAGCCTACATCTCATCAATATGGTATTGGTGGAGTTGCGACCTCCAGCACCCTAGTTGATCAGCTGTTCCCGATGGCGGCAGCCGGAAGTTGCTGCACAACACAGCTCTGTCATAGGTATTGTTGCTGCGGTTGGTACTACACGTCCGCCCCCTATTTATTCACCCCCATTGATCAGATACTGATGAAGTATCCTAAGGAAAGCCCATGATTATAAAAGTCCTGGACAACCCCTTTAAGCATTGCATCAAGTGATTTCTGTTGGCTACCAAAGACATAAAGCTGGGAGGTCACACGTCTGACCGCAAAGATAAACCGTGGTCTGTTTCCAAGAGCAAGCGCTAACATTTTTAAAGCTGCTAAAATTGGAATAAAAATCACAACACAAAAGTAGTAAATTAGGTTAATTATTGATTTTCTCAACTTTTTCACATTATGGAAACGGAGCCTGAATATACTGAGACATAACATGACACAACGGGAAATATTTCCGTTACGTTTGCCCTCCGCTGACCCTCTTGTTTTACAGGATTTACCTCCAAAGTCTCACCTTCTTACAGATACTAGAGGCAATAATCTGGCAGCGAATTAACCCCTCAATACTCCTAATACCATCATATTCTCATGTGCCACTACCTACCAGCCGATGAAATCCTAAATGTAACGGCGTAAGACACACATGTTTATAAATATGATTGCATAGACTTGAAATTTTTGCGCGAAAAATGTCTTCTAAATTATCGGATATAAAATACAAGCAAGGACCATAAAGTATCTCACACCAGATGACATTTGCTTATGTGGTAGGTGGGCTTCCGGGTAAGTGTGGCGATAAGTCCATGAATGGCGGCTTATTTACTTCTCCTAGTAATATAAATTTTTATTTATATTGGCCACCTTTATTTCAAATTCTTCTTAAAACATATATTTTTTTTTTGTCTTTTTCATTACATTTATTGTTTAATTTCCCTCTCTCTTTTTTGTTTATTCCTCCCTCCGAGCGTTAGCTCCTTAAGTAGGCGCCCATGGCCGTGCCCAATAAATCTCCGTCTCGTTTCATTCGTCACATATCAGAACCACTTATTCATGTAGAGGCTTGCAATCTATTTGAGGCTCTTCCAGCCTATGACGGCATTAATTTAAAACTGCAGCAATGGAGACATATATATTATTGCCGTCGCCGCCGTGCCAGAGCTTGGAGGAGCATGTCAGCCGACAGCAGGGCAGCAACCGTAGAGAAGACTGTAATCTTCCCGTGCATCCGGAGTGGTCTTGTTATCCTCTTATCAAAGCTCTCTACATCCCTTTGTTTATTGAAGAAGACAGGGAGACGGTGTAAAGATTGCTTAGTCAGGAATATCATCCTTGTTGGCAGGGGAGTGATTGCCAGTTGAAAAACAAGGCATTATTGCTCATTTTTTCCCTCTTATTAGTTTGATTACATTTGCAAATCAAATCAATCCATCAGACATGATCAGGCCTCGTCCGCATTTCAAGGAATAGTAATCTCCATCTAATAAGATGCAAATATGTCACATTGGTAAGTAACTAATAAATCACCGTCTTGTCTTTGGCAATCATTAAATATCAGAACCAACAGTCAATTTTTAGTATTTTCAATTTGCGATATGCCGGCGGAATATAAAGATAGATGGACGTAATTACACAAACCAAACACTATTTCAGTTCATTCCAGACAGCAAATTTAGTGGAAGGTATAACTGGCTTGTCATCACACTACATTATTCCTGTCGGTTCATGCAAAGTTCACAGACGAGACTCAAATGGACATTGCAATTTTTTATTTTTTTTTTATTTTTTTTTTTGCACTCCCCTATGTCCCTACTGCGACCCAAACTTTAATAAATGACTTAATTGGGGCATCTTTTCATCAGTGCCAGGAAGGCATAAAATTAGATATATGAACAGTTTTTTTTTTCTCTTTCCCAGACACAAATTGCTGTGTCCTGTTAGTCACGGAGAATGGTTATAGGAAAAATGTGTTTTTAGCGGCTCCGATTAAAAAGAAATTTTGGCAAAATTGTTTTTGAATTTTTTTTTTTTTAGCATGAAGATTTGTCAAAGCGGCCTTGTTCATTGCCAGATATAATTTAGAACAAAAATGTTCTATTTATGGATATTCCAATTTCATATTGCGATGGTCGATTACTACGATACCCCATCACTTTATGATCGATGGCGGTCCAACCTCTGGGACCTTAGCAGCCGCATCATTCCATTAAGTGGTCGAGGAACTGCAGCCAGAACCAATTTCCTTTCATTCTCAGGAAGGGTGGAAATCCCAGAGTTTACTTTTGCCTTGATCGTAATCCCCTGAATACCCATAAAATCATACCCCCAAATCCCAACCTCTTTTCTCCGCTACGTGTTCTTGGAGAGCAATCTGAAATCCAATTCTTTCTAGTTTTCCAAGATGATCTATCTTCTACAGAGCAAGAGTAAGATAGTAAGTAGTTAAAAACTGAAAGCTACCATAACTTTAGTTTATTTTTTTTACAGGGTACACATTTTCAAATTGGGGACAGTTTCCCCAGAAGTTTTTTGTCTCTCCGCTCACAAAATTACAAGTGAGAGGAGAGGTGGAGAACTGTGGTTGAGCTCAGTGGCAGTCGGTGAGTCGCTGTGATACCTTGACATCCCAGTTGGAGTTGCACGCTCCTATGCAGAGCTCAGCAGTCAAAATGAGTTTTTCTTACTGCCTCCTGTGCTCTGCATAAGCAAGGATCAAAATGACAAAGTGCATTTCATCATAATGAGAAGTTTGTCATCTTAGTTGCTGCCTATGCAGGGCACAGCAGCCAAAGACAATCTGATTCTGACTTCTGAGCTCTGCATAGGAGCCTGCATCACCGACTGGGATGTCAATGCATCCTTTGGCTGCTTTAATCATCTATATAACAAGGCAGCAGTGGGGGCAGCGAATGGGCATCCCCAAAGAATTTGGCACCCAAAGTGACCACCCATGTGATCAACTCATTACACTTCACCTTTGGATCAAGAAATGTGCGGTCCCCATACATATCAGACTAAATTTAGCTGATTACACTGATATTAGCTGGATTGGCTTAAAGGTTATGTTACATATCTACCCCGGCTCGGCAGGGCTTTATTACCTTCTCCTATTGTCACTGCTCTCTGCTGTGCTCCATGCCCAATTTTGCAAGTGGCCCAGCATGCTCTCATGTAGTTATCAGCCTAGGCCTATACAATGCGCACCAAGACACACACACCTGTGTCTTGGTATTAAGAATCTTGGTTTTCCTGTATCCTGTCTACCTGCGGCCTCCAGTGCTTTTAGTCATTGTGCCTTACCTGCCTGCTGTACCAACGCCCTTGGCCCGTGTTCTCACCCGGATCTTGGCTTAGACGATCCACCTCGCAAGGTGAGCCCTTAACAGTTTAATGTGTCTGAGAGCCTCCTGACTCTCCCCCACCAGAGGATGCCAATGGAGAAAAGGATCCACTAGGTGGAATTTTAGCATCTGACTATTTTGTTCGCGATGAGATAAGTTGTTGCATGAGGAGTCTGGCAGCAGCTTTCTCGTACAGATGTCCGTAGTGTTGTGCTGAGAAATCCTGTGTACGGAGGAGTTAGGAGAGATACCTGTCAGCCGAATGATTGGTTTACTGACCGCTATATATTGTTTAGGTGAGTCTAAAATCTAAGACTTATAAGCTCCTCCAAAAGTTTGCAGTAGGGTCCCCAAGTCCAAGGTGCAACTCCTATCTCATCACTTCCTATAGTTACTCCCCTAACCAGGAGAACATCATCTCAAAATACCCCAAAGCTTCTCTTATGCTCTATTGTTAACATCCCAACCATTGTAGGGTTGATAGGACACCTGTTACCTGTGAATATTAGACATGGAAATGTAATGTTGGTCCATCTCTGTGTTACAGTCAAGTTTAACCAAATAGGGAACCTTCTCAAAACTGTTTACTTTCATTCAAAAAAATATAAGAGCCGGAATGTGATTGTTTTTCCAAGGCAACTTGCTCCTTTCCATAAGTTTTTATGTCTTCTTTTGATTGACTCATGAAATATTATTCTTGGCATATAGCTGTAGTTAAAGTTTTGGTTTGGAGTCTTCAAAGTCCTTCCTCTGGTGAGTTATTTCTCCTCGCTGGTAAACTTCTGTTCAGTTGATTGTATCCTGTTCGAGAGTTATTGCGGGACTTGTACGGTACCTTGATAATACTTTATACTGTCTTTTGTGTTTGCTGTGATTGAACCAAGATACAACTGTTGTATTTAATTTAACAGATTAAGAACTACAATTAAATCATCAATGAATAGAAGATGATAATCAGTGTTTCCCTTGTTTTTTTTTTCTTCTTTATTTTTTTTCATCCTCTTGTCTTTCTTCGCCAAGTTGATAACAAGCACTTGGTTCCAGCAAGAGGGGTTCAGAGAAATGAATAGGTAACAATTACCTCTGAATCTGTAAATCTGTTCTGCTCGCGAGCTGCGGTGTTAATAGATACCCTCCAATATTCCAGAGGGAAATGCTTTGCTTAATTAATTAAAGTTGGAAGAATACCCAGGCAGTAAACCATATCTTTCTTATTAATAGTCTAAAAAGTAGAATCCAGGCACCAAAGTGTTATTATTAAATGTCATGCTCTTCTGAAGAAAATGTAAATTTTTCTTTTTAGGAAAAAAGCTTTAAGGTCTAAGAATTATGAAAGAATTGTTAAAATGTATTTGTAAAGAATATTTTTTTTAAATTTCAATTTTTTTTTAGAATTTATTTAGATTATTTTGTATTAGTAATAAGGTTGTCCTGGATCTATGGAGTTGCGACACCTGATACTCCAGCCAATGGACTCTTCCGGGCGTCTTCGGTGGCCACAACTGCTCAGTTGCACAGCTCCATCAATGGAATAGTGGCCACAACCGGGTACTACATATCCGCCCCCTGTTGATTTGGATAGGTGGCTGATGTGCACATGGTTGCACCTAGGTAGTGGATGAGCATTTCTGGCTGCTGCTGACACGGGAAAAGCTGCTTCCACTATGTCACATCCCCATCGATCAGACTTTGATGACCTATCCAAAGGATAGGCCATTAATGTGAAAGTCCTGGACAACCCCTTTAAGTGCTTTTTTTATTATAGGAAAGGATAGTGACATCACCGTATTACATGATGTCATCATTTAGTATCAGTAGTTTAACCAATCAACCAGCTGAGGATTACAAAGTCTCAAAAACTAGAACGTGCCTTATCTCAGAGGGACTAACGACATCACAAGAGATAGGATGCTCATCTACATACTAACAAACTATCAAGAACTTTCAAAAACTGGAAAGTAGTCGATCTTGGAGAGTGCCATAACTGTATCACATGGTGACATCTCCTAAGATATAGAACTCAACTAATCAACTGGTTGAGCTTCTAAAACTAATAAAAACTGGAAAGTAGTCTATCTCGGAGGGACGAGTGACATTATATTTCATGCTGACATCACTAAAGAGAAGGTGCTCAACTCATCAACTGGCTGAGTTTCAAAAACTCTCAAAACTTTTAAAGTAGTCTATTCCAGATGTATTGGTAGACATTAAAAAGATGTGATACTTGCAAAAGTGGAGGAGGTAGATACAAAAAATTGCTGGGAGATAAGTAGTACGTAATTAAAGAATTAGAATATGGGCCTCTGGTTCATCTCGTGACCACTAAGACCCTTGTCACATGGAGAGGGAGAAGGGTGGGGGCCTATAGATGCCTCCATCTGCAAGACACCAAGTACATTTCTAAATATATTATATTGACTTTTTAAGTACTAATAATACATATTTTCTCCTTTCAACTTTTCAAATAAACTGTCTTTTGTGGAAGGACTTTTTCAAGCTCCTCTCATAATGTTCTCAGAAATGCTGTCCTCTATGGAAGGACTGTTTGAAGCTCCGCTTGAAATGTTCACAGAAGTACAACATACATCAGTTAAGTATTTTTTTTTTATAAAACAGAATGCCGAATTGGGGGTATAATAGTCACCTGAATGATTCATATGCAACTTTATTAGATCACTCGATGTGAAAAATGTTCACAGATATGGCATCTTTTCCATTGTATGTAGTGAACACAAAGCTCAAAGTGGCCGAATACTATTGAGATGGTCAACGGAAAAAAAATAAATGAATCTTGTTAACATAGATATTACATAATGTCATCCATAGCAAATTCATGGCAATGATTTTACCCACCATGTGAATGATTTGAACTTTGTCAATTTGTCAAGAACAGTCCATGGAAATATCTTCAGGAATGAAGCTATTCCACGTGAGTCCAAATAGATTTCCTTCATCTCATAATTAAGAGTTGACATGAACCTCATTCCGGTCCAGATAAGAGGGACTGTTGGCTTAGCATTCAGTAAGCCCTTCGAGAGGACTGCTAATAATCGACCTGCAGATAGTTAACAAGATACCTGGTTAGTCATATTGAGAGGTTTAGGCCTGAGGACATAACTGAAGAGGCCCAGGAGACAGTGAAGAAATATCTCGTAGAGGAAAAAGGCTGAAAACTAATAAAGTAATTTTTGTTAGTGTCAACAAAAATTGATTTTTTTCCTTCTTCTGAAAGATAACTAAACTAAGCCAAGGAAAACTCCATGTCCTGTACATGCACTGTGTGAATGTTATATTCTTAAATGATATCTATCTATCTATCCAATCATGTTGTCTTCCCCAAGTGAAATGTGTTTTGCTTTACCAGTTACCGATGTGTTTTTGCCATCGTGTGGGGTTGGGTCGTCTTCCACTTCTGATCTATCTCTTTATATTTATGTGTTTATTTGTTTATTTTTCCATTCATTTACAAAGTGATTTCTTTTAGTTTTCTCCTTAACAATTTTTTAATGTTTTTTTTTTTGCCTTTTATGCACTTAAAAGCTTGATAAGCTTGCTTAATTAATTTCAAATTGCCTGCTGGTGATTTCGTGGTCTATTAATTTTCTATCCAACAAGCCTCTCACCCTGAAATCTTTCATTTATTTGCTGGAATTAAAGAAAAATGCTCCAAAATCACTGAAGGAAAAAAGGGAATTTTATTTAACACAGTGTGTAAAACTCATAATTACAACATATTATGAATTATTAAGCACTAGATAATAATCATTAAATCCATGAAGACTCAGGTTTAGTATAAACAGACTCATTTCCAGGGCCAAAGTGTCTTTATCATTGGACCAAAGATTCAAAGGGATGACTGGATGACAATGTTTCTTGTCTGGCTATATACCAGCTCCACTTACAAAAGTGTCCTTCCTTACTTTTCCTCTTGATCGTACACTCTCTCTGGTCATGCAGTCTAAATTCAGGCCTGCACATGACACCAGAAGAGCCTTGCAATTAGTGTCTATTAACCTAATCAGAAGCAGAGCTAAAGTTGGTGTAGAGGTTGTGGTCCGACCCAAACACTGGATCTTTATGATCCATTTCCCCATAAGAGGAGATCTATACTACAAATATTCTGGGGTGTTGTAGATCCAAGGGGTTCCATAGGGTCACGCCGGTACATTTTGAGAGCCCAGGGCTTTGACGGATGCTCCTGGGCCCTAGTTTTTTTTTCAGGGCTGGCAACTATGAACCACCTACTACCATCATGATCATGTAATCATGTGATTACACATAGATTATGTTGGCGGCCCTGGGCCATTTTTTCTATTACACTACTGCATACAATGCATACCAGTTGCCAGACACTGTTATTAATTTTGCATTGGATTCCATGTGCTGAGACTTGGGTGTGTTAGGTGGTCCCCGAGTAGACTTTCATGAGTTTTAGAAAGGCAGGATGCTTTCCTGGCCGGTCTCACTTTCCTAAGTCAGAATGTAGAGGCGTGGAAGCAGGTTCCCTAGTGGCTGAGCAGGAATTTCAAACAGGTAGCATGCTCCTCAAGCAGGTCCCACTTGTCTAAGTTCAGAAGTTTTGAATCCAGAACTGGTCTTCGGAGCTGGAGTTTCAGGTGAGCAACATGCTCCCCAAGCTGGTCCCACTGACCTAACTCCAGAGGAGTGGGAGGTGGTCTCCGAGTGGCTATGTGGGCATTTCAGAAGGGCAGGATGCTCTCCTGGTTGGTCCTGCTCCCCTAAGCCCCGAGGTGGAGGAGTGGAAGCTGGTCCCATAGCAGCGGAGCAGGAGTTTCAGGCGGGGGCATGCTCTTCAAGCTGATTCCGCTGATCTAAGTCCAGAAGTGAAGTAGAGGGAGGTGGTCCACAAGAAGCCAAGTAGGATTTTCAGGCAAGCGACATGCTCTCCACACTGGTCCCATTGATCGACGTTGAGGAGAGGGAGTGTTCCCGAAGTGGCTGAGCTAGAGTTTCAGGCATTCGCAGTGCTCCCCAAGCAGATTCTGTTGCCCTTATTCAACAGGTGGAGGAATGGTACCTGACTTTCCATTCAGAATATTCAGGAGGAGACCTCTTCATCCACTGTCTATTTACCTTCTAGCTTACCTCCCATAAGGATAATTTTTATGGTGTCCTAATTGAACCGGTTCCATGCCAGTGACAGATGCTCTTTAAATATTGAATATCTATTCTTTTCCCTTTCAGTCCTTGACAGAGGAGTCTGCTATAAATTTACACACCTCCATGCCTCTTATTGAAGAAAATGTAAGAAAGAATAATGTCGTGCCTTCTATCTCTTAGTCAGGCGACAACATCATCCATCTTTTTCCCTTTGATTTTTTTTTTTCTCTGATGGTTGAAATCTTCAAGTAAGAATCTTCCTCTTTACAAAATCATACCTTGCGAGAAGACAAAGCTATGGAAGTCCTTTATTCAGTCCGCCTCACCCCTCCTCCTCCCCTTTTCCCGACAGTCGTTCTATCGTCTTTGTGTCATCCTCGGGCTACGCGCCTGCATTTGTGTGTAGATTTATGGCTTATTGTATGTAAGGCTTCATCCGTAGGTTGCTACTATAACCGCCTTGGCTGGAGACTGTTTGGTTTCTGATAGATCTGTCTGTAGTTCATCAAAGAGGAGCAAAGTAGCTAAAAGCCATTGGGTCCAGCTGATGATGAAATACGAGCCATCAGCCTTGGTAATGGCTGTGAAATTTCATAATTACACGGCCTTTATTACATTGCATAATGATCCTGAAGCAGTATGGAACAATTAATTAGGATTTTCAAGCGTGGCTCTTACAGAAATTAAAAGGTGCTAGACATTGCGAAAAAGGGAAGAAGCGATAGAAGTGACTTTCCGTAGCCCGGTAGGATCCAAGCGTGGCTCCATAATAACGGCATGATGTGTTTGTATCTATGTAGTGACTAGTGACAGTGGAATTTCATCTCGCTACCGCTAAAGGGCAATAAATTCATTTAAGATCCTGACACATCGACACTTCACAGAAAGAGTTATTGCTTGCTTTCTGTCTTTCGGAATATATGATGTCCGGGGTTTCATACTGCCAATTTTTATGAATACATATTTGATAACATCTATTTCTATGGATGATGCCTTTTTTTTTTCTATCCTTCAACTTCCATCTCTTTGCATTTTTTGAAATCACATTTTTTTTGGGGGGCGGGCTTCGTGAAAGAAAAAAAACCACATTGGTTAAACATCTGTCTTAGTCAATGGTCAAGTTTAATAAAAGTCTCGGCTTATTGTATCTTAAGAAAGTTAAAGTGTCTTCTAAAGTAAATTCCTCATGGTCATAGCGAATGATATATTTTGTCTTAATTCTGTCCAGAATTATATTTTGAGAATCATTTAATAATCTAAATACAAATAAATCAAAGAAAAATCTATTCTTGATGCCTCAATATGAAGAAACAATTATTAGTAATAAATATATTTTAGGCAGTACTAGTATTATTTTTTATATACGGTATATATTTGCACTATTTTTTTATATTATTTGCATATTTATATATTTTTTCTATATTTGATGTTTCTATATTATTTGTATAATTTTTCCTATGTTTTTTTATTTTAATTTCTATATATTTTATTTTTTTATATAATTTCTATTTCTATTGAATTAAAAAAATGTATATACAGTATATATATATGTAAAATATTTAATAATCTCTGACTTCGATACAAGTCTTTGGCATATACAGGATAGTGGCACATTTAGATGTCCGTACAAATCGGTCCGAGATCAGGCCGCATTGATTGGACTGGCCGCGGGTCTCTCGACCAGAATGTGACAGCTTTATGGTAATATATGAAGCTGTCACGCTCGGATTGGGAGAGCCGCGGCCAGTCCGTGCAATGCATTCTGATTTCGAGCCAATTTTTACCAATGTTCGAATGCTCCCTAAAACTGGAACTCACTGCTGGTCTCAGTCCATGTAATCTCACCTCACCATCATACCACACGAAGGCCCAATAGATGACTCCACCATCTTCCACACTTGCTGATGAGAGGATACCATTACACTCTTACTGTTCCCTCCCCCTGATTTTTTGCTCACCTTTCTATGATTGTGGAGAAGAGTATCATTGCATACCTTCAAATTGCCCCTTATTTCCCAAGAGCCAATTAGCAACTACAGGAGATTCTACAATGTTTGTGACTTGGATTTTGGCCAGCCATAATGGGTTATGTACAATAGTCCAATACGACTTAAGAACCAATCAATCCACATTGAAAAGTCGAGATTATCGGAGACACTCAATTAGACATGTTCTAAGAGGTAGATTTAATCACTGACATAGAGATTCGCGGGAGGATCGAGTTTGAGTCAAATTTCCTGAAAGTAGCGCTTTCACTCAAACTCGAACACTTTGATTCATGATTCGCCCTTCCCCCCAAAGAACTTCTTTCTCTCGTTCTCCCCTCCTTCCTGTATTGAAATTTGCTCAAATTTCTTTGCCGTGAATCAAATTATTTGGGAAAATTTGACGAACCCCGCCAATTCAAATTTAAAAAGATCTGTTCATTTCTACTTAACAGGAAAACGCACCTTCACCGATCTGATGGTAAAAATCTAGGCATTAGAGATGGGAAAAGTGAAAGTACTCCAAAGCCTCCCATTGTTCTCAGAAACATATATGACACTATTGTCTTTTTTCTCATGCAAAAATCTTCACTGCAGTGCTGTCACGCACTATCTGTACAGTTTCTTCATTGTTTTATGGCTTTCTCTCCTTATTTCTGCTTGTGAGCTGTGACGTTCATGCACTATCCAGATTCACCCCAAAATGACTGCTGCCTTCCCTGCCTCTGCTTTTATAGAGGATATGACAGTCCCTCCTTATGATGTGAAAACTGAAAGCTATTATGTGGAAACCTGATGACCACACACAAAGTCATATGATCCTACCTTGGCTAAAGCAATCTTCTTGAATGAATAAGCGTTGACCATTTTAGGCGATTGGAATTAAGCAAATGGAAAAGCTGTTCGAATTCCTCAGATTTAGCAGATTCCTAAAAATTCTACACAAATTGGATTTGTTCATCTCTATAAGGCAAACCTTTTTTTAATCACTGAACCACCTGTCTTTGTGTGACCCATCCTTGATAAACAAAAGAAAATCAATGAAAAACATTTCTTTAACAAAAGTTTGCAAAACTTTATTTTCTACGTAAAACTTTTTGAAAAAAAAAAGAGTGTAGAAAATTATTAAGTTTCAATGATTTTCAATGATCACTGCCAGTAGTACTCTGACTGTCTTTGGTTGCCCTGCTTTTGCCACTTCTGCAGTAAACAGCCGCATGCCGATACGGTATGTAGGCTAAGTGGCGTCTTTTCTTTATATTTACTCCTTGTCACACTTCGCCCATATTCTCCTTGCAGGTTTTCAGACACACACATACACACAAAACGTTTTTGTAAATTAATATTTGTGTCAAGAGGGGATTAGCTTTGTAAAGTCAATTTTCCTTTTTTCGGGAAATGTATTCCCTTAATAGGCGTTTTCTGATCCATTGTCTTTCTTGTTCACACACTGGGTGTCACTGCCTTGAAAACACTTGTCACTAGATAATGGAAATAAAATATTCTATCAGGCCGAGCTGCAATGTCATTTTACCACCCCTTGCTGTGTCGGCAATAGTGGAAATGACAGAGCTCCTCTCGGTCGGGGTAATTAAAATGTAAATATTGATATTTTATTATTTGAAATGACTTTCCAGTGCGGCATTTAATATCTCTCCATCTGTGCCGCTCTGTTTAGTGGTCACTTTAGTGCAGCTCGGGGAAGCCAAGCGTCGGTTTGATCCCCGTTATGTCAAAATGCTTGTTGCTGCTTAATTTTGATATCTAATTAAATGGAAAAGTACAGTCCACACTGTAATCCATGGCATCTTAACCAGCTGCTGGGGTATATTTAGAATTAATCTCCACTATGGAATCATCCTAATGTATGCAATTAAGAGTCTGCCTATGGCTAATTAGGTGTATTACAATCAGGCACAATACTCACTTTTTTATTTTTTTTTTGGTTTCTTAAGGTCTCAATGTTGGGTTTAACCTCTGCAGGACAAATGAAAGGGTTAAACTTTTTTTTTTATGTGACCGAAATTATATTCTTTTATATCAATTCTGTAAATATATATTTTTAAGTTGTGAAGAATGCTTTTCTTCCTTTCTTTTACTGGTGTATTCAGATTCTGTTACTAAAATGGTTTATTCAGATTAAAGAAAAAAACATTTTCCTATACGACTATTAAAGAATTCCGAGTTAATTAAGTTTTTTCTCAAAATCACAAGTTTCCCCTTTTTTTTTCAATGGCCTTCGGCTCGATCTTGAGTCATGGCGACTTGATGGATGAACGCTCTATAGGATGATCGATCTTGTGCAAGCCTTGATAAGACCACCAGAGTCTTCTCCGCCGTTATCTTGATTGTATAAAGCCATCGGGTTGCTGGTCTTCCTCTTATCCTTGTACCTTCTATTCTATTCTCCCGACCATGATGTCCTTCTCCAGTGATTGCTCTCTTCGAATGATGCGTTCAATCTAGGTAAGTTGTAGCTTGGTGATCCTTGTTTCGAGTAACATGTCTTCTCCAGTCACATCTCCCAAACAGTGGTGACCCTCAGAGCCTGTCATGAATGGTGTGATGAAAACCAAATCTTCCCCACAGAAAGCAGACTGAGACCTTGGGCCCCCCTCCCATATAGTCAGTATATTAATATCCATGGGTTCCCACTTTACTGCCATTCAGTATTTCAGTATCATGCAAACTTACCACACTTGTGTCCATCTTCAAGTACCTGGCCTGACTATCAGTATTATCACATCTCCAGGATACAATATTTATTCCTCTCGCCCATTCCTTCTAGTAAACGCAACTCACAAAAGTCACCATCTGGAGACCTTCTCTTCATAGCTGTTTGCTAGATCTAATGCTAAGCTGGCAGACAGCACGAGCCACATATCATCGGCCTGCGAGGCACATGTGACTCCTGAGCCGCAGGTTGGGGAACCCTGGGGTAGGGGATAACTTGCTGATCACTGGTGGTCTAACGCCTTGTATCCCCAGTAATTCTGTGAATCCTAAGAAGGGAGCTCTGCAGTCTAATCGTGAGTGGAGTGGAGGACGCATGCTTGGACTCCGCTCCATTCATTTTCTACATCACGGCTCAAAATAGTTGTGGGCTGTATTCAGTATTCTCTGACAGTCCCATTTAAAAATGAATGGAGCCGAGGCCGAGCATGGGCATCTCCATTCCATTCGACATGGGCCTCTAGAGAGTTCCATTTTATGGGTTCCAGAGCCCTATTCTTAGAATCAGCGAGCTTTCTCCATCCTATGGAGGGAGGGGGTCCTCACGTCAGGATTGTTATGTCTTGGCCAGAGTGAAGAGTGATTGAGAACAGAGTCTCTTTCTGTGGAAGACTTGTCCTGTCCTCGATAGCACAGAAAACCCATTAATTTAAAGGGTTAATTTGTCATGTTGAACATACAGTCTGCTCTGATGACAGTGAGCTATAAAGAAACAGAGGGACCTCAACAAATACATTTGTTGGAAAAGATTCAGTATAATTTGTATTTTATTCATTCAAATCCCTGGTGTTTTCCTGTTCATGAGTCCAGTGGGCGGTCCTACTCAGTGACTGGTAGCTTTCTCTGCATACACAGACACATACAGATGATTGTCAATCACTAAATAGGACCGCCCACTGGACTGATATACATACAGACACCAGGTATTGCAACGAATAAAATGCAAATTTTACATAAATATTTCCAACAAAATTGTATATAAACCTTCTCCATAACATCCTGACAGCAGATCAGAAATCATTATCGACATGGTTCCCTTTAAGTGATATTTGTGTAATGCTCCATTTTCCCTGTGGTGGCGCTGTAGGGTAATTGAACACCGACTGCCAGGTTCCTTCATGGATTACACCTGTTCAGACTAGTGTCCAAGATCCCTTCGAACAAGTAGACATTCTCCAAAGCCAAAACCCACCTTAAAATAGTAATAGAGCCGTTAAGAAAATAGTAGTGTGAGGAGGTTACAAATAGTTTGAAGGAGTATATAAAGTACATGGCTTCTTTTTTCCAAAAACAGTGTCACACCTGTGTCTTGTTACAGATCAGTCCTTTCCCATGAGCCGATGAAGCTTATGCACTTTTGTGGTGCTGGTCCTGAAAGTGAGCAGCCATGTTTTTTTTAGAGACCCCTATAAAATAGCAGAAGGTACTATGCTCAATTTTGTAAAACACCCACTGTGCCGCAACATATGTTCCCGGTTAGCCGTTCACTACATCATAATCTATACGGCAGTTGTCCCCTTAGCCGGTCTGTTGCCAAAGGGGTGACATCAGGTAGAACAGGATGATATTCTCTATACTGTACTAGACAAGCTACGGTCACCATCACCAGTAGACGGGAAGAAGAAAAATTGTATGGGATAACAGGGAGGACTAGTAGTGTCCAGCATAAGGTATTCTGTAAGGACGCCATAGAGAGAAAATTGTGCTCTGTAGGGTACAGGACAGTCTTTTCTAAAAATCTTTCACCACCCACAAGCTAATGTTAAACATAACACATCCACTGACTACATGACCCGTATAGACATGCACTCTTAAAAAACTTCCACATCCGATTAGGCTTCCGAAGCATGCGAGCTGTTTAGTATTGACATGAAAGAGCGCAGAGCTTCAGCTCAATAACATGACGTGACATGAGAGAGCACTGGAACAAAGCCCAAAGCTTGTGACTGAGGCTTTTAAACAGTCTAAGAAATAGGTCATCGAGTGGCAGAATCATTTTTGCCTTTTTTTTTTACTTGTCCCCACCATCAACAACATCCAATTTTATAATGAATTGCTCTAGAATCAGCTACTAATAATCCAAGATTCTGGTGTTTCGGGTGTTTATAAGCCTCGTGAAAGGCCAAATATGCCAGAATTATATTAGTGCGTTGACTGAAACTATCAAAGACCACTCATTCTTCACCTTCATGACATGACATATTATGGCACCATTCAAAAGTACGGCTTAGATGGCACATCATGGAGTTCCTTCCTCTCTGCCATGTTCATGTGTCCCATGAAACACAGCACTAGAAGGAACATGGATGGTGAATAAAGCAGAAGTATAACAAGTTCTCTAGTGAGGATAAAAAAAGACAAAGTTGAGTTTGTAGGGGTGTTCCCATCCTTGATATTTATGGTGTACACAGGATGTGGAACACATGTCTGGTAGATGCTCTGAATAGGGCACCATCTCATGCCCTATTCAATGGAGAGCCGCCTGCGCATGACCGGGTCTCTCTGCGGGAGACATATGAATGTTCAAGTTGTTATATGTTCCTTGAAAGGTCAAGGTTGGAGATTATGGGTGGCCACCGCAATATGTGCTTTTGTGAATACTGGTTTTCATGGTAATATAGTGAAATCTCATAGATAACAGTAAGCAATAAATATCTATGGTATACAAGAACCATTCACACAGGAAAGGCACATAGGACAGTGAGGCCGAATTTCCCTCATCTTGAAGGCTCCATGACCCTCATCTGGATCATTGGCAATCTGATTCTCCTTCAATTAAACACACAAAACCAAATAATGGCCTCTTTTGAACATCTCCAATGTCTCCCACCACAGTGCTGTCCCTTAGGGCTGGTGGAGGTTTGATACCTCCTGAAGATGGTGGTGGGAAAACTTCTGACACCAGGAAAATAAATTTCTTAAGCATTGAACAGCTTAACCCGCTTCCCCTTTCCTCAAACTTTCCTCAACTGGGAAGGAGTTTCCAACAAATCCGACTGCTTTTTGATAGGCACTTCGAGGGCAGCAGCGGTCATCTCATCAGCTTTTATGAAAAAGTCAACTCTTTTCTAATTTCATTATTCTATAATGAATAAACATGACGCGGACTGTTTATATAGCATGCAATCCTATGTAAAACTGAACCTCAAAACATTAATACCCCAGAAGTAAAAAATAAAAGAATCAGAAGACCTTAAATGTCAAACTGACGACACCAAACTGACAACGCCAAACTTTGTAGGATATTAAAAACTGACCTGACAGTACAATATTACAAAACAATCTGTATAAGATGTCTGAATGGGCAAACACTTGGCAAATGAGGTTTAATGTACAAAAATGCGAAGTAATGCACATAGGACGGAGTAATCCTATTGCTACATATACAATAAACGGGAGAATACTCGGGACTACCAAACAGGAGAAGGACTTGGGTATTTTGCTTACAAGTAAGCTGAGCAGTAGTACTCAATGTCAAGCAGCAGCAAACAAGATTTTAGGGTGTATAAAAAGAGAGATAAAATCCCGGCATCCCGACGTATTATCACTGGGGAGGCCACATCTAGAATCCAGTTTTGGGCTCCACATTTGAAAAAAGATATTCCAAGGCAGAGTCATTTCAAATGTGAGCAACTAGATCATTACAAGGGATGGAAGGCCACTCATACGATGAGAGGTTGGAAAAGTTGGGCTTGCTTAGTTCAGAAAAAAAGATGTCTCAGAGGAGATCTCAGTTATATGAATAAATATATGTGTGCCCAGTACAAAACACTAGCACATGACTTATTCCTTCCAAAGACCATACTGAGGACCAGGGGGAGCGCATTACGGCTAAACAGGTAGGCTAAGTGCACACGTTTGCAGAATGTTTGCAGAATATTCCTGAGCAAAACCGGACTTTTTTGCGCGGCAAAAACGCGCGTTTTTTTTGCGCGGATTTTGCGCGTTTTTGGTGCGTTTTTTGCGCGGTTTTGACGCGTTTTTACCGCGATTTTTTCCTGAACTTTCTAGGTCAATAATAAAGAGGGAAAAACGCTAGAAATCCGCAAAATTAATGGACAAACTGCTAGATTTTCCGCGATGCGTTTTTTTTTGCGGAAAAAAACGCACCATGTGCACAAAATTTGCGGAATTCATTCTAAATGATAGGATGCTTAATACATGCGTTTTTGACGCGTTTTTTCCCGCGAAAAAAACGCGAAAAAAACGCAAATATTCCTGAACGTGTGCACTTAGCCGTACAGTTAGAGCAGTCAGAATGTGGGATGCCGACCACAAGAAGTAGTAATGGCCGACACTGTAACAGCTTTTATAAAAGGCCTGGATGATTTCCTCCATACACCTAACATTGGGGTTTACAGGTAATTTAGTGACAAAATGAACAATTATTGGAGAAAGGTTGAACTTGATGGACCGTGGTCTTTTTTTCAACCTATATAATTATATAAACTGATCTTTACTGTTGTTTGCAGATTTACGGTATCTCTTCTGCCTAATTATGATCTCATTCATATTGGTAGTCACTTTAATCTATCTGTACTGTATCATTCACAGAAAATCTTCTTACCCTTTATGAAACTATAACATATTCGCAGGCGATCCGTACAATACACAGACGCACACAGATTTGTGTTGATGTCCCCCATTTAAAATCAAAGTCGTTTCCAACTCCGCTGTGCAATTCCCTCTGGTCATTCCTGATTTGCGCCGTTTGCTTTGTAAGATTTGTAATCTCCATATGAGGCAGTGTTTATGAATATACCCACTACTGGGTCAACTGTGAAGCCTCTCTGTCTCTAGCACTGCCAAGTCATTATAGCCTGGCTTTTATACCTTCAGGGGTAAGACAGTCATTTTCTCATCAAAAAAAAGTAGCAATTCTTTTACCAATCCGTCCATCTGGTAACATATCAAGATTCCCCGCTTGTAATTTCTTGTGTGTTTTTTAATATCTCCTCTAAAGGAAAGAACAAAACACAAAAATATTCTTTTTTTTATTTTATATATTTTCTTTGTCTTTTGCTATAGCATTATCATATTAATTTATAGATTAGTTTTATATTTTTTCTGTTTTTTATATCTACTTTTATACCATAATTTTTGTACGGATGGCACCTGATTTTCAGCTTGATTCTTCACGACCCTTTTTAGAAATGAGCAAAATGTGTGAATATATGTTTGTAAATTTGATAACAAGATTTTTAGGAAGGTACTTAAATACATAATAATATTATACTTTAGATATTTATTTTCTGTTATTTGTGATGATTTTGCTACATCAATATTACTAAATTTCTTGCTCGGTTGAGAATGGAGAGGAAGAGGACTGGAGCTCTAGTGCCAACTATTGGGGTAGCAGCAATCATAAAAGTCATTATCGACCCATTAACGAGTCTTGCCACATGGATTAGGATAAAAAAACAGACACTCCTTTTTACAGACGTGTTTTGGTGTGTTTGCCCCTTATCAGGGCAAAGCATGAGGCCTTGTTTGGCTGGATGAGATGCCTTTGACAGGGTGTCTAAGTAGGAACGTTTCACCTTGTGGAGAGTGTCAAGACAAAGAGGACCAAACAATGCTCCTCTGGGAATGTAAATATGCAAATAGTCTCTTCAGAGAGAAAGGGGACAATAACCCCAGTGCCACCTATTGCGATAGCAATCCTAAAAGTTAATATCTACTTTGATGTGTATTTAGGTTTAATATGTCAAGTAAAGGGGTTACACACTACTGGACAACTCCTTTGGAATGCTTGTAGATTGCTATATAGAGTAAGAAAAAGCATACTCATCTCCCAGATTGGCACTGCTCTTCTGCTTCATGCGCTGTTCCCCCGAGTAATCTTGTGACATTGTTTACACCATTTGAATGCTGCAGCCAATCAGTGACCACTGATAGACTGCAGCTTTCACAGTATTTTCAGATGGAACAGTAATGTCTGATTGAACTTTGAAAGCTGCAATCCATCAGTGGTCCCTGATAGGTTACAACACTCATGTTACGTATCCTTTTTTTCTTATTTTATTCTGCAGTCTGGGGGATTTCATTAGAGGCTGTCCAGAAGTGGAAAATTCCTATAAATCTTATATGCGGATGGTTGGATCATTCATATAAACAATCCGATGTATGATTGACAGATCATGGACTTGTGTATGGCCAGCTTGTATCAGAAGAATTTCTCACTAGACTCAGACTTTTTGGTCTACTTTAGCCCTTGTATATTACTCAACCAATCATCCGATTGTATCAATCATGTGATGGAAGATTGATCCCCCACATTTCTAACGTTTGTATATTTGCTCAAAGGAATGTCTTGGCGGGCCCATTCTTCCCTTTATTCATCCTTTGGAAGTGCTCATCTACAAAACTATCCGGATGTATAAGTGACTTCATGGATTGATTGGCTGCATACTGGTCAACCAGAAACTTATGGATATGGTCAGCTCAAAGCAAGAACTGACTGGTCCCAGTTTTTTTATATTTTTGGACCACTTAGTCACCTTTGTGTCTAGCTTTATGAACAATCTGATGGATGATTCATTGGCCATATTTCGGTCAATCAGAAACTTATGTATATGGTCAGCTCAAAGCAAGTCCTGACTGGTCTAAGTTTTTTGTCTTTTTGAACCCCTTTACCCACCTTTGTGTCCAGTTGTATGAACAATCCGATGGATAATTCATCAGCCATATTTCGGTCAATCAGAAACTTATGTTTATGGTCAGCTCAAAGCAAATCCTGACTGGTCCCAGTTTTTTGTCTTTTTGAACCCCTTTACCCACCTTTGTGTCCAGTTGTATGAACAATCCGATGGATGATTCATCGGCCACATTTCGGTTAATCAGAAACTTATGTTTATGGTCAGCTCAAAGCAAGTCCTCCTGGTCCCAGTCTTTTTTTGTCATTTTGGACCCCTTTAGCCACCTTTGGGAACTGCTTGTGCTCAGTTGCATGAACAATCGAATGGATGATTCATCGCCAGTATTTCAGTCAATCAGAAACGCATGAGTTCAATCAAACTTGTCTCCCATAAATTCCTCACTGGTCCCAGGCATTAATGTGGGGCAGCAGATGAGACTTTTTGGACCTTTCTAACCACCATTCAGAACTGCTCCATCGCCCAAGCATCTCCTACATAATAGCTTGCAATTAGGCTGAAGATGTTGAAAACATTAAGATGATGCAAACTTGTAAGTGAAACAATGATGTTAACACCTTTTTTTCATTTCATTGTATACCTGGTAAAAGTCATTCCGCAGCACTAGTACATGAATGGCATTCTCAATTATCCCATCCGTGCTCCGTGTTTCATTAACACTTTGTGAAATCGCTGAAATGAAAGGTCACAACGTGCGCGAGCGGGTAGCATCTTGCTATTTGTTAATGCCCAATTTACGGCTTTTAAATTGTTGCAGAACACACTTAGTATTGCTGAATGAATCTTGTGCCTCAACTACTCCTGACAAGTGAATATTTGTTTAGTGGGAATCTATTGTCCTTAATGGATTGAGAGGGACATGTACGGTGAATGCCACGTCGCGTGGTTTCACTGAGATGAAAGTGATGTACAGCTAAGAGCAAACAAGAGATTGGTGTGTAGTGATGTAATAACCGGACCATGCCCTGTAAATACAGACTGAAACCATCAAATGCAAATCTAGATTCTTTTAGGAGGCTTTCAAATGACAGATTGTGGCTTAGGAAATTGCTTACATTTTTGCAATCCAAATAAATTACAATTTATAAATGTTAGAAGGAAAAAATAAACTTGGGCAGGGAGGAAATGGCTCTCTTGCGTTTCCAACCTTTACATAAAAATCTGAATTTACCTAATATTAACTGCCACAAACCTTGGGGGACAGTGTCCTCTACCCATGCAAAGTGCAGGGGGAAATAGTGTTGGTGGACTTTCAACCAAATACACCACCATGACTGGGTAAATACTTTATAATGATAAAATGTACGAAAATTTTAATTTTTTTGGTTCACCGGAATTTGGCCAGGGAAATTGATTCACATTGAATTTGTTTGATGTGAGTAGAATATACATTATTATGATGGGAGGTCTATTCAGACCCCAGAGCATAACAAATATATGTAAAAAAATGAATAATAAAATGTACTCATCTGTCCCTCTCCTGTTCTGCTGGAAGAGCCCCATTCTGGTCCCGTCATCTTCTTCTGTCTGGTCATTGGTATGGTCTTCATTGGGCCATCTTCAGTGTCTTCCGACTCTCGGCATCTTTGGCATCTTTCGGCACTCGGCATCTCAGCCTGTCTAGACGATGACATTATGGCCTAGTCGGTGTAACTTCGCGTTGGGGCCTAGTTAGTGCAAAAGACACCACATTTGCCAAGTACCAGAAGATGCCACAGATGGCCCAATGAAGACCAAAGAGGGGCAGTATGGTGGGACAGGAATAAGCTGGATGAGTATAACTGTTTTTACTCTTTTTTTTTATTTTCCTGACTCTATTTAATCCAGCTAAGAGGCAGCCTGACAGCCACCCATTATCTTCCTGGATTCATACAAAATGTACACTTCAGAGAAGAAGAGGACTAGAATTCTATAGCGCCACCTGTTGGAAGCAGTGATCTTGCAAGTCACTATCAACCCTTAAACGAGCCTTACAATATGATTTAGGATAAAAAACCAAATCAGAATTTCAATATGCAGACTCAGTGTTTCGGGGTATTGCCCCTCATCAGTGCAAAGTATGAGATCTGATTTGGCTTAATGAGAGGCACTGGACTGTTGTCTAAGGGGTAACATTTCCTTCAGTCTGGAGTCCCTAACCTAGCCAAATCAGATCTCATACTTTGCACTGATGAGGGGCAATACCCTGAAACACTGTGTATGTAAACTGAGATTATGATTTGACTTTTATCCTAACTCATATTGCAAGGCTAGTTAAAGGGTCGATAGTAACTTGTAGGATCGCTGCTTCCAACAGGTAGCGCTATAGAGTTCTAGTCCTTCTCCTCTTTGAAAAGGCAATTTGCATATTAAATTTCCCAGAGGAGCATTGCACGGTGAATAAGCCTCCTTACCTTGGCATGTCAGAGCCGGTATGTCACTTTCCACATGGAGAAACGTTACCCCTTAGAAACACAAAAATTTTGTAAAAATTCCAGCCAAATTTGATTCCTTTCTTATCGATTCTCTCATCTCTATCTAATATCCCTGATTTTAATAAACCAGTAGAGCAATGGCCTTATAATGATCACCTTCTGTTCCGTAAAATTAGTAATTGTTTTGAGGAAAAACGTAATATTTGCACATAGGCATAGATGAGCGTAAAGAGAGGAGAGTCGTCAGTTTTTCTGTCCTTAAGCATGATACTGATAGGTATGCAGTGTTGACACAACAGTGCAATGAGTCATTAGAGTATAATTAGCATTCAGCGATGATGGGCGCTGTTTGAGCAATGTCTAATGTGTCAGCTTTTAGACACACAAACAGCAGTCAAAGCATCAAAACAGAGCCATCACCGGCGTCCTGAGCTGATTGTAGCAGGCATCTCGGTGCGCAGAGATCGCTGAGAGCCAGATCTGGCTTACAAGCGGATATAGGGAATGCCTAACAGGGGTTAATTCATACGCCTTTATTGCAGCCTATTTCTGTCAACACTCGGCTGCGAAAACAAACGTTCATGCCTTGTGAAGTGAGAGTGTATTTTTGAAGGCTAGCCGTCAGATATTTTTTGTCCTTCACACTTTTCTGTGCTTAGCCTTTTTTGTTAAGTTGACTGCAAAGTGCATCGGTTCGGAGGGAAAAAAAAAAGGAAAAAAAAAAAAGAAACTAGTTGACAGCTGCCTATGGCACTGTTGTCAAGCACACGGGCACCTAGTGCAAGATGGCAGGAGGGCTGGTAGAACACTTGCGTTGTCCAACCCTTTCAGTACTAAACTGTTTTTTGTTTTTTAATTTGTAGCATTTTACAGCGGTTTTATAAAATGTCTTGTCCTGGATTGCATTCTATTTCCGGAATCGGCGCCACTCTTGAGGCATTGTAGCTCAGCTCTATTCACTTTAATGGACATGACCTGCAATGCCAGACACCGTCCATTGACTAGGGTGGCGCTGCTAGTGGTAAGGGATGGTTGACTTTTTTCTCTTACGCCGTATTCAAGCTTTGCCGTATGGTTGCAGTCGCTTTATCACCGGAGTCCAATGCCGTAGGTACTCTGCATGCCACTGCCCAGTGCCTCCATATTGAATGCTTGGGTCCAGCGCATGTTCTCAGGAATGGGAGAGATGGCTGCGCCTCTCTCTATTTATTTTTCTATGCAAGTTTCAAATATTGCTTTCCCTCCATTGCATGCGCTGCCATTTTTTCATTTTTGAGACTGCGCTCCTGGCGGCCCGGTTATAAAGGTAGACTCAGATGCCGTCAGTAGAATCCACATCTTTTTGACGTTTATGGCATATTCTATCATAAATGACGCAAATGGGACAACCCCTTTAAGTAACTTGGAATCTTATACCAGGAATGATCAAATAGGCGATTGAGTTCTATTGGGAAACATCTATACATAAACTACATTTTATGTTATGTTCCCCTGTGATGAGTTCATGATAGAATAGACGAAGGCTATGGAGAGCTAAATCTATTACGGGAATATGCAAAAATGACAATGACTGAATGACTAATGAATGATTCCCTCTATGTGCTATAAGATTACATGGAACACATAATAGGAACCTATTTATATGAAATATTCATAGGGCAGTTTATTGACCAAGACGTTTCAGTACCTTAT
The DNA here is from genome assembly GCA_033576555.1 of Oophaga sylvatica. NCBI lineage: Eukaryota > Metazoa > Chordata > Amphibia > Anura > Dendrobatidae > Oophaga > Oophaga sylvatica. The sequence continues at coordinate 530,024,082 of JARQOD010000005.1, read as the reverse complement.
TGATTTATCAACATTCCCTTTAATTAATCCATGTTTATTCTGGACAATGTACAACCCGTTAATCCCGTTCTCATATAAATCATCTATAAGCAAACTGTCATAGGGGGAACATTTTTTGTGAACAGTTCATTGGCAGTTCATTGGAACTGTGTAATGCTTTATTTCTCCTGTGGTGGCGCTATAGGGAAATTGAATACCTGCTGCTGGGGTCCCCTTACCCGATTACATCTGATCGCAGAGATTCCCAACACCTTGTGGACCAGCTAAGCTTCAGGGGACTCTTCTAACGAAGGTGTGCAATCCACAGAGTATTCGAGTCCCCTCAACATGGATGAGCTTTTACCCAACCTTACCCATACTATATGTAAAAAAATTGCTCCACGATGTGTAAAAAAACTGCATGGAAATTGGCCCATTTTGTGTTTTTGGAATCTGCAATATGTTCTTTTATGCAGTGAGTTTTCAGAGTTCAATTTCGCAATGCATCAAATCCACAGCAGACTCAAGAAATCTACAATGCAGCTCTTGTGAATTTTTCCACATCTTCCAGATAAAATAATGACCCCTTTGGTGGTAACATTAAATTAAATTTTGTGTGCTTTGGTAGAAATATTGGGAGATGTCTTTCTGACACATAAGGCCAGTAATAACTCTAGTGTTTTCAGTCCCATCTTATATGCACAAAAGGAAGTTGATTTCAAATTTTTTTTTACTCTTAGAAAATCTTGTGTAATATCGGTTACTCTTATGGTCAGCTCCTCGTAGACAGAGAATGATGTAATTCTCATCTATAATTAGAGGTAAAGGACTGCTAATCCTCCTACGGTCAGTGAGAACTTTAGTGTTTTAAGCCCCTCTTGTGTGCAGATGTCGATTTCAAAAAGTTTGAAAATCTTTTGGTTACTCTTGTGATCCGCTTCTCATGTGCTGTACGACTCAACTCTATCTTCTATTAGAGTATAACTATAGGTAAAAGACTACTAATTCTGCTACGGTCAGTGAGAACTTTAGTGTTTTAAGCCCCCTCTTGTATGCAGAAGTCGAGATCAAAAAGTTGGACAATCTTGTGTAATTTCGGTTTCTCTTGTGATCGGCTTCTCTTGAGCTGTACAATTCTCCTCTCTCTTGTATTCGAGTATAACTATAGGTAAAATAGTACTAATTCTCCTACGGTCAGTGAGAACTTTAGTGTTTATGATTCTCCTCTCTCTTTTCTTCTAGAGTATATCTATAGGTAAAAGACTACTAATTCTTCTAGAATCAGTGAGAACTTTAGTGTTTTAAGCCCCCTCTTGTATGCAGAAGTCGATTTCAAAAAATTGGAAAATCTTGCGTAATTTCGATTACTCTTGTGATCCACTTCTCATGAGCTGTACGATTCTCTTCTCTCTTGCATTAGAGTATAACTATAGGTAAAAGACTACTAATTCTCCTACGGTCCGTGAGAACTCTACTCTTTTCAGACCCCTCTTTGATGCAAAAAGAGAAGATGATCTCAAAAAGTTTTTTGTACCCTTTGAAAAATTTTAGCTATATCGGTTACTCTTATGATCCTCTACTCACACAGTGTGTGAGTCTTGTCTCTCCTACTAGTGTATAGCCATAGGTAAAAAGACCACTAGTACTCCTTTGGTCAGTGAGAACTCTCCAGTTATCATTTTTTTTGGATGCAGAAAGGAAATTTGATTTAAAAAACTTTTTACCATTGGAAGATCTTAGGTAATATTGGTCTACTTCTCATGCATAGTGCAATGTTGGGTTCTGAATTCTGATCTCTTCTCTTCTAATAGAGCATAAGTATAGGTAACAAAAATACTATGGCCCCCGATTCATCACAGCTAGAGATGACCGAATTTGTTTGGAATCGGTCGCCGAGTCTGAATTTGCCATATTGGTACCCTATTCATGCCAAATGTATGTTTGATGTTCAGTTCCGAATATATTCGGTAAATTCTACTACCATTGACTCTAATGACGTTTGGCTATGTTTGACGAATATTACAAAAACAATATTCGCTGCCGATCGTATTCGGAACCGAATTCAAACAAATTCACTCAACTCTAATCACAGCTTCTACATTCAAAATGTGGTGGAAAAGCTTTGAAAAGTGTCAAAATTTTGTTGCAACTTTGGTGTGCACCTTTTCATGACTCCAACATGCCTCTTTACCAAGACCGGTGAGAAAATCGAATTAGGGCCTAACAGTTCTCCTGCGGTCTGTAAGAGCTCACTTATTCTCAACCCCCTTCTTTTATGAGAAGTTGATTTAGAAAAGTTTTTACTCTTGGAAATTGATTTAGAAAAGTTTTTACTCTTGGAAAATGTTGAGTAATGTTGGTTGTTTCTGATGGCTCTCGAAATGAAGACCATCAGAAACAACCAAACAACCAAAAAAGTTTTCTCTTTATAAAATCTTCTCTAATATTAGCTGCTTCCCATGGTCCATCGGAAGTAACCAAGATTACTTTAAAAAAATATTTTTTTAAAAGGCGAAAACTTTTTGAAAACAACTTCCCTTTCTACTTAAAAAAAAAGGCGGCTAAAAACACTGATCGTTGGAACATTAGTAGTCCAATGATCTATACTTACAGAAGGAATGAAAATCGCAGCTCGTACATAATTTTAAGTAACATTACTTATAGGAAAAATTCAAAAAGTTTTGACCATATGGAATGAAACTATAGAGATTTACACATTTGGTCCTTTTTTGTGACAAAATTTACCAACCTTCGACTTCATTAAATTCCAACAACCTGTCTGACGCCTGCAAGGAAAAAAGAGCAAAAAAATTTTAAAAAAAACCTGTTAATTTGTAAACGGCAGGGACAAAAGGGATTGCGGAGAAACTTTAGCATTTCCTTGCACGTAAACGTCAATGGAGTGTCTTCTCCATCATCAGCACTAAATTCACATTGATGCTTCTTTTCTTCTTCGTATTGATCCTTCCATGAGAACGTAGATTTGTATCTGTTAATTAATGCGTCCTGAAACAGCGTTTGTATTAATCAGGCAGATAAGAAAAATTGGATGCCTGCACCCTCGTGACAACTATAAAAGTGCTGGCCCTGATAAAATCATGAATGGACCTCAATAAAAAAAAGTTCCTCCTTCCATTCAATAACCTAATCATCCCACTTTTAATTATGCGGTAGAAAGATGTGGGGAGATTGGGGAATGTGTAAATCTAATTATTTACTAACAGCAGTGCCCGGGAGGGGAGAGTAGGCTGTCATCGGAAGGTGCTGTAGGCTATATTCTCTGTCCATCTGCTACTGCAGCGGAATAGGAAAAAAAGAAATAAAATCTCTCTTCTACGGGGGAAGCTTCGCATTGTGAGCTAATTGAAAGAGCGTTTTCCTTTTTTTCACTTGCAGAAACTAATATTTGTAAAGGGGAAGTGGCGTATGATTTGCGGCAAAATACACTGAGCGTTTGGTGAACTCGTGGCTCACAATCTCATCCAATAAATGTATTCGCAGGATCTGTCGGGAATTGGATAAAATCTCATTTTAGGCTACGGAAACAATATAACTGTGTTCTTTTTTTTTTCTTGTACGGATTGTGCCGTCAACTGCCTGAAAGGGGGAAAAAATATGGAAATTTATTGTAGGTGAAATAATGTAAAAAAAAAGAAGAATAAAGAATAAATAAAACCGCCATGATGTATTTCATAATAGGATGTCTGATAAAAAGTAAAAAAAAAAAGAATAATGTGAATGAAGACTGAAAAAAAAATAGCGTGATGATTTGTTTTATGGCTACAGATATTGGTTGCAGAGATCCCCAACCTGTAGCTCGCGAGCCGCAACTTGTTGACTAGAGCGGTGACACACCCTGTTGACGTGACATCACCCCTCTAGTCACAACTCCAGGACTGCAGCAATGGTGGATATATGGGGCAGTATCAGTCTGAGGGTATTATTTCTCCACATCCAAGTAAAATGGTCCGATTGTTCTGATCAGTTTTTTCTCGGACGTGGAAAGAAAAAAAAAAGTTGAGTACAGGAGACCCACGGTTGCTCTGTGCACCACGATCTGTGCTTGGACTGTAAAACACGGATGGTTGAATTCGGCCTACAGACCTTGGGTCTGTTGGCCGAATTCAACCATCCGTGTTTTACAGAGATTTAAGGACTGACTTCAGGCCTCCTATCTCCAACTTAACAGTCTCATTTATGTCTATGAGGCTGTTGAGTCCAGGCCAGAAGTCCAGAATTCAATCTGAAAATTCATGGCCGGTGCTGGAATTCAGTCTTAAGGTACGTTCAAAGATACTTATTTTCAGCCCGTGTGCTGCCAAATGTGAGGCAAAATGTAAAACACATGGTTGCATGCTGTAGTATGGTCCGATTTACACGTCAGACTTGTGCATAAAAGTAGCAGACCATTCCTGCACCCGTCCGCTCGGTGGACAAGTTCCGGGAGCCGTACCCAGAACCAGTTTTATAGCTATAGTTGTTTAGCTGTATGAAATGCAAAAATAGCGTAAAAAGAGTAGATACACTCCCCCTCTGACCCTCAATAACTAGAATAGCCCTCTAGCCACTAATGAAAACCATTTAATAACTAGTTATTTGTTATTGCTTGAAATATGGCTTCTAAAATTACTTCGCACAGATTGTGGTTCGTGACCATTTCTCAGAGCAAAATGTGGCTCTCAAGGTTAAAAAGGTTCGGGACCATTAATGGTTACTAGCAATTAGAAAATGTGCCAAAACTGGAATTTGACAGTTCGTTCTTGAATTTGTCCTGGAAATCCAAACCCCAGAACATAATAAAAATATGTAAAAGTATATATATATATATTATATATATATATATATTCACTTGGTCCTCATCTGACCTTTCACACAGCCCTAGGACAGTCCGTTCATCTTCTGTGGTCCAGCCACTGGTGAAGTCTTCATTTGGCCATCTTCAGGGTCTTCTGGAACATGGCATCTCCGGTGTCTCTTGTGATGACTAGACCATGTGCTATAAGTTTTGGTAACTCAGGTCATGACATCGAGGCCAAGTCAGAACAGGAGATGCCAAAAATGTCACATGCTAGAAACCCCCAAAGAGGAACCAGTGAAAACCACACTGGTTACGAAAGAAGACAGTTGAGGACTAGATGAGTATTATTATTTATTACTATTTTTTTTCAGTCTTTCCAGCCTTTTTGCATTTGGCAAAATCAAAACACCAAAATTCTAATTCTGGCAAATTACGAAAATTCAGTGAAATTCAAGACAAATTTGATTTGCTGCAAATCGATTTGGTCATCTTTTTATTACACAGTGGTATGGATGGGGTGTATACATTTGCAATGGAACTTGTGTGCCTATGATTGAAGTCACAGGGGGTTAAATATAAGGGGCGCAAATGTAAGGGTCTTTAGTGTTTGATGGGGGCCGCTAACAGGAAGGAGGAAGCAAGGAACAAATTTTTCATCAGGAACTTTAGATTACTCCTCTGTCAGGGCTGTAGCTATAGGTGATGCAGGCATTGTACCTATTTGGGCACAATGGCCCATCTGACACTAGGAAACCAGTGTTACAAATGGCGCACAATAAGGGCCTTAGCATAGAATTGGGATGTTGCATAAGAAGTTATTTGGACATAAACCATATAATGCCGAATAGCTTCCTCCTCTGCTAAAGACAAGTGCGTTTCTACCTACTGTCCTATTGTGTATTTCTACCATTTAACCTAATATTTAAGGTTTCTTGTATCTCTTTACCATAACATAAAAGACATGTGCATGGATAACGGGAAAGGCTTCCTTCTCTGTAGGATTTCTCTCTCACAAGGCGCTCAATATAAGCTCCAGACACGTCTTAAGACCCCCTTAAGAAAATCACTTCTAATCCCCGTTGATGATTTTATTAAGTCGTTGTCATTGTTAGGTGCCAACTGGCAAACTTACGCATTTTACCAACAGGCCAAGGAATTATTTCCTACAGTATATATTTGTATCGCCGGCAATGTGATTGAGAAAATTAACAGTTTGGTTTAATGACTGCAACATCTATTAACTCCCCATCGGAAAGTCATGTAAATGAGAACATTACCGCTCCAGAGCCGACATTTGCCCAGAACAACTGCTATTCTACATATGTTATCTTATCGCTGAATTTACCAATGGTTCACAGAATGCAGTGCTTCCAACGAAAGAAATAAAAATAATCAAGATATAGAGAGATAGACAAGTGGATAGATAGAAGGATAGATAGATGATAGATAATAGATAGATAACAGATAGATAATAGATAGATAGATAGATAATAGATAAATAGATAACAGATAGATATATAGATAGATAAATATTGGATAGATGATTGATAGATAGATAGATAATAGATATATATAAGATAGATAGATAATAGATATATGAGATAGATAGATAGATAGATAGATAGATAGATAGATAGATAGATAATAGATATATGAGATAGATAGATAGATAGATAGATAGATAGATAGATAGATAGATAATAGATATATGAGATAGATAGATAATAGATAGATAGATAGATAGATAGATAATAGATATATGAGATAGATAGATAGATAGATAATAGATAAATAGATAGGTAATTGATAGATATTGGATAGATGATAGATAGATAAATAAATAGATAGATAATAGATAAATAAGATAGGTAATTGATAGATATTGGATATATAGATAGATAATAGATAGATAATAGATATATATGAGATAGATAGATATTAGATAAATAGATAAGTAATTGATAGATATTGGATAGATAGATAGATAATAAATATATATGAGATAGATAGATAGATAGATAATAGATATATATGAGATAGATAGATAGATAGATAGATAGATAGATAGATAGATAGATAGATAGATAATAGATATATATGAGATAGATAGATAGATATTAGATAAATAGATAAGTAATTGATAGATATTGGATAGATAGATAGATAGATAGATAGATAGATAGATAATAGATATATAGATGAGATAGGTACATGATTAGATAGATAGAATATGGTTCTCTTTCTAGATGAGATTCTTTTCCAGCCTTCATGATGGTTTATGCTTTTTTCATTATCATTCCAGGATTCTCCACCTTGTCCCTCGCCGATCAGATGAGTCTCCTGCAGAGCGCATGGATGGAGATCTTGATACTGGGCATAGTTTTCCGATCTCTCTCATTTGAGGACGAGTTGGTCTATGCTGAAGACTACATCATGGATGAAGACCAGTCGAAATTGGCAGGATTGCTGGAACTGAACAACGCCATCCTGCAACTTGTCAAGAAATATAAGAGCATGAAATTAGAGAAAGAAGAATTTGTGACTCTTAAAGCTATAGCACTCGCTAACTCAGGTTGGTGTAAAATATTATTTTGATATGATATTTTTCAGGACTTACTGTAGAATTTAGCTGTTCTGTAGTCGGAAACTTAAAGTGATGAAATCATTAGAAAATGACCAATTGTTTAAATCAGGCTTTTGTGATACACATTTTTCTATTTTTTTTTATATCCTGATCTGTAATACAAAAGAAAACAAAACAATATTAAGGTACTGCCACACTAAACAATCCCGCTAGCGATCACGATAACGACGCATACTAATGCGATCGCTAGCGGGATTGTTTCTATATCGCTAAATGCGGCCACATTTAGCGATATAGTTAACGACGCTATCGCCGTTAGCGATCTTCTTAACGACTTTAGCGGTACAAAAGTACCGCTAAATCGCTAAGAAAAGGTGCCACACAGCGATTAGATACTTACCCAGCGGGAGCGCCGACGAGAAAATAGGGTCCGGAGCGATTCCAGCGACGAGCGAGATCACAGCAGGAAGCTCGTCGCTGGAAGCTGCCGCACTGAACAATATCGCTAACGGGATCGCTAAATAGTGACGTTTTTTAGCGATCCCGTTAGCGATATTGTTTAGTGTGGCATACCCTTTAGTCATCTTGCAATTTTAATACTGTTGATCGGGATTACTTCCTGTCTTTTCAGGGAGAGTTTTAACCAGTTTATTATCATCAGAGGTAGGATTACAATAACCTCTATATACAGCTGATAACACAGGATCCAACAAATCACATTAATAGATGTCATGGCTGACCCGGCTCCTTCTCCTCCTGTACAATGACTGATAACACCTCCATATACAGTAGATAACAGAGGATTCATAATTTACAATAGGTGATGTCACAGCTCACCTCCTCCTCCTGTACAATGACTGATAACACCTCTATATACAGTAGATAATACAGGATCCACCATTCACAATATGTGATGTCACAGCTCACCTCCTCCTCCTGTACAATGACTGATAACACCTCTATATACAGTAGATAATACAGGATCCACCATTCACAATATGTGATGTCACAGCTCACCTCCTCCTCCTGTACAATGACTGATAACACCTCTATATACAGTAGATAACACAGGATCCACCATTCACAATAGGTGATATCGCAGCTCACCTCCTCCCCCTCCTGTACAATGACTGATAACACCTCTATATACAGTAGATAACACAGGATCCACCATTCACAATAGGTGATGTCACAGCACACCTCCTCCTCCTCCTGTACAATGACTGATAACACCTCTATATACAGTAGATAACATAGGATCCACCATTCACAATAGGTGATGTCACAGCTCACCTCCTCCTCCTGTACAATGACTGATAACACCTCTATATACAGTAGATAACACAGGAACCACCATTCACAATAGGTGATATCACAGCTCACCTCCTCCTCCTGTACAATGACTGATAACTCCTCTATATACAGTAGATAACACAGGATCCACCATTCACAATAGGTGATGTCACAGCTCACCTCCTCCTCCTGTACAATGACTGATAACACCTCTATATACAGTAGATAACACAGGATCCACCATTCACAATAGGTGATATCACAGCTCACCTCCTCCTCCTGTACAATGACTGATAACACCTCTATATACAGTAGATAACACAGGATCCACCATTCACAATAGGTGATGTCACAGCTCACCTCCTCCTCCTCCTGTACAATGTCTGATAACTGATCTATATACAGTGGATAATACTGGATCCACCATTCACAATAGGTGATGTCACAGCTCACCTCCTCCTCCTGTACAATGACGAATAATACCTCTATATACAGTAGATAACACAGGAACCACCATTCACAAAAGATGATATCACAGCTCACCTCCTCCTTTCCTCCTGTACAATGACTGATAACACCTCTATATACAGCAGATAATACATGATCCACCATTCACAATAGGTGACATCAAAACTCACCTCCTCCTCCTGTACAATGACTGATAACACCTCTATACACAGTAGATAACACAGGATCCAACATTCACAATAAGTGATATCACAGCTCACCTCCTCCTCCTGTACAATGACTGATAACACCTCTATATACAGCAGATAATACATGATCCACCATTCACAATAGGTGACATCAAAACTCACCTCCTCCTCCTGTACAATGACTGATAACACCTCTATACACAGTAGATAACACAGGATCCAACATTCACAATAAGTGATATCACAGCTCACCTCCTCCTCCTGTACAATGACTGATAACACCTGTATATACAGTAGATAACACAGGATCCAACATTCACAATAAGTGATATCACAGCTCACCTCCTCCTCCTGTACAATGACTGATAACACCTCTATACACAGTAGATAACACAGGATCCAACATTCACAATAAGTGATATCACAGCTCACCTCCTCCTCCTGTACAATGACTGATAACACCTCTATATACAGTAGATAACACAGGATACACCATTCACAATAGGTGATGTCACAGCTCACCTCTTCCTCCTGTACAATGACTGATAACACCTCTATATACAGTAGATAACACAGGATCCACCATTCACAATAGGTGATATCACAGCTCACCTCCTCCTCCTGTACAATGACTGATAACACCTCTATATACAGTAGATAACACAGGATCCACCATTCACAATAGGTGATGTCACAGCTCACCTCCTCCTCCTGTACAATGACTAATAATACCTCTATATACAGTAGATAACACAGGATCCACCATTCACAAAAGATGATATCACAGCTCACCTCCTCCTTTCCTCCTGTACAATGACTGATAACACCTCTATATACAGCAGATAATACATGATCCACCATTCACAATAGGTGACATCAAAACTCACCTCCTCCTCCTGTACAATGACTGATAACACTGTGTATACAGCAGATAACACAGGATACACCATTCACAATAGGTGATGTCACAGCTCACCTCCTCCCCCTCCTCCATCTGTACAATGACTGATAACACCTCTATATACAGTAGATAACACAGGATCCACCATTCTCAATAGGTGATATCACAGCTCACCTCCTCCTCCTGTACAATGACTAATAACACCTCTATATACAGTAAGTAACACAGGTTTCCTTTTTCACAATAGGTGATATCACAGCTCACCTCCTCCTCCTGTACAATGACTGATAACACCTCTATAGTACAGTACATAAAGCAGGATCCACCATTCACAATAGGTGATATCACAGCTCACCTCCTCCTCCTGTACAATGACTGATAACACCTCTATATACAGTAGATAACACAGGATCCACCATTCACAATAGCTGATGTCACAGCTCACCTCCTCCTCCTGTTCAATAACTTATAACACCTCTATGTACAGTAGATAGCACGATTCATCATTCTCAATAGGTGATGTCACAGCTCACCTCCTCCTGTACAATGACTGATAACAGCACTATACACAGTAAATAACACAGGATCCACCATTCACAGTAGAAAATGTCACAGCTCACCTGCTCCTCCTTTCAAAATGACCTTTGCACATGCTCATTAGATGCTTCAATACAAAAGACAAAACCAGAGTCTGTTCATTGCTGCTAATGTACATGTGTTGTTTCCTTAAACAACAGGAAGTTACAATTTTAAAAAGCCCCAGTAGCCAATGTGAAAACTGCATGATTTATTTTTTTTACTTTTAATCCAGATTGTGATATGTATAGCAGTGCCAATTTAAAAAAAAATGAATAAAAGCAACTGATTTAAACAATAGTTCATAGCTGCCTCTTACAGGGATGTTTCAACACATACGACCACCTTCATGTCTCAGTAAACCGCGCCAGTGATAACCTGATACTCCTGGAGGAAGCTGCAGGGGATCCAGTTCCCTTACAGCGACCACTAGAGGAGAAATGTAGTATTACATCTCAACTATCCAGAAGGTGCGACACTGTTTTGTCATTTATTTGACATAGTGGCACCTGATCGTGAATGGTGACATCACCTATCTGCTTTATAGAGGGGGCGGTACTGTTGCATATCAATCGGCTAGACAGGAAATCCCAAAAAGAAAGGCCGTGTCCGTTCCTGCATCCCCGCGATCAATTTAAGCAAAGCAAACAGCTGTTAAAAAAAAAAAAAAATGAGCGCTCGTGGATCTATTGACGCCATCATTTAAAAGAGCCGATCCGATTGACTCGACTGATACATGCAACAAGGAAGGGTTAATAAAGCGGACAAGGGGACGAGATGAGCGGAGATCCCTGGGCTTTCGGGTCTCCTCCTAACGCTTTTCCTGGGGGCCTCGATGTCCCTCTTAGTATTTGCATGCAGTCGCCTATAGATCGGCGTTTAATCACATGCTGATCAGTAGTTACCGGCGTGTCGATAACGCGCGCGGACGCCGTGTACCATTGACAGGCCCGCCGTGCCCCTCCATCTGCTTTTGTTGTGACCCTTTCTTTGAACTTTATCTTGGTTTCTGGCCAGTAGTTTTCCCTTTAATTACAAGAAGGAAACTGTCAATAAAATCTGTTAAATGGGATGCAACGAGCGGCCTCGATGGGCGGACGGCTATTTGTTCAAATTCTGAAGCGTTCAGAGTATTGACAGTTTGTTTTCTGGGGCCATATGCGACGATCAATCTCAGGCTGGGCTCAGCCGCTCTGAAAAATGAAAAACCAGATTGCTATTGCTTACTTGTGGATGACGACTTGTGATTTGGCGCGGCTCAAGTGAAATGAGACCTTCTGCCCAAATTGCCCCCTGAGAGACACGGGATGCGTGACCGGGTTTAGAAATATTTTCTGGTTTTTTTTTCCTAATTGATTTTGCAATTAGCAGTTTGCAATGTTGTAGCTGTGACTTTAAATGGGGAAAATCTAGTTATTTTCTTCTGTAGATTTCTTCTGCGGTGTGATCACACGGGTCCCTTATATCTGTATGTGGCAGGGGCATCTCCATTACGCTCACACACACGGAGCAGAGCTGACGCTCTGGCAGTTAACTCTTTGGGGGGTGGTGTTTGTCTATAGTAGAAAAATTACATCTACACACGAGTCACTGCTTCTACAGGGATATTGAGAGTCCCACTATATACTGCCATATAGTGTTCTGTGCGGTGCCATACTGTAAGGATCCATATTCTACAGTGACATTCAGAGTCCCACTATATACTGCCACATTCATGGTGCACCGTGCGGTACTATACTATAGGGTTCTATGGCCTCTACAGTGACATTCAGAGTTGCACTATATACTGCCACATGGTGCACCGTTCGGTACCATACTATAGAGTTCTATGGCCTCTACAGTGACATTCAGAGTCCCACTATATACTGCCACATGGTGCACCGTGCGGTACCATACTATAGGGTTCCATAGGGTATGTATTGACATTGAGAGTCCCACTGTATACTGCCATATAGTGCTCCGTGCGGTACCATACTTTAAGGATCCATAGTCTCTACAGTGACATTCACAGTCCCACTATATACTGCCACATGGTGCTCCTTGCGGTACCATAGTATAGGGTTCTATGGCCTCTACAGTGACATTCAGAGTCCCACTATATACTACCACATGGTGCACCGTACCATAATATAGGGTTCTATGGCTTCTAGAGTGACATTCAGAGTCCCACTATGTACTGCCACATGGTGCACCATGCGGTACTATACTATAAGGTTCCATAGCCTCTAAGTGACATTGCGAGTCCCATTATATACTTCCATATGGTACCATACTATAGGGTTCCATAAATTATACAGTAACATTAAGAGACCCACTATATACTGCCATGTTGTGCTCTATGTGGTACCATACTATAGGGTTCCATAACTTCTACAGTGACATTGAGAGTCCCACTGTATACTGCCATATGGTGCTCCATGCAGTACCATACTATAGAGTTCAGTGCCCTCTACATTGACATTGAGAGCCCCATTATATATTGCCATATGAGCATTCAGAGTACAACTATCTACTGCCATATGGTGCTCCATGTACCACCATTTTTAAATTATTTCTTTCTAAATGCATTGCCTCTATATTAACACATAGTGTCCCACTATATACTGCCATATGCTACTCCATGCAGCACTATATTATGGGGTTATTTTCCCATTATTGCACTGCCCCTAGATTGACATTCAGAATCCCACTATTATCTGACATTTGATGCCCCACGTGGCAACATATTATGTGTTTGTTTTCCTCTGGAATCATTGCTTCTACATTGACATTCATATTCCCACCATATACAGCCATACGGTGCTCTATGTGGTAACATATTATGGGCTTATTTTCCCCTATATGCATTGCCTCTACATTGACATTGAGGGTCCCACCATATACTGCCATTTAGTTCTCCATGTGGCATCAGAAAAACTACATTTTCAATTGGATGTAATTACGAATAATTTTACTATTATTATTATTATTATTATTATTACACCTACTACATATTGGGAGAGGGTCTTGGAGATGGGAAAACCCTTTTAGGCCTCACTTAGCAATATATGTCTCCTTCCAATCAATGAGCGCAGCTTAGGCCTCCTCGGCTGTAGATAATGCAGCTCGTCAGATAACGGCCCTTCATTAAGGCCTCTTTCACACATCAGTTTTTTGAATCAGGCGCGATCCGGTGTGTTGATAAAAAAACGGATCCGGTACCGGATGCGTTTTTTTAGCATTGACTTTCATTAGCGCCGGATCGCGCCTGATGTCGTTGCATTGCATCCGTTTTTGTCTGGATCCGGCGGAAATGTACATTCCGGCGGCCGGAAAAGACGGTCACTGCAACATTTTTTTTTTTTTTCCGAAGCCGCCTGATAGTGCCTGAAGCAGCGCATCAGGAGTCCGGAAATAATAGAAGTCTATGGAACCGGACCAGTCTTTTGTGAAATCCGTCAAAAGACTGATCCGGATTCTGGAAACCAAGGTCTCTCTCTCTCTCCTCGGTCCGGACATGCGAACCTGCATTTTCCGGCTGCAAAACTTCTTTTTCCGGGTTCAAAAGTTCAGGTCGGATCCAGCAAAAAACCTGATCCATTGCATCAGTTTTTTCATTTCAACGCTGGATCCGTCCCTTCAGGTATTCAACGGATTATGCCTGACACAAAAAAACTGATGTGTGAAAGTAGCCTAAAGGGTATGCCACACTGAACAATATCGCTAACGGGATCGCTAAAAAACGTCACTATTTAGCGATCCCGTTAGCGATGTTGTTCAGTGCGGCATCTGCCAGCGACGAGCTTCCTGCTGTGATCTCGCTCGTCGCTGGAATCGTTCCGGACCCTATTTTCTCGTCGGCGCTCCCGCTGGGTAAGTATATATCGCTAGTGTGGCACCTTTTCTTAGCGATTTAGCGGTACTTTTGTACCGCTAAAGTCGTTAAGAAGATCGCTAACGGCGATAGCGTCGTTAACTATATCGCTAAATGTGGCCGCACTTAGCGATATAGAAACAATCCCGCTAGCGATCGCATTAGTATGCGTCGTTATCGTGATCGCTAGCGGGATTGTTTAGTGTGGCAGTACCTTAAGGCTGGCATGATAATTGCTCTGATGTATAATGAGTTACTGGCCCTTTGGAAAGTGGTGGTGGGGTAGTGCGGATGGCAGATGACAGTTTTGAAAAACCAAGTCTATATTGGTATATGAAACCCATAGACCCCCATGATAAAACAATTGCATATAGTAAAAATTCAGCCTGGTGGAAGCCAAAAGGGAAAAAAAGATTAATCCAAAATAAAGAGCAAAAATGATGGAGGCCAAAAGGAAGACTTTGCGTCAGCCAAACTCACAGATACCGTTTTGGATGAATCTCTGATGTGTATTGGACCTCACAAATCTCCCTAGACAGATGATGTTGGGGCAGATAAGGTTCCGGCGTGTCCAATATCGGACTGCTGAGCCAGTTGTTCTCTATAAGAGGGACATCTGTCAGTGGCTTTTAGAGGACACAGGAAAACTCAGCAGAGCAAGAGTTCCTGTGTTTGGAGTAGTCTGGTGAGACAGCTAACATGTATGGGGGCAGTTTGGCCCCCATCACTGAATTGAAGACTATGGATATCTTTGGTACGTGCACTGTGAAGTCAGCAGGTCAGCGCAAGCACAAAGCACAGACAGTGAGTGCACCTTTACATATGTACATCTACGACTCACTCGCAACTTTTGGACAAAGTCGAAAACTAGACTTTTTGGTCTTTGTCAGTAGATGGGTAGCTTTGATATGTTTGATATATGCACTGTAAGGTCAGCGAAAAAATATGCACGAAACAGGTCAGCACAAGCTCAAAACACACAGTAAGTTCACCTTTAGATATGTACAACTAAGGCTTACTTGAATCTTTTGGACAAAGTCGAGAACTAAACTTTTTGGTCTTTGTCAGTAGATGGGAGCCTTGGATATGTTTGATATATGCACTGTAAGGTCAGCAATCTCAGCGAAAAAACATGCACCAAACCGCCACTGCGCGCACCCTTAGATATGTATGTCTCGGACTCACTCACAATTTATCACCTTTTTTGTAGTTTTGCAAATCTTTAAAAAACACAAAAAAATTGCACCCTAAGAAGTAGCACAAATTCAATGCCAAATCATATGGTAGAAAAGTCCCACACCTGTTTTTGTGGTGCGTCTTGAATGCCACCTAATCTCGTGTGCCCAAAGAATCCTAAGACATCAATGATATTTTTTTTATTATTAATTCTTTTTTTTATGAAAAAAAAAGCTTTTGCAATAATGTTTTTTTTTTGGAATCCTACACATACTGCGATAAGTGTTAGTAAAAATATGTACAAAAGTAATATTAAAGTAGAGAATAGCACTCGCATTTATAAACATTTATTACACTATTTTTATTTATATATTTACTTTTATTTGCAAAAAATTTACATATTTATACTTTGTTTTTCTCTTTCTCTTTGTAACACTGTTTGTTTTCAAGTTTCTTTTTCTTACATTTTTCATTAAATGATTTCTTTGTGTTTTTTACTGTTCTCAGACTCCATGCATATAGAAGACGTCGAAGCTGTTCAGAAACTCCAAGACGTCTTACACGAGGCTCTGCAGGATTACGAAGCTGGCCAACACATCGAAGACCCTCGCCGGGCCGGCAAGTTCTTGATGACTTTGCCACTTCTTCGACAGACGTCCACCAAGGCCGTCCAACACTTCTACAACATCAAACTGGAGGGGAAAGTTCCTATGCATAAACTTTTTTTGGAAATGCTTGAGGCCAAGGTCTGACTAAAACAATCTTTGGTGACCCGATAGCACCGCTGATAGGGGAAAAAGAAATAAAAAAAGAAATAAATAAGATAAATTACGTCTAATTATTATGGAAAATAATGTACTGAATCAGAAGCGAGTGACTGCACTGACGTAAAGAAGCAGCAAGACTGGAGCAGCTTTCGACTTTTCGACTGCGCGGAAATTGTGCAGAAATTTTCCTCTCCCGATTTTCTTTTGTTTTGCTGCTGCTGCTGCTGAACTTAAACAAAGAGTAAAAAAAAAAACTTTAAAAAAGTCTTTAATTAAGAGAAATGGAAGCCAGCCCTGCCAAAGGACAGAAATCCATAGGATGCTACTGAATTTAATATGGACCACGAGGCCCCCAATAACAAGTGGAATCCGGGACAAAAAAAATCAATAAAAAATTGCATATTTATTCAAAAAAGTGACTGATTGCACTTGTAGGATTTTTTTGGGAGCAATTTGCGACATGTCATTGGCTGCTTCATTTGGTTTGATTTTTTTTTTCATCTTGCCACCCAAAACCATTTGATTCCTTTGATTTTTGAAGTCTTCCAAAAAAAAAAAAAAATGTTCTCGGTTAGGTACTATGTGACTTTTTTCAGGGAATAGTTTTAAGCTTTATTCATTCATGCAATATTAATTAACAGATATTACTAATTAAGAAAAAAAAACATTTAATGCAAACTGCATATGGGTTCGAGCAACGATGAACAATAAGGACATTGTTATCCTTAAAGGAAGAGTTTTTTTGTTTTGTTTTGTTTTTTTTTAATTATAAATTTTACAACTGTTTTTTTTTTATTAATTGTTATAAAACTGAGATTATTTTGTACCAGCTTTATCACTTTTCAGCCATTTACTGAATATTATTGTGGAAATGTCTCTTATTCAAGCAATAGTCGAAGGATGGTGCATATTACCACGGATGCAATTAATGTTGTGTGCCAGTCTGGTTAAAAACAAAAACAAAAAAAAAACAAAAACAAAAAAAGACAAAAAAAAAAAAACTTTTCATTTTCTTATTACGTAAAGCCTAGCCTACCTGTTCTGTTAAACACGATATTAGATTACACCTGCGATGTATATAAATAGTCTTATCTGCTTACCCACTTCCCTTACGAGGACGCTTGGAAATTGCTACGGTGTCTTAAGAAAAATGAAAGTTGCGATTTATAAAAATTGTAAAAAAAAATAAAATAAAATAATGAATATGTAAAATAATATATTAATATTGCAGGTAATGCAAAGGCCAGAAATAAACTCTCTGAAGAATAAGAATATATATATATATATACATATGTATGTATGTATATGTAATCAGACGAGTTTAAGAAATTAATATAAGACTTTAGTGTAATTTTTTTTTTCTTTTTTTTTTTTCTTTTTACTACGGATAGCTAAAGCAGTCAGTGTGGTTTCTCAACCCCTTCTTGTTGCTGCATGATATCTGTTTCTGTACGAGACTGTTAAAATAAGGTGTAATCTAATGTAATCCCACACCTATCCCCCCCCGCTGACAAAAAAAATTCCAGCTACCTACAATACATCTACACGCTCTGCCAATATATCAGTGTTAATAGTTGCTCCCTGTATCATGTGAACGCCCATATTATATGTACACAAATGTGATTAAAATTGTAATCTAACAAAAAAAATCATAGTTCAGCTCTTCAATGTTTCCTGTTTGCTGTGTTAACCACCTCCTTCCCCCTCCCAAAAAAAAAATTTTTTTTTTTTTTTTTTTTTTTTATATTATTAATTATTTCTGAGTTGCATTTCCGAAAAAAAAAAAGCAAAACTGTTGTCTTGTTCTCCTTGTGGCTGTTCGAATCTTGTGACGTACGCTTTTTTTTTAGACACAGGGTAGGATTTAGAGGCAATATTGGATGTGCAATTCCTCAGGAGCCTACAGGAAGTTTAATCTTTTTGGGTTTCCTGGTCATAGTCTTCGAAGAAAACAAACACAAACAAAAAAAAAAAAAATACTATACCTTGGCAGATCACAAAAACTCCGAGTTGAAAAAAACAAAAAAAATCACAGGAGAAAAATCTTGAGGCTTTCGAAAATAAAAAAAAACAAACAAAAAACCAACATAAAAAATATAAACAAAAATGAAAAAATAAATAAAAAGAAAAAAGACTTTTTAAATGGTTCTTAACACCAAAATATATCTTCTACTTCTACATTTAACTAAGCTCAGTTTTCAAGCGCTGTAAATATGGCTTTCTTCTTCTTCTTCTTTCTTCCAAATCATCTCAACTGTTAATAATTCGCTTTGTGTTGTTGCAAAACCATTTAATTTTTTTATTTATTTGCGCTAAAAAAAATAAATTTCCCGACACTATTGCTACTCTGTGTGCTTTAAACAGAATACAACGGGTTGATGAAACACGGCAGCCTGATCCTATAAATACTGTGTATCTACCATTAGCTATATAAGGATTATATTGTAGATTGTGGTTTCTCAGTAGAGAAGTGACTGTAGTGTGGTTTTAGATGACTCATCATTAGCGATTCATTCAGATGGCGAGTACCTTTAAATATAGCTCTGATAGGTATTCAGAAAATTGGCACGTCCCTGTACGAGTATGTAAAATTTGACTACTCCTTGGAGAAAGAAAGAAAAAAACGGTGCTGATTGAATGAGATTATTTATTTTCTGATTTTTTATTTTATTTTATTATTATATTTTACTTTACTGTTTTAGGCTTTTTATTATTATATGAAATATATATGTATGAGAAAAATCGACTCAACTGTACCGGGGTATAACAGCATACTCAAGATGAGTATTTCCGAGCGAGCCGGCAAGATGAGGCTATGTTTCCACGGTCAGGAAACGATCAGGATTTGCTGCGGATGTTACAGCATAGTGGGGGGGATTTTATGAAATTCCGTCTCCACTATGCGCGCAGGGCCTCATCCGGCGGCCCTGCATATCCGGACATGCGGCGCGCCTTTCCAGACCGCAGCATGTCTATTTATCTTGCGGAGACGCTCAGTCTCCGCAAGATAAATAACCCAGTCTATGGATAGGATGCGGTGATTCCGCATGTGTTCAATTAACACATGCGGTATCACGGCGCGCACAAAGAGGGGCGGCGCCTTTGGACAGAGCGGGGTTTCCACTGCGTCCAAAGCGCAGGGATGACGCCCCGTAGACACATACCCTTAGAATTGCAAATCTCTCCCCTTCCCCCCAAAAAAAGGAAATTTTAATACAATATTTTGAACCCTGTTCACTATTTTAGACCCTTTGAAAATATTGCCGTGCTCATTAAAAAAAAAATAATAATAATAATGCTGCATTTTATCTCATTTTTAAGAAGAGGATTTAGTAAACTCCTCCCTCGAAATGGGTAAAAAAAAAATTCTATTATTTTATAATAAAATCTTGTGTGGACGTTGTTTATTTAAATTTTTGTCAATACGACATTTATAGCATGAGGTGCGACAAAATATAATAAAAAAGGGTGTATGATTTGCAAAATGTAAATTTATATTATTTAGATTTTTAATTTAATTTTTAAATTATTTCTGGGTTGTTTTGTTTTTTTCGTTATTTAAAGCTATATGACTACACGGCTGTGAAGAGTCGCAATCGATATCTGAATCTAATTTGGAAAAAGTTGTATTTATTAAACTATTTTGCATTTTAGCGATGTGAAAATAAAATAATAATAATAATAATAATAATAAAAAAAAAAGTATAACAATGGTAAACTGCTATTTTTCTTAAGGAGAAAATGGGTAACGGTGATTTGATCTTCAAGGAAAACATTCAGCGACAGCCATTGTTAAAGGAACAAAAAAAAAAAGTTAAAATTATGAAAAAAAAAGAAGAATAATATAATAATAAGATGATTATAATACTCCAGGAGTTGCAACATAAACCACGATCACAAATAAAACCATGTCTATAGTTATCGACGGGCTTCACATCTGTAATACAATCAACTGTATATTTTTGTGCTGTGTATCATACCATGTGCTCCAGAAATATGTCCATTTGTGTAAATGTATTTATTTTATATTGTATATATTGTTAAATGCAAAAAGGAGACATGATTCTGTAACTTCAATCAGTTCAGATGTGTAAGTCAAATTATTATGCCTTTCAGGATGATGGTAGAGCAATATTAAAAAAAAGCTTCCACTTTTTGAATGTTTTTGTGTTTTTTTATTCTGCTTTTTTTTTCTCTTGGGTAAAACGATATATTTTAGTTAGATCTCAGTCAGACATTTGTTTTTCATCTACGTGTCTTAGCCATATTGTTTCCTAAAACACATTATCGTCTATGGGGCTTTTTGCCTATGTTCTTGATTCGAGTGACGAATCAAAACCCGTCCATTTGAATCTGTAGGTCCATGAAAAAAACAACAGCGCATGGATGTCTTTTGTGTTGTATTCGAGTGCTATCTTTTACTGTCTAAGTGACCACTTATAATCCCATGTAAATATAGTTCCTACGACCCCTTTATACTAGAGTTGAGCGAATATGTTCGGAATCGGTTGCCGAATCTGAATTTGCCATATTCATGCCATATTGGTACGTTAATCGTGCCGAATTTAAGTTTGACGATCGATTCCGAACATATTTGTTCATTTCTACTCCAATTGACTCCAATGACGTTCGGCTGTGTTCGACGAATATTGCAAAAACAATATTCACCGCCGATCGTAATTGGAACCAAATTTTGAAAAATTCACTCAACTCTACTTTACACCCTGAGACCTGCAACTGGCGCGCCGTGCAAACTGCACGGTCCAGTCTAATGGGCAAATCCAGACTATGTTCAACGCTGCCCCAGTCTCTTCAAATGCCATCTATTCTACCTTGATTGAAGTAAATGACATCTTCTACGTCGTTCACACAGTGCTTGAATCCTCGCGCCTGCGCGGTGGAATCAGAGCCCTGAGCAGGTGCGCCTCACTCTACCCTAATGAACAGCCAGGGAGCTGGTGACATAGAAATGAAGCCGATACCTCCACCACCTCCCTGGCTGCTCATTAGTGCAGAGTGAGGCGCGCCAGCTCTGGTCTCTGATTCCATTGCGCAGGCGTAAGGATTCAAGCACTGTGTCGATGACATAGGAGATGTCATCCACTTCCATCAAGGTAGAAGAGGCGGCGTTTGAAGGGACGTGGGCAGCATTGAACATGGTCTGGATTTTCCCATTGGACAGTATCACAGAATTTGCATGTAGTATGGGATATGAATAAAATACTTTTTTGGATGTATTCAGGCTCCTATGAGGCTACAAAGGGGTCGTTTACATGTTTCCAAAGGTACTAGGCATGGGTTATAAGGAATGAAAATGAAGACAGGTTCTCTTGGATGGATAGATAAATGGATAGAATGGATTTATTTTTGCATATGAGAAAAACAGATTCTACACTGATGGTAAACATGAACACATGGACCAAAAATGGATGAAAATCGGATCCAACTGATTCTTCCTTTTATGTAAAAAAATGTAAAAAACGATGTCTGAATGAGATTTTAAACTGAAAATACTACTATTGAGACGCGACCAAGGGTGTATGTAACATAGAGGCAGTCTATGTGGCTGCTATCGGGCAAATGGAGAGCAATGGCAAGTGGAAATGTGTCCATTCTAATAGAGTAATCAAAGTCTGAAAAGGGATGTTTCAGGTTAAAATACCAATCCTTATCCTTATTGAGGATCTCAACACCTCACCACTCAGCTGATACCCGAAGCAGTGGTCAATGGAAGGTTGTGTATGGAGTGGGAACATCACAGTTCCCAACACTGTGTAGGGCCATTGTTGGCTACTGCAGCTAAGATAAAATTATCTTCACTGAGAACAGAGCTGTAGTACCTAAGATTGACCACTATACAATGAGCAGAGCTGTAGTGTTCTGACTTCCATAAACCTCCATCAGAATCGACTCCAGAAATCAGCTGATTGGTGAGGGTGCTTGCTGTTGCATCCCCGACGATGTCATATTGATGACTTAGCTTAAGTATAGGTATCAAAATTTTAGTTGAGTAAAACCCTGTTTAGTTTGTGTGTAGTCACAGCTTTAGAAAATAAGGAAGTAGAAAAAAATGGGTGTAGGACTTTCTGTGGTGGGGCGCGGGAGTTTAGGAGTGTGGGAACGAAGATGCACCTGAATGCCACACATTTTTATTAAATGTTGTGGGTCATCAATCATTTGCTAAGCTTTTTCTCAGTTGCGAACAATCAATTATAAAAAGTGCTCTTCTGTAAAGATAAATTTTTACCTTTTTGGGATATAAAATTCTATGGCCAGTAGAGATGATCAAATCTGCCAAAATCCGGTTTGGCCAAGTCGCACAAACTTTTTTCAACAAAGTTGAAGTCATTGTTTGCAAACTAAATGTGCCTTATAAAATTCTTTCTACACCCCAAAACATAAAAAACATAGGATGTATAAAAAAAATTAGTACTGACCCCACACCACAACTGTCTTGCCATCCCCGAAGCCCTTCATCTGGTCATTAGTACTTCTTCTTTTCCCCTTCCCCGGTCTCATACTGTACATTCTCTTAAAATTCTTCACCAAAAACCACGGCTTTCGGCTTTACTAGGCATCGGATGTCACTGTGCTGTGCCATCACTTGGGTGACATATGGCATAACGTACCGATGTCATGACGCGAATCGCTTGAGGCTTAGTGAAGCTGGAAGTCACATCTGATGCCTAGTAGACCTGGAGGCCAGGACCTTGAGTGAAAATTCTGAGAATGTGTGTAATGAGAATAGGGGAAAAGAACAGGTGCTGAGGACCGGACAGCGAGCTTTGGGGACAGTGGAACAGATGAGCTGTGTGGTGAACATTGTTTTTCTTTTTAACCATTTGCCAGGCCCTACATGGTTTGAAAAAATGGCTGCAGTTTTGCTGAAATCACAAGAATTCCAAATAATTCATGTCTTTGAGAATACAGATTTTTTGAAAAATTTGAGAATTCCAATCTTCTCAAATAAATTATTAGATTATTAGTATTTTTTTAATCTTACTTTGGAGCTGGAGTCACATCTACACTGTCCAGTATTGCTATATAATGTCCTCTATGCTGCTGTTGCTTCTGATTGTGTGCTTCATAGTGACAGGAGAACAAAAACTGGTGAACTGTATGGTGAGTATTTTTATTTTTTTAACCATTTACCAGGCCCTCTATGGTTTGAGAAAATTGGCTCCTGCAGCTGGCCTCAATTTTGCTGAATTTGTAAAGAATCCATGTTTTTGAGAATTTGGATTTTTGTAAAATTTGAGAATTCAAATCCATTTGAATAAATTACTAGATTATTAGTAAGTGTTTTATTTCACACTAAGCTGTATTCACATCTGCACTGCTCAGTATTGCTGTAGAAGGTCATCCATACCGCTGTTGCTTCTGAACATTTACTACAAAGAGACGGGAGAGCAGGAATCCCTTACTTCTCTGTGTACTATGAAGGGGATACAACATAGCAGCTAGTTTCTGCCCACTAGTTCAGAGAAAACTGAAAATTAAACATAGATCCTTATGAAAACTGGTGAAAAATGCAGAATTGAAGTCATTTAAATGCCAGAAATAGTGATATTCCTCAGATAGACACACATGGAAGCTTATTCTGAGCTCTCACCTGAAACGACTAGCGTGTTTTGTGTAATTCTATGAGTGTTTCATGACTTTTTACTGCAAAATTCCTTTAGTGTAGCATCAGCAGGACCTAATAAGTGGTAGACTACCAAACATTGTAATGATTTAAATATATAAAATATAAAACGAGAACTTTCAGAAAGAGTCCAAAAAAGTTTAAATAAAATCACTGTCTTCGAATTTCAGGATCTGTCTGCTTGATTCTTAAGTCTGCGTTTTCTCGTCTTGAAAGGTTTTTGTCTCTTTAACTTTCCGGCTAAAGGGGTTATAGCAACTGATCCAAGGGTCACCCTATGCTACTCGAATGTCTTTAAGGCCCATCACAAAAAGTGCTAATGTGCTTCTCAGCCATGTTCCACGTATCAAGATTCGTTTCTACCAAAACACTTCTCACCTCAAGTAGCGGAAATCCTCCAAAGAGTTAGAGTGATGACACACAAGATACTACGCTAAATGCTGTTCAGAGAACCGGAGAACAAAACATTTTCTTACTGCCACCGTTGTATTCTTCGGTTTTAGAGGACAAGGGACAATTCACAACAATTCACCTTGAGTAACTTTCATGTTCTATACTTTTTACTATTAGTATACATTTTAATGTTTAATGTTTAATACATTTACATGTTTAACAAAGATCTTTTAACTTATATTATTAGTTACTTATTAAAATTCACAATGAAAAATTTGTGAAACTAAAGCCCTACCTACCTCAACCTCAAACATCCAGGAATGTATCAGCTGTCAACGTTTAAAGGCAACAATTTCACCCCCAAAACGATTAATAATCCAATATAGCTCTTGCACAAACAAGTCAGAGCCAACCTTCACCAAGACAGTATGTTCCTCCGAGAAATCGGTAATTTAATCTATATGCAAATGAGATTGAAGTGCTATGGGCGGCTGCAAGCACTTCACAATCCTCTCGATCTCTATCTCTATTCCTCATCCAGAGCTCCTGCTTGACTTACAGATCTTTTATTGTATAACTTCAAGCAACACCACCCTCCCGGGAACTCCTCCACCTGCCACGAAATGCCAACTTTTGGGTGGGACTTCCATAATGTCGAACCCTTTTGGACAAGCAATCCCAAGAATTCTAATTTAAAATACTAAATTTTTGCTTGATTTTGTTAAGCCCAAAATTGTTTGGTCTGGTTTAAGGGACTGTTGACAAATATTTCGGCAAAGTTGAAATACCTGGTGAAACTTACACACAATGAGGTCCATTCATCTGGGTCACCAACAGCCCAGAATTTCCAGGAAAGTCCGTCAAAATGAGGCACTTTTTTCTCTGTCTGAAAAAAAAAATTAAGGTGTCCTTGATTTTTTTGCAGCTGAAAAAACTTTGATTATCATCATTTTACATTTTACAGTTTACAGTGAATGCAGCTGAACTGATGTCTCCTATCAGAATTCTGGGATGTGGACATGGATCACTTATAATCATAATGGTTTATTGTGGTTTTCCAATGTGTCCATAAAAGAATTTGTCGGCCTGTGATTTTTTTGATAAGTTGTCCAAAAAAAATAAAAATGTAAGCTTTCTACCGTGCTCTTTAGCCTTCTGATGGGTGGAAAGCTCTTCAATCGGATCTCCAAAGATCACATAGTGAACCAATATAAAGTCTTTTTCCTTTTTGGTCTTGCGGTAATAGTTGCCGTTTTATAGCCAAATTTGGCGCAAAGTAGAAAACAACTTTTTTTTCGCATTTTGGCACTAAAGGTTGCAAAAACAGTGCCAACATTTGAACACCAAAATGCATAAGGGGAAAATGGAATGAAGTTGCACCAAATTTTGCTAAGTTTTAAAAATTTGCAATTGATGAATCAGGTGAAAACATCTAGAATCTATAATCTTCACCCACAAAGCAAGAAACAAAAAACAACAGGAGAGCACATATAAAATAGACTTTAAAAAAAGGCATAAATAGAATATTTAATTGGAAATGAATAAGGACCCTTATTAGAGGAAGTTATAATCAGAAAAACGATAATATTTCAATCAGATTTTTGCATTAAGTTTAAACTTAAATTTAAATAGAAATCTTGCAGCACTTCTTAAAAGTCTAACTTCCTGTTGTTTCAGGAAACAACACATGTACATTAGCCACAATGACCTTGATCCTATATTACGTATTGAAGTATCTGAGTGTGTACAAATGTCTTTGTGAAAGAAGGAGGCTTTGTCCGCCTGTTGTGATTGGAAGATCCTGTATTATCAAGTGTGTATCAACTTGATTTCTGTCATGGTAATCCTGCCTCTGATGATAATGAGATTGCTGTAAACTCTTCCTGAAAGGACAGGAAATATGAGTCTTAAAAGCCATATTTCCTAGAATGAAGATTGCAAGATTACAATTTTTTAAACTAATTTTTTTCAACAAAGATCGTGATATAAAAATTGGTGTCTGTCATTGTAATCCTGTCTCTGATGATAATGAGACTGCTGTAAACTCTTCCTGAAAGGGCAGGAAATATAAGTCAAAAAAGTCCTATTGACTAGTATGAAGACTGCAAGATTACAATTTTTGTTAACTAATTTTTTTTAGCAAAGATCACGATATAAAAGAAAATCCATTTTCATTTTTATTTAAATACATGTAACACAAAAATCTGATATAGACAATTGGTAATTTTCTGATGATAATAACTTCCCTTTAATGTCCTTATTTGCTATGTTGTCTATAATAAAATAGAAAATCAGATTTTTTTTGCATTTTTGTAAAATGTATGTAAAATTTGAGAACAAAATATTTTTTTTCATTTACAGTAAAGTTGATGTCTCAACTCACGTACCCAACAGAAGTTCACTCTTTCATGTCCATGACAGTGGGTTCAAAGGCTTGTTACGGTGGTAATGATCTGATAGAACCTGATTTCCTATGGCAACAATACAATTGCCAGAACACCTGCTGGGAAAATATTTCATTATTTTCACATTCCTCCCTAAGAGATTTGTTTTGCTTGTTTCTTTTAAATTAAATCCACCAGCACAATATTGAGGCTCCAGAGTGCATTTCAGATACCAATCTAGAATCAAGAGCTAAGATAGCAAACTGCTTTTACTGCTTCTGAAAAAAAAATCTATATGCTGGAAGATCCGAGAAGCTCAGGGACCATCGCGAGGAGGAAAAAAGCGCAGATACAAATCTGTAGAATGTTTATTTTAGCCACTAAATTTTGAATAAAAAAGAACAGAAAAACAAAGAACTCTGACACAAAAGTAACCATAGCAATAATAACAACAATAATAACAATAATAATAATAATAATAAAAACGCAATAACATTAGGCTGCATTCAGATGTTCATTTTATTTTCTAAATGCAAAAAATAAATACACTTGTTTGTTTATCAGGACTGATCAGATTTTCTGGAATTTCCTGTCTGTGTGTCCGTTTTTGCAGTGTGGCATCCATTTTTCTCGCATTAAATATAAAAAAAATTAATTGGTGCAAAAAATGGACAGCGCTCA
Source organism: Oophaga sylvatica (assembly GCA_033576555.1). Taxonomy (NCBI): domain Eukaryota; kingdom Metazoa; phylum Chordata; class Amphibia; order Anura; family Dendrobatidae; genus Oophaga; species Oophaga sylvatica. The sequence goes on along the minus strand of JARQOD010000005.1, from coordinate 529,996,396 downwards.
TGTGACTCATGGAGTAAATGTGTCTGCCGTCCTTTTTTCATGGACCCATTTATTTGAATGGCCGAGTTCAATCTGTGACTCAGACCAAAAACCAGACATCTCTTTTTTCTTATTTTGACACATTGGTCCACAAAGAAACACAGACATGTAAACAGCCCCATAGACTATAAAGGTGCTCTATCGATGATATTTACATGAAGAATGGACATGTGAATGAGACCTTACATATACAGGTGCTTCCCACAAAATTAGAATATTATAAAAAAGTTAATTTATTTCAGTTCTTCAATACAAAAAGTGAAACTCATATTATAGAGAGTCATTACACACAGAGTGATCTATTCTATAGAGTCATTACACACAGAGTGATCTATTCTATAGAGACATTACACACAGAGTGATCTATTCTATAGAGTCATTACACACAGAGTGATCTATTCTATAGAGACATTACACACAGAGTGATCTATTCTATAGAGTCATTACACACAGAGTGATCTATTCTATAGAGTCATTACACACAGAGTGATCTATTCTATAGAGACATTACACACAGAGTGATCTATTCTATAGAGTCATTACACACAGAGTGATCTATTCTATAGAGACATTACACAGAGTGATCTATTCTATAGAGTCATTACACACAGAGTGATCTATTCTATAGAGTCATTACACACAGAGTGATCTATTCTATAGAGACATTACACACAGAGTGATCTATTCTATAGAGACATTACACACAGAGTGATCTATTCTATAGAGACATTACACACAGAGTGATCTATTCTATAGAGTCATTACACACAGAGTGATCTATTCTATAGAGTCATTACACACAGAGTGATCTATTCTATAGAGACATTACACACAGAGTGATCTATTCTATAGAGTCATTACACACAGAGTGATCTATTCTATAGAGACATTACACAGAGTGATCTATTCTATAGAGTCATTACACACAGAGTGATCTATTCTATAGAGTCATTACACACAGAGTGATCTATTCTATAGAGACATTACACACAGAGTGATCTATTCTATAGAGTCATTACACACAGAGTGATCTATTCTATAGAGACATTACACACAGAGTGATCTATTCTATAGAGACATTACACACAGAGTGATCTATTTCACGTGTTTATTTCTGTTAATGTTGATGATTATGGCTTACAGCCAATGAAAACTCAAAAGTCATTATCTCAGTAAATTAGAATAATTAACAATAAACACCTGCAAAGACTTCCTAAGTGTTTATAAAGGTCCCTTAGTCTGTTTCAGTAGCTCCACAATCATGGGGAAGACTGCTGACTAGTGTTGAGCATTCCGATACCGCAAGTATCGGGTATCGGCCGATATTCGCGTTATCGGAATTCCGATACTTAATTCCGATACTTTTTCCATATCGTATACCGGAATCGGAAGTTCCCATAATTCTTTGAGAGGCAATGTGATTTTAGTCAGCCAATGAGGAATCCTACGAAGTGTGGGCACATCCTGTAATGATGCGGTCATCTTAACTAATGGCATGGCTGTGATTGGCTGCTGAAATGATGTCAGAATGCACTATAAAAGGCGCCGCAGCCATTTTAGCGTCACTGTGCTGTGAACTCAGTTAGGGACAGAACGCTGCTGTGCTGACTCTGAGGGACAGTTAGATATTGCGATTTTGTGTACTACTGTGCTTGAGGCAGGCTAGTTTACCAACCGCTGTGTAAAGCTTCATTTTGCCAGTGTTGTTTTAACAGCTCTGTGCAAGGTGTGTGTGTGACAGTGCAGGTGACGCTGCAGTTTGCTCTGCATCCACCGCTGTTTGTAGGCATCTGCACGTGTCACTTTTTTTTTTTTTTTTTTTATTTTATTTAGTGGAATTGGTGCAGCTCCATTATATTAGAAAAAAATCAAATCTATTAGTGTGACGCGCTTCCATCCGTATACAATACATTGGTTGCAAACACTATAGAAGTACAGAAAGGAGCTTTTCACAGATAGTGAATAGTTGTGTTTCAGTGTTCACTTCAGTCTGTGTTTTTTACTTTTTTGAGTGCAGATCACGCTCCAGTTACATGTTCAAGCACTGCTGCTTGTACTCTGCTGAGCGTGTCTCAGTGGCTCATCCTTTTCATTTATCTCCAATTGGTTCTGCTACATTCCATTTAAAATAAATCTAATCTATTAGTGTGACGCGCTTCCATCCGTATACAATACATTGGTTGCAAACACTATAGAAGTACAGAAAGGAGCTTTTCACAGATTGTGGACAGTTGTGTTTCAGTGTTCACTTCAGTCTGTGTTTTTTACTTTTTTGAGTGCAGATCACGCTCCAGTTACATGTTCAAGCACTGCTGCTTGTACTCTGCTGAGCGTGTCTCAGTGGCTCATCCTTTTCATTTATCTCCAATTGGTTCTGCTACATTCCATTTAAAATAAATCTAATCTATTAGTGTGACGCGCTTCCATCCGTATACAATACATTGGTTGCAAACACTATAGAAGTACAGAAAGGAGCTTTTCACAGATTGTGGACAGTTGTGTTTCAGTGTTCACTTCAGTCTGTGTTTTTTACTTTTTTGAGTGCAGATCACGCTCCAGTTACTTGTTCAAGCACTGCTGCTTGTACTCTGCTGAGCGTGTCTCAGTGGCTCATCCTTTTCATTTATCTCCAATTGGTTCTGCTACATTCCATTTAAAATAAATCTAATCTATTAGTGTGACGCGCTTCCATCCGTATACAATACATTGGTTGCAAACACTATAGAAGTACAGAAAGGAGCTTTTCACAGATTGTGGACAGTTGTGTTTCAGTGTTCACTTCAGTCTGTGTTTTTTACTTTTTTGAGTGCAGATCACGCTCCAGTTACATGTTCAAGCACTGCTGCTTGTACTCTGCTGAGCGTGTCTCAGTGGCTCATCCTTTTCATTTATCTCCAATTGGTTCTGCTACATTCCATTTAAAATAAATCTAATCTATTAGTGTGACGCGCTTCCATCCGTATACAATACATTGGTTGCAAACAATATAGAAGTACACAAACGGGCCTTTCACAGCTACTGAACATGGGTTTTTAATTTTTAACTAAAATATGTATTTTTTCAAATGACACAAATATAAGTAATGTTGAAGAGGAATAGTCCTACATCCATTGTTTGCACAATATTACAGGTGTACATCATGTCCCTTAATCAACAATGTATTATTATATTTACTTGTATGCTTTTATTTAAAAGCCAAGAACACAGAAGGATAACCTTCGCACTGCAGCTGTTGTCAAAGTTCAACCCACATTATGCACTTCCAACATTGCAGCATTTGAGGCATGATGTGAGTTGGATTGGTCAAAGTTATGGAGTGAGAAGGTTCACCATCAGTACCCTATAGCATAAGTATGCTTTTGTGTTAGCATTTGTGTTAGACATGTGGATATCTGCCATAATATGTCACAATTATTTAGTTACAGATTTGTTACCAACACTAATCATTGAATGGTTTTAAATTTGACGTTTCACTTGTTTACAGCTTAGAAATAAGGGTGTAGCCTGATATCTATGTGTAGCACTAGCCACTTTAACATGTCATGTTTTTTTAAACATGTGTAGCTAGGTAGCAGTAATTTTTGCCGGACACACAGCAGGGGAACAGCAGGCGTTACTGAACCCCACTATCACTATAGCTTGTGTATTGGTCTGTGGACACGACACTTCTGAGCAGCAACTGGCAGTGTTGTAGCCCAGGGAGTATAGCTCAGGTGGTAGAAAGATGAACATAACAGGAGACATGGAAAACGTTGCCAACCAGTTAGTTAATCTGAAACCGGACAGGCAAATTCAGGCGAGATCCATGCCTAGTTCATTTTCAGAAAAGTAAGCCGTTCTACATTATCGTAGGATAGTCGCATGCAACGGTCTGTTAGTACACCACCTGCAGCAGTAAAGACGCGCTCCGATAATACACTGGCAGCAGATCAAGCCAGCACCTCCAATGCATACTGGCTAAGCTCTGGCCATGTATCCAGCTTAGAGACACAAAACTTGAATGGGGAAGAGCCATCTGGGAGTACACTGAGAGGGCAAGACATGTAGTCTGTCACCATCTTACGGAAATGTTGCCTCCTGCTGACTGGAGCCGTCTCGGATGGTGTAGACATTGGTGGCGCTGCCACAAAACTTCGACACATTTGGAACATACTGTTCTTGCCCTGTGCAGAGGCGCTGCTTGTGCTCCCTCTTGTTGCAGAGCTGTCTCCACTGCCTCGACGCACAGAGCTGCTTTGTAAATCAGTAGCAGCAGCAGTGCTCTCGGCTGGAATGGAGAACATTATGGATTTCACCAGTGTGTCTTGGTACTTCCGCATTTTACGCTCCCGGTTCAACGGTGTGATGAGGCTTTGTAAGTTGTCCCGGTAGCGAGGGTCTAGGAGGGTGTACACCCAATAATCAGACGTGGTGTGAATGTGTTCGATGCGGCGGTCGTTTCTCAGCCACTGCAGCATGAAATCAACCATGTGCTGCAGACTCCCAACTGGCCAAGAAACGTTGTCCCCTGCAAGAGGCGTCATCTCCGCCTGCTGTGCATCACCCCACCCTTGGTCTACATACTGACTAGAGCATTGTCTACCTCCCTCTGGAGCGATGTCTTCCTCCTCCATTGACTCCTCCTCATCCTCCTCACAAAGTCCTTCAAATACATATAAATTTACAAAATTTAAAACTCAAAATTTAAAAACTTTGTATCATAATTCTGTAACATCAGTTTATGGAAACACAATAGCATTACAAAAGGATAGACAAAAAATGTACATTATGTGCTTTGTAAATACATTAAAAGTTTGTAATGGTTATGAAAATATAGACAGCGACTCTGGAGGTTCAATTGTTGATACAGCATGGTACTTTGAAAGTCCTCCAGCCCTTTGTGAGGAACCACGTTGCGCTGACTGTCCAGAAGGTGATGGAATTTGTGACTCCTCATCCTCCACCTCTTCCAAAACCTCATGCCTTAGTGCTTGCAGTGTTTTTTGAAGCAGGCAGATAAGGGGGACAGTCAGGCTGACTAGTGCATCATCTGCACTCGCCATCCGCGTTGACTCATCAAACGCACGCAAAACGTGGCAGATATCCTTCATAGAGTTATTCGCCACTCATTACACTGGCAGTGGCTGCCCATTCATTATAGGATCCAATTCTAATTACTGGTTCTCACCAACAAAGCTCTCCACAGCGCAGCACCCCCCTACATCTCCTCCCTTATTTATATTTATCGGCCTAACCGACTGCTGCACTCTGCAAACGACCTTCGACTAACCTCTGCACTAATCCGTACCTCCCACTCCCAACTCCAAGACTTCACCCGCGCTGCGCCAATCCTCTGGAATGCTCTACCCCAAGAAATTAGGACTATCCGCAATTTGGATGGTTTCAGGCGCTCCCTCAAAACACATTTGTTCACAGTGGCCTATCACATTCACTAATCAAAGTCATTCTATGTGTAATTCTGTGTGTGTAGCCCATTCACTATCTCCATGCATCCCTCACTTCCTTAAAATGGCTGGACCATCATTGTAAAAACACCATTGTATATAAACACCTGTACTTTGTATCTCCCACACCTCATTGTAGATTGTAAGCTTTCACCAGCAGGGGCGGCTGATTTTGCTTTAATTATTGTATTGTTAACGTTGTTACTTATGACTCGTGTTTTGAAACTGTTAAACTGTAAAGCACTGCGGAATATTATGGCGCTATATAAATAAATAATATTATTATTCTTATTATAGAGGCCCACTCAGTAGTGGTGAAGTGTGAACGCCGCAAATTGCGAGTTGACTGCGCCTGATGCAGCTGATACTCCATTACTGTTGGCTGCTGCTCACACAACCGCTCCAACATATGTAACGAGGAATTCCACCTGGTGGGTACGTCACATATGATGCGATGTTCATGAAGGTGAAATCTGCGTTGCAGAGCTGCAATCAGCGATCTGGCCATGCTGGAACGTCGCAAGTGAGCGCACTCTAGGCGGACCTTGTGCAGCAGTGCATCAAGATCCGGATAGTCCCTCAAAAAACTCTGCACGACCAAGTTGAGCACATATGACAGACATGGTATGTGAGTGAGGTTGCCAAGGCCCAGAGCTGACACCAGATTTCGGCCATTGTCACACACTACCAAGCCTGCCTGTAGATTCTCTTCCAAAAACCACACGTCGCTCTCCTGCTTTATGGCATTACAGAGCTCCTGCGCTGTGTGGCTAAGATTCCCCATGGAAATTAATTTCAGGATGGCCTGTTGACATTTGGACACGGCTGTGCTCATATCGGTCGCAACAGGTAAACGTTCACGGGTCCATGTGGAGGTAGACCGTGACGGCTCCTGCAGCGATGATTCTGAGGAACTGGAATAGGAGGAGGAATCAATGTGTACAGACTTGATTCCTGCAATCCTTGGAGTTGGCAGAACACGTACAGCGCCACTCGCAAGATCAGTACCCGGCTGCACAACATTGACCCAATGGGCAGTGAGGGAAAGGTATTGTCCCTGGCCATGGGTGTTAGAACCCTCTTGTTAGGTTTTGTTTCAGTTTGCTGGTCACATGACCTTTTTTCCCTATTTAGTCTGGCTCCGCCCTTCTGGCTTTGCTTGACTTCATTGTATTATCTACTGTTAAGCTAGCCGGGTGCTTAGGTGCCTTAATCTGTCAGTTTTGCTTGATGTTAGGATCACAAAGTATTTATTTTTCTGTTTAATTATCCATGCTACAATTTATGTTAGGAGGTGTCCACCTTTTCTCACAGTCCCTAGATCTTGTAGGGATTACTCCCTCGCAACTATAGGTCTTCGTTCACACTAGATGAGGACTTTAGCGGGTCTGGTCGCAGGATCAGGTTCCCCGTTACATCGTAGGGATTCAGCTTAGTTGTATTGTAGGGACAGAATTCCCTTCTTTCCTTACTGGTTGTAGCAGATCATAACAATGGGTACTGGTCCACGCATCGGTGGTCAGGTGGACCTTGCTACTGAGGGCTTTTAGTAGCGCATGTTTAATTTTTCCCTCAACATGCTTTTGCAGACCAGGGACGGCTTGCCTGCTGAAATGAAATCGGCTTGGCACATTGTATTGTGGGATTGACAATGATATTCAGTTACGGAAACTGTCTGTCTCCACCAGCCTGAATCACAGCATTTCAAGGGACAGGAGTTTTGCAATGCCAGCATTCAGAGCCTGTGCTCGTGCATGGTTTGCGGAGTATGGCCGTCTTTTATCCCATGCCTGTGCTACCGATGGCTGTTTTGTGGCCTGGGAGTGTGAGGATGACAGGGAACTTGCTGCTGTGTGTGGAATAACAGTTTGTCTCTGGACAACAGTGGCCGAGGTTCTTCCATGGCGATCCTGTGAGGAAGCATAACCAGCTGTGTGTGAGCTCGATGAAGAGGCTTCAACACAACCTGAAGATGTAGGTGCTGCTGTAGGTTGGCCTACATCTCTAGTGTGTCTTTGTAACTCAACTATGTGCTTTGTCCGCACATGTTTCCACATATTTGTGGTATTGAGGTGACTGACACTTTTAGCTATTTTTAATTTTTAATTACACAGCTTGCATTTCACATAGCAAATATCATGTGCAAGTGTGTGAAAAAAGGACCACGCAGTGCAAGTCCTGGGAGCGCACGTTTTGACTTTTGGAAGACAACTGCTCCGAACAGGTGCCAAACTGGAGGCTACAGGCAACCGAGTCTGCAGCCTAACTCTCCCTCCTGTTTGTACCGTTGGGGCAATGTCTTCCTCTATCTTCCTTCTATCACTAACCATTTCTCTAGGCCTCTCCCAGCTTTCAACCAAAGTACTGGTTCTCACCCACAAAGCTCTCCACAGTGCAGCACCCCTCCTACATCTCCTCCCTCATTTCTATCTATCGGCCTAACCGACTGCTGCGCTCTGCAAACGACTTTCGACTAACCTCTGCACTAATACGTACCTCCCACTCCCGACTCCAAGACTTCTCCTGCTCTACGCCAATCCTCTGGAATGCTGTACCCCAAGAAATTAGGACTATCCACAATTTGCATGGTTTCAGGCGCTCCCTCAAAACACATTTGTTCAGAGCGGCCTATCACATTCACTAATCAAAGTCATTCTATGTATTCTGTGTAAGTGTGTGTGTGTCTCTAGCCCATTCACTATCTCCATCCCTCAGTCCCTTAAGATGGCTGGAACATCATTGTAAATGCACCATTGTATATAAACACCTATACTTTGTATCTCCCCCATCTCATTGTACATTGTAAGCTGTCACGAGCAGGGGCGACTTATTTAGCTTAAATTATTGTATTGTTAACGTTGTTACTTATGACTTGTGTTCTGAAACTGCTAAACTGTAAAGCGCTGCGGAATATGATGGCGCTATATAAATAAATATTATTATTATTCCTCTGAGCTGCTCCCACCACCTTCCTGTTCTTCATGCCATGTTGGGTCTTGGACCTCATCATCTCCACTACCCTCTTCCAACACCTGCTGTTGGGTGGTCTGGCCAGCACCATGCTCAACAGAAACTGGCACCTGGGTCTCATCATCATCATCAGATGCGTTCTGCGGTGTGCTGACCATCGGCACTGTCTCACCCGCCTCTTCAGATTCAGAGAGACACAGCTGTTGCGCATCACTGCATACTCCCTCTTCTTCACATTACAGAATGCTGCTTGGCTGGGCCCCTGTTTGCAAGCCAATAGATTCTGAGAACAGAAGCAGACACTCAGCTGGCTCCTGTACAGAACTCTCTGACTGCCTGGGCAATTTGCCAGGCGGTGAAGAGACAGATGGTTGCCCAACAGTGCTGTGGTCCTGAGAGGAGGTGGAAGCAATTGAAGTCGATGCATTGGCTGAGATCCAAACAACAACGGCTTCAATTTGTTCTTCCCGCAGCAGGGGGGTACTCCGAGCTCCTACAAAAGTGCGCATAAAGGAACGCTCACGGCCCGGGGAAAACTGGTGGATGCTGTGTCACTGGGGGCCGCAGCAGCCACAGAATCCCCACGTCCTCTCCCTGAAGAAACTCCACGACCACGTGCCTTACTCCCTGCCTTCTTCATCTTGGTAGATTGATAAAGAAAGTCTGAAAAGTTATAAGGTCTAAGTGTGGTTATTCCGCAGAGACTGCAGTGAACACTGCACACAACTGTTCACTACCCAATGCGTCTCAGCAGGAAGGCAGTCTGTGCGTCAAAACAAAGGCACAAGCATACATCCATGTACCCTGTTTATACAGCTATATAAAAAAAAATATGTAGTAGTGACGCACACTTTATTGAGGTACAGTATTACATCGCCATTCACCATCTGTGGCTATGCAGTGTCATCTATATATACCTTATCTATCTGTTGTCATGCTTCCAAGTCGACAGTCAGCCATAAATAGCAATTTTCACTATGCACTATGCACTTTTTAAAGGTTATGTTTGTTAATAAAAATGATTATTGCCACATATTATGAGTATTACATGATGGAAATTGTATAATTTTGTATAAAATATTTAGGGACATTATTCAGCAAATGGAACATTTTAGTAATATCACAGATAACTTGTAATGCTGATGATGTTTTGAAGTCAGACATTCATTGTCTATACAATAAAAATGGTGTACATACTGTTACTTATCCATCATTAATGGATTCAGATATGTACTTGTATGCTTTTATGTACAACCGTATAGCAGATTCCTTAACTAATTTATTTTGTGGTTTGCATTGCTGTTCAACATGTTAATGTATGTGTTTATGTTTGTCAATTCTTTATTTATCTAGATATTAGTTTAAATGAAATCATCATCTTATGGTAGTAAAGGTTATCTTTCTCTTGTTTGAAGTATAGACATTTAAAATTGACAGGTAACAAGGAAATTACTTGATCTAGTATTTAAACATCCTCCTTGACCCTGGGCTCCAACACCGCCAGTTGTTGCTCGGAAGTGCTGTTAGCACAGTCAACACTTGCTCCTGTGTTACTGGGGTTCAGTAACGTCAGCTGGTCCTCGGTTGTGCCATTGGCTCTTTTCCTTCTGCTGCCCCTCCGGGTTCCAGCACAGTCAGCTGGTCCTCGTTACTTGCATTGGCTCTTGTACCTTCTGCTACCCGTCCGGGTTCCAGTACCGTCAACTGGTTCTCCGCAGTGCCTTTGGCCTAGGTGCCTCCATCTCGGTATCCGAGTTCCAGCAACGTCTGCTGGTCCTTGGTAGTGCTTTGGAGCACAGGTACCTCCTGCTTAGTAACCGTGTCCCAGTAACGTCAGCTGGTCCTCGGTTGTGCCATTGGCTCTTTTCCTTCTGCTGCCCCTCCGGGTTCCAGCACAGTCAGCTGGTCCTCGTTACTTGCATTGGCTCTTGTACCTTCTGCTACCCGTCTGGGTTCCAGTACCGTCAACTGGTTCTCCGCAGTGCCTTTGGCGTAGGTGCCTCCATCTCGGTATCCGAGTTCCAGCAACGTCTGCTGGTCCTTGGTAGTGCTTTGGAGCACAGGTACCTCCTGCTTAGTAACCGTGTCCCAGTAACATCAGCTGGTACAAGATTGTGCTACAAATACAAGATACGGAACAAGAGACACAAGAACAATAAGCAGAAGATCTAAAAGCAGAAGAACATGAAGTATAAGACCAAAATGAAGAGCAAAATATATGCTCTAAATTCTAAGCAGAAGAAGACTAAGCAGTGTATGGGGGTGAGTCCGTTCCTCCTCGTGGTGCCCCTGGAAAATGCCTGCTGCTGCAGGCTAAACTGAACACGGACAAATACTGTTGTAATTTAAATCTGTTGTGACAGCAAGAACGGAAGGATGAAAAATTCATACTTTGACAGATTACAAGTACAGGATTCTCTGTCACAAATAAGAATATGATGAAGAAGATGAAGCAGAATATGAATAAGAATAATAGTTTAATAAGAAGAATATGAGTAATGTTAACAAAGATGAATAGCAAGAAGTTTAAGAAGAAGATAAAGAAGGTGAAGATGAAGAATAATTTGATGAAAAAGATGATGCTGCAGAAGATTATGAAGGAGAAAGTGTGTGAAAAGTTAAAAAGGTGAAGATGAAGAGCATGGAAGTTGTGTAATATACATATTTGCCAAAATATAAAAAACGTTAACATTGTCAATTTCTTCGTCAATCCGAACATCTTTAAAAAAAAAAATATTTATGCTATTCCATTTGATTGGGTTAAACATCTATGCCTTTAATGTCTCCTCAACCTTCCCCAATACATTCTACATTACTCTTTCTTGTTTTCCTTCATGTACAATTAACCAACAAGGCAAGAATGGGTTTTTTTTAATTTCGATATTTTGTTCCCATAGACTTACATGGGACTTCCGGTATCGGTATCGGGTATCGCCGATATTTTAGTGATATCGGCGATACCATTCCGATTCCGATACTTTAGGATATCGGAAAGTATCGCTCAACTCTACTGCTGACCTGACAGATGTCTAGAAGGCAGTCATTGACACACTCCACAAGGAGGGGAAGCCACAAAAGGTCATTTCTAGAGAAGCCGGCTGTTCACACTGTGCTGTATCCAAGCAGATTAATGGAAAGTTGAGTGGAAGGAAAAAGTGTGGTAGAAAAAGGTGCACAAGCAACCGGGATAACCGCAGCCTTGAAAGGATTGTTAAGAAAAGGCCATTCAAAAATGTGGGGGAGATTCACAAGGAGTGGACGCTGCTGGAGTCATTGCTTCAGGAGCCACCACACACAGATGTATCCAGGACATGGGCTACAAGTGTCACATTCCTTGTGTCAGCCACTCATGACCAATAGATAACGCCAGAAGCGTCTTACCTGGGCCAAGGAGAAGAAGAACCGGACTGTTGTCAGTGGTCCAAGGTGCTGTTTTCAGATGAAAGTAAATTTTGCCTTTCATTTGGAAATCAAGGTCCCAGAGTCTGGAGGAAGAGTGGAGGCCACAATCCAAGCTGCTGGAGGTCCAGTGTGAAGTTTCCACAGTCAGTGATGGTTTGGGGAGCCATGTCATCTGCTGGTGTAGGTCCACTGCGTTTTATCAAGACCAAAGTCAACGCAGTCGTCTACTAGGAAATTTTAGAGCACTTCATGCTTCCCTCTGCCGACAAGCTTTTTGGAGATGGAAATGTCATTCTCCAGCAAGACTTGGCATCTGTCCACACTGCCAAAAGTACCAATACCTGGTTTACACACAACAGTATCACTGTGCTTGATTGGCAGCAAACTCGCCTGACCTTAACCCCATAGAGAATCTCTGGGGTATTGTCAAGAGGAAGATGAGAGACACCAGACCCAACAATGCAGACGAGCTGAAGGCTGCTATCAAAACAACCTGGGCTTCCATAACCCCTCAGCAGTGCCACAGGCTGATCGCCTCCATGCCACGCCGCATAGATGCAGTAATTGATGCCAAAGGAGCCCGACCAAGTATTGAGTGCATTTACTGATCATACATTTCTGTAGGCAAACATTTCGGATTTTAAAATCAATTTTCAAGATGGTGTTATAAAGTATTCTAATTTACTGAGATAAGGACTTTTGGGTTTTCATTGGCTTTTTGTATTGAAGAACTGAAATAAATTAACTTTTTGTCGATATTCTAATTTTTTGAAAACTAAAACTTCCATGTTTTCTGTGGATTCAAAAGTTGCAAGAGAAATGAGCAGCATGGTGGCTCAGTGGTTAGCACTGCATTCTTGCAGCGCTGGAGTCTTGGGTTCGAATCCCGCCAAGTACAACATCTGCAAGGAGTTTGTGTGTTCTCGCCATGTTTGCGTGGGTGTTCTCCAGTTTCCTCCCACATTCCAAAGACATACAAGATGGTCTATTGGCAATGTCAGAAGTACGTGTTCGCCCTAGTCAGAGCCCTGTGAACTTCCTCCTGATGCCTATTCTGATTAGTAAACCAGGCGTGACATCATGTATGCATCACTCCAGAATGATGATGTGTGTAAATCAGAAGAGGGGCTGGTGTAATCGGCAGGTAGGTTCGCAGGGATCCTCTCTGGCGGTCACAAACTTCTGACATCACCACTGGACCAGGATCCTACAATAAACTAATTTCTACTTGCAACTGTTTTTTCACATTAGTCGTCAGTACATTGAGGCTTCAGTGTCTCAGAATTTGATTACACATTGGGGATAAAAAAAATGCAAAGAGATAGTACATACCAAATTATATTATTATATTTTATCTAAAGTTGTATTTATATTGTGCCAATAATACATTGATTCGTTGCTGCCCATACCCTTGAAATGAACCTGTTACTAAAAGTGGAGAATTTTCTTCTCGTAGTTTTATTCTCGCTGCTCCACTGAGCATTCCTCCTATTTATTAATTTATTTTAAATACACCGTATGTCTCCAGAGATTTGGGCATTTTTAATCAGTGTTCGTATTTATGTTACTTTCCTAGGGGGCTTGGCTCTATGGGTAGTAATGCTGAAGAGCCTAAGGACACGCCCTAGAGGATCTCTGTTCCATACCCCATAAAAACTGGCATTAAGTAAAAAATATATCTCTGGAGACGTGTGGCAGTTTAAAAAAACAAAACAAAAAACAGAACACTCAGGGGAGCAGCGGAAATAAAATAAGAGCAAAAACTGCCAAGTTTCAGCTGCCATTTCTCAACACCAGGATTACCTTAACGTTAATCTTATTCACTCTATTTATTCCCATATTCGTTTTTTTATGTTATAAAATTGTAAAACATTTTTCCTTACCACACTGCTCCATAGTTCTCCTAATCGTAGGAAGACGTTTCTTCACCCTAGGCAACAGGCTCAGTTCGCTGTCTTAGCCTTGTATCTAAACGTAGTGGCAAAGTCAGAGTGACCTATCAGTGCTGCCCCTGGCACATGTCCCGCTATCCCACCTTTTGCTTAGCTGCTGCTTGTGTTTTTTTCATGGTGGTCTAGGATTCTTAGTTGTAATATTTAATATCTATAGAGGTCTTGAGTGGTTTGGTAAAATGAATGTATCATCTACCTGTTCCCGATCTCCAGTCTGTCTGCGATCTCCAGGATCTCTTCTATCTGTCTGGAGTCTCTAGGATCTCTGCTACCTGTTCCTGGTCTCCTGTCCATTCATGGTCCCAACTATTTCTCCTATCTGTCTGTGGTTTCCAGGACTTCTGCTACCTGTTCCTGATCTCCGATCTGTCTGCGATCTCCAGGACCTCTCCTACCTGTTTAGGGTCTCCAGGATCTCTGCTACCTGTTCCCGGTCTCCTGTCCACCTGCTGTCTCCAGGACTTCTCCTATCTGTCTGTGGCTTCCAGGACTTCTGCTACCTGTTCCCAATCTCCGGTCTACCTGCGATCTCCAGGCCCTCTCCTACCTGTCTGTGGTCTCCAGGACCTTTGCAACCTTTTCCCGGTCTCCAGTGCTTTCGCTGCCTGTTTCCCGTGTGCCTCATCTGCCTGCTGCACTGACGTCTGTACTCTGTGTGTCCATCCAGACCTTGGGTTTGCAGATCCACCTCACTTGGTGAGCCTAATAGCTGGAAGTGCTTTGGGATGCATCAAAGCACACAGAGTCCATCAACACACCCTCAATACACATTACCTTTACAGGAGTTGTCTCATGAGAAGTCAGATGCCTTAGTAATGGCCGGAGCAGAGCCTCCCTCCCCTCAAGAAAGAGGCGTGGGCGGAGGCCGGCATGACGGGGGTTTGGAGGTGTTTACAAAGTGGGAGGAACATTTAAATGAGAGGGGATGGTGGGGGGTTTTTAAGGCAGTGATGGGGCGGATCCAGGTGTCAGTTCCTGTTTTGCCCCATCAGTAGTACATCTCACCATGTCAGTGAATGCGGAGCTGGAGCGCCTCAGGTCTGCAGCCTTGTCGCAGCTGTCAGGATGGCTGGAAGCGCAGGTTGCGATCCTTGTCCAGGGAACGCCCGGTCCGTCGTCTGGGGCAGTGCAGCGGGAGAGGCGTCCAAGACGGGTGAGGCCTCCAGAGCGACTTTCGCCAGACCAGGCTCCTCGGGCCTCGCGTCGGCGCAGGAGCCCCTCACGGGCCCCTCCAGGCCGGGCGCCGCGCGGCGCTCGGGCGAGCAGGCCCCGGCCTGGGAGGAATCCGCCCAGCCGGCGAGGCCCTGCGGCGGTAACCTCTCCTCCGGCGCGTTCTAGTCAGGGGGCGGAGCCGTTACGCGCTGGGCGTCTTGTGAGAGCTGCGTCATCGGGAGGTCGCAGTGGCGATCGGCTTGTTGCGCGGCCTGCTTCAGACAGCATCGCAGGTGCGTTGGCGGTGGAGTCGTTACGCACCGGGCGTCGTGGGAGAGCTGCGTCCTCGGGAGTTCGCAGTGGCGATCGGCTTGCTGCGCGGCCTGCCTCAGGCAGCATCGCAGGTGCGTCGTCGCTGGAGCCGTTACGCGCTGGGCGTCTTTTGAGAGCTGCATCCTCGGGGGGTCGCAGTTGCGATCGGCTTGCAGTGCGACCTGCCTCAGACAGCGACGCAGGTGCGTCGGCGGCTAATGGATTGGCCGGCTTACCAGATCAGCAATTGTCCCCCCTTGTTAGCGGCGGTGTTCCAGGTTTGTCGGGGGGCCGCAGTGGCAGTGTTTCTACACGGCGGCCTGCCTCTGTGGACGGCTCCAGAGTTTCAGCGGCTGAGGCATCGGTCGGCAGTGCGGGGCAGCAGATTTTATCCCCCATAGTGGGTGGGTTTCCAGATGGGGCAGGGGGCCGTCGCTGTGGGGTGAACGTGGGGCGGTCTGCCTACGCTGCCGTTGCTAGAAATGAGGCTCAAGATGTTTTTGAATTATCGTCGGGTGCTACTGCGACCCAGTCATCACCGCTATTTCAGGACCAGCGGGCTGGATCCCCAATGGGGTTTAGGCCTTTCTCTTCTGGAGGTCACGACTGGGTTTCTGGACGTCAGGAGCAAATCAGAGGAGTCGTTGTGTCGGATCAAGGCAGTGGGGATGCATCTTTGGAGCCAGGTTATCCGGCTGGAGGGCTCACAGCACCCTCGCAGCCCGGTGAGTATAATTCTATGTCAAGTGTCAGTCATTCATTTTTGTCTTCTTCACCGTTTGGGGTAGTTCGGTCGGGGGTCGGTAATAGTGTCGGGGGGACGGCTGAGGTAGCCGGGGTTACGGAAATGCTGGTCGATGTGCGCAATTTGCTGTCACGGTTAGAGAGGGGTTTTGGTTCTCCGTCTCCGGTGACGGCTTGGGTTGGGTCGCAGGTTGGGGGGCATATGGTTTCGAGTGGCACGGAACAGGAAGGGCATAGTGCTGAACCTGTGTTGTGTCGGTGCAAACAGAGAAGGAAAAAGAGTGTCAGGTGCATCTAGATGATAGGGCTCACGGGGAGGTGTATGTTTGTTTTGAGGGCCTATTGGGGGCGCATTTGAAGAAGGAGGTGAAAGAGCGTATTTGGAAGGATGAGTATGTTGAAATATTCTCTTTATTGCCTTTGGAGAAATTTAATTTGGATAAAAGTAAAAAAGAGGATAGTAAGAAGGAGGAGGAGGAGAAACGGAGGTGGCACTTAATTCCTCAGACGTTTGTGAATTGGCAACAAGCGTTTGCCATTTTGGCAAGTGTTATCGGGGAAAAAGCTCCGGACAACTGTTCGGCTTTGTTTTGTTATTTTGATGCTATAGGGGAGGCATATAGGCAAAGGAAAGCTGTGCGTCCGGCAATTCGTTGGGATCAGAAGGACATTGGTCTGTGGATGAGAGTCATAGCACAGAATAAGTTTGGGCATTCCTTTCATGGGGGAACTGGAGGCGCCGGCCAGAGTAGCAATACCGCTGGGGCAGCGGGAGGAAGTGGTCAAGGGCAAGCAGGTGGAAACAAGTTTGGGGTGTGCTGGCAGTTTAATGACGGCCAGTGTAAGTTTGGGGTGGGGTGTAAATTTAAACATGTCTGCTCCAACTGCAACGGCGCCTCTCACGGAGCGTCTAAGTGTTTTAAAAAAGGGAAGCAAAAATCTGGGGGTGGTAATTCCCAAGGGAGAGACTCCGGTGAGTCTGGAAAGGATGGTCCCTTATCTAAATAGATATGGGGACAAGGAGAAGGCGGCGTTGTTGTATAATGGTTTTTAAGGATGGTTTTGTTATCCCACATCCCCCGTTTGTTATCCCGCGGGTACTTAGGAATTTGCGTTCGGCCCTATTGCATAAGGAGGTGGTGGGGGAAAAATTGGCAAAAGAAGTTTCGTTGGGTCGCATGGCGGGCCCTTTCTCGTCGCCACCTTTTTCGGATTTAGTGGTTTCCCCGTTGGGCGTTGTTCCAAAGAAGGAGCCGAACAAGTTTCGGCTTATTCAGCATCTTTCTTACCCGCGGGGGAGATCGGTGAACGATGGCATCGATCCTGAAATTTGTTCGGTGGTTTTTTCCTCTTTTGATGAGGCTGCGCGGTGGGTGAGGAAGTGCGGTCGAGGGGCCCTTATGGCTAAGACCGACATCGAATCTGCTTTTCGACTTTTGCCGGTACATCCTGATAGCTTGAAGCTGCTGGGTTGTTTTTGGGAAGGGGGGTTCTTTGTTGACAGGTGCTTACCTATGGGGTGTTCTTTATCATGCGCTTATTTTGAAGCTTTTAGTTCCTTTCTAGAGTGGGTGGTGCGAGAGGTGTCCGGTTGTGAATCAGTTATTCATTACTTGGATGATTCCCTGTGTGTGGGCCCGGCAAACTCTGCGCGCTGTCATGGGATTTTGAGAACTGTTGAGTGGGTGGCGGAGCGTTTTGGGGTTCCTTTGGCGCCGGGTAAGACTGAGGGTCCATCTACTTGTTTGTGTTTTCTGGGGATAGTCATGGATACTGTGGCATGGGAGTTCAGATTGCCCGAGGAAAAGTTGTTGGCTTTGCGGGCTGAAGTGGGTAGAGCGCGCCGTTTGAAGAAGTTGTCATTGCGGGATTTGCAGTCGTTGCTAGGGAAGCTGAATTTCGCATGTCGAGTGATGCCGATGGGGTGAGTTTTTTCACGTAGGCTGGAAAGCGCTACAGCAGGGATTAAAGCCCCTCATCACTTCATACGGTTGTCTGGGGAACTTAAGGCGGACTTGGCTGTCTGGGATTCCTTCCTAGAAGGGTATAACGGGCGCTCATTAGTCATAGCCGAGGTTGTTGGGAATGATGTGTTGGAGTTGTTTACGGATGCGGCCGGCGGTGTTGGTTTTGGAGCCTATTTCAGGGGACAGTGGTGTGCGTCTCGCTGGCCTGAGGAGTGGGTGTCAGAGGGCTTGGTACGCAACATAACATTGTTGGAGATTTTTCCGATTCTTGTAGCAGTGCACTTATGGGGGCAGGAGTTTTGGGATCGTCGGGTGCGGTTCAATTGTGATAACATGGGAGTCGTTTGTGCAATTAATGGGCTTACTGCATCCTCTCCTCCCGTCGTGCGAGTTTTGCAACGTTTGGTTTTGCTATGTTTGGCATTGAATGCGCACGTGACGGCGACGCAGGTGCCGGGTGTGAAGAATGATATAGCTGATTCTCTTTCTCGTTTACAGTGGGATCATTTTCGCTCATTGGCCCCGGAAGCGGAGTTCGAAGGACTAGCCTGCCCGGAGGAGTTGTGGAAGGTGGTTTACGATCTGCAGAGTCACTGATTAAGGCGTCGTTGGCTCCAAAAACTTGGGCGGCTTATCAGGCAGTGTGGTGTAATTGGGAGGAGTTTTTAGCGAAAATTCCAGTTGCGGGACAAGGGATGGATCAACAAAGGGCCTTGTTGGCCTGGTTGGGGCAGGGAGCGAGGGAAGGATGGTCTTGTGCTAAAGTATCGCGGGTGTTGGCAGCATTATCTTTTCGTTTTCGTTTACGTGGGAATTTTGATTTGTCTAAGACCTTTTTGGTACAGAGGGTGGCGAAAGGTTTTCGTCAAACAAAGGGGCTCGGTGACACGAGGCGCCCGGTATCTTTTGCTTTGTTGGAACGGTTGGGTTTTATTTTGGATACGTTATGTTCCTCTCATTTTGAGGTTCTATTATTCCGTTTGGCCTTTTCGTTGGCATTTTTTGGGGCCTTGCAGGTGGGCGAGCTGGTTTCGGGTAATAAGCAGGTGGTAGGCGGTTTGTTGGCTAAAGACGTGCTATTGACGGTGGGTGGAGTTGAATTTTGGCTGCGTAAGTCTAAAACGGATCAGGAGGGGAAGGGCCGTCGGGTTGTGTTGGGCAGCGTACCGGAGTATTCAATGTGTCCGGTGTTATGCTTGAAGAGTTTTTGGGAATTGGGCCCCGGTTTGGGGGGCTCATTGTTGTGCCATGCTGATGGCGGTAGCCTGTCTAGGTATCAGTTTAATGCCATTTTCAAGAAGTCCATTCGAGCTTTGGGTTTGGATGACTCTCGTTTTGGGACTCATTCTTTCCGTATTGGTGCTGCGACTGAAGCGGCTGGTAGGGGTTTGGGTGCATCATCGATTCAACTTATTGGGGGTTGGAAGTCTAATAGATTTCGGAGTTATATTAGGCCTTAATTCGCGATGTGGGGGTGTTGGCCTTTCTGTTGGGGATGTGTGACTATTGGTAATAGTTTTTGTAGGTGTTCTTTTGGTATGTTTAGCATTGTTTTCTTGTTTCAGGTATCGCCCCCCTGTTGGTTTGGATTTTCGGTCATTCCTTTGTCCACTGGGGAGCTTTGCGAGCTGACGTCAGGACTGATGGTTGGCAACTGGGATTTTCCCGGTCTGTGGTGGTGGTGCGATGGCTCGGTTTCCGAGGACTGCAGTGGAAGAGGGTTTTGCCGGAAATTCATGGTTGCGCTCGTTTGGACCGTGCTCCTGATGTTTTGGTACTCCATGCAGGGGGGAATGATCTTGCGGTGCGACCCTTCCGGGAATTAGTAAAAGACATTAAGCAGGATTGCTTGCGGTTATGGGTGTTATATCCGGGGGTCATTTTGGTTTGGTCCGAAATTGTTCCACGCAGGCGTTGGCGGAACATGAGGTCCCTGGCAAAGATTAATAAGGCCAGGATAAAGGTTAATAGGGCTGTGTCTTCTTTCATGGCTCGGAATGGTAATGTGTCTGTGCGGCATTTTGATTTGGAGAAGGGGGAAGGAGATTTCTGGTTGGCTGATGGGGTTCATCTGAATGCCGTTGGTTCAGATATTTGGGCTTTGGGTATTCAGGAAGGTATTGAAAGGGCCATAGCTTTGCGGGTTTAGGGGGTCTCGGGCCATTGAGGTTTCAATGGGGCCCTCGTTGTGGCGGCTCAAGGGGGTGGGGAGAGAGTCCTTGAAGTTGTTGGAAATTGGTTTGTGAGGACTCTGTTTAGGGTCTCCACTGTTTGAAGTTACGTGGTGGTGATCTGGTGAATGGTGGAAGGGGAGTTCACATGGAGTGGGCGGATCCCCAAGTAATTGGGTGAACAGCACACCTCAATGGTGGTGCTCCTGAGCCTGTGGGGTAACGGCTGGGAGTAAGAGGTTGGGTGTTGTTCACAGGATATTGGTTCAATTCACCATGATCTTTGTAGCTTCAAGGACTCCTCCCTAATGTTGTTATGGTATATTGTTAATTATTGTTAATATTGTTTGTATTTAAATAAAGGCTGCTGTGGCCATATATATTCCAAAGATTTACTGTCTCTCGTTATTTGGGAGAAGATATCGGGGGGTATCCTGATAATGGGAAGGGGCTCAGTTTGGGAGTCCTCGGTTCCGTACGAGTAAACAGCTCGACTATACCAACGTCAAG
>JARQOD010000005.1:529937254-529975633 GCA_033576555.1 Oophaga sylvatica | reverse complement strand
GGACTGAACTTTCATTTTTAAAGTACTCAATTCGTAGATAAAATCTGTGTTCAGTAAACATAGACTTTTGATGACAGCTGGTGTTCATAAAGTTCTATGGAGAACTGTAACTGGAGAACATGCGGCATAATGCCTTAGTCCCACTCTGGCTCCTCCCTTCTCCTGTCCTCTCCATAGAATTTTATGAGCACCATCTGTCATCTCCTATTTCAGCAATCAGAAAATACAGATGGTAAAGCAAGAACTGAACAGACACGTCATCAAATTTTTAAGTAAATTCTCACCAGATCTAGGTAACAACACATCCAATCCACACAAGCAAATAAATCAAATCATAGATGTACATAAATTAAGTCAAGTGTAATAATGAGAAACAACACAGGGAAAAAGTATTGGACACACTTACTGAAATGTATTTAATACTTTGTACAAAAGCCTTTGTTGGTGATGACATATTCAAGATGTCTATTGTATGGAGAAACTAGTCGCAGGCATTGCTCAGGTGTGATTTTGGCCCATTGTTCCACACAAACACTCTTCACATCCTGGAGGTCCCGTGGGCTCTTTGAATTCTGAGCTTTAGTTCCTTCTATACATTTTCTATTGGATTTATGTCAGGTGATCGGCTCGGCCATTCCAGCAGCTTGCTTTCAATTCTCTGAAACCAATTGAGAGGTTCCTTGGCTTTGTGTTTGGGAACATTTTCATCTTTGTTATCCTGGTAAATGGTAGCATGTTGGTACGGTGTTTTCTGGGGTGATGTGCAGTGCCTCTTGTCCTTCAAACATGTTGAAGACATCCAAAGAGTTCAATTTTGGTCTCATCTCAACAGACTGTATTCTCCCAGTATTTCACAGGCTTGTCTAAATGCTGTTGAGCAAACTTTAAACGGACTTAAACTTGCTTTTTGTTCAGCAATGCAGTCATGTGTGGTGAGCGTGCATACAGGCCATGGAGATTGAGAGCATTACTTATAGTTTTCTTTGAAACAATTGTACCTGCTGCTTTCAGATCTTTCTGTAGCTCTTCACAGGTGGTCCTTCACTCTTAGACAATTATAATTATTTTCATGCCTCTGTGTGAAATCTTTCGGAGAGAACCTGGTTGTGGCTGGTTTATGGTGAAATTATGATCTTTCCACTTATGGCCTCAACAGAGCTAAATCGAACCTTTAGTAGTTTTGAAATTCTTCTGTAACCAATGCCATCATTATCTTTTGCAATAATAAGGTTGCAAAGGTCTTGAGACAGCTCCCTAGTTTTACCCATCGTGATATTTATCTTGAGTTGCACTTTGATAATGAGACACCTTTTTATAGACCATCAGTTGAACCAGGTGATATTATTTTTTGCTAAGCTGCAGGATTACTGATAGATTTCAGCTGGTGTCATGAATTTCCATGGCCTTTTCCAAATCTTTCTTCATGTGTTCGATATATTTACTTACAATTGGTGACGTGTTTCATACTTATTTCTCCCACTGTATGCTTTACTGAATACAGATTTTCTAGCTTTTACCCATGAATTGAGAGTGAATGATAAGTCCAAGAGGAGAAAGAAGAACATTTCTCTGATATTATATATTACAAAGTTGCTTGCTATTATGTGCACTATTGATTTATGAACTAAAAATTAAAACATTGGCTTCTCTTTAATGCCTTTCTTGCATGCATAATGTATTGAGCCATTGACTCCACAAGACTTCTGGAGGTGTCCGGTGTTATTTAGCACCAAGACATTAGTCACAAATCCATTAAATCCCGTTGTTGTCAAGAATGGCCACCATGGATCGGATGCTCAATTGGGTTGAGATCTAGAAAATTTGGAGAATCAAGTCATCATCTTGGTCAGTTAGACTGCCTATGCTGACTCCTGTCTGGAGCCAAATGCACCTACAATGATCATGTGAGCATCAGAACTGGATCATGGAGCAATACATGAAGGCAGTCTTCTGGATTCAGGTAGTGAAGAGATGGCAACACAATGTACTAAGTGAAGAAGGCAAGTCCACTGAGGCTCAGTGATTGGACAATGTTCTGCTGTGCAACCTCGGATCCTGGCAACATGCAATTGTGACACGTACCACCTGAAGACCAAGTAGTACCCTTCATGACAGCTGGATTCACTAGCTAAGGTGCTCTCACTTAGCAGGATAATCCCGCTGTCACACAAAAAATACATTTCAATAGCTTGATGAATAGATCAAGGTGTTCACTTGCTTCCAAATTATCGAACTCTCAATCCTATTGGGCATCTTTTGGATGTGCTGAAAAAACTAGTCCAATCCAAGGAGGCTGTTCCTGACAAAGTTATTTAATGGATCTGAGGCTAATGTCTTGGTGCCAGATGCCACTGGACATCTTCAGAGGTCTTTGAGCCATGGTGACTTTATGGATGAACGGTCTGTAGGAGGATCGTTCTTAGATGTGTCCACCAGGATCTTCTCCACTGTTATCTTGATAATTTCACGCCATCAGGTTGCTGATCTTCCTCTTCATCTTATTCCTTCTATTCTTCCGACCATGACGTCCTTCTCCAGTGATTGTTCTCTTGGTATTATGTGTCCAAAGTAGGCATGTCGTGGCTTTGTGATCCCTTCTTCGAGTGACACGTCTGGCTTGATTTGTTCCAAAATTGATTTATTTGTTCTTCTTGCCTTCCATGATATTGATAACATCCTTCTCCAGCACCATATTTCGAAAGCATTGATTTTTCCTCTGTCTTGTTACTTTATCGCCCAGGTTTCAAGTCCGTATGCTTCCACAGAAATGACCAGATCATGTACAAGTTGTGTCTTTGTCTCCAGTGAAATGTCGTGACTTCATTGAAGATAATATTAGACTCTGGGTTTTACGGTTTTACTGTTCGGTATCCATGTTATTTATGCTTTTGGTGAACTAGTTCCTATAATATCACTGCACCTATAGTTGGCTCAACAGGGATTGTGACCTCTGCATTTCCCTACTGGTACATCGTTCGTCAACCATAATATTGCTGACCATCCTTATTCCCCTGTGCTTAGACTGGTCCTTGAGTGCTTTTAATGCATAATTGAGTGCTTTGCATTAATTGACCTCTTTGACCTTTGTCTTTTCTAGTAACCCAAGGAAATCCATGATTAGGGCTTAGACACATAAGACCTGAATCAGATGTTTTCATTATTGGCCAACGGCTATTAATAATGGGAGAACATGCCCTAATGTACGCTTTACATTTTGATAGACAGCAAATTTCTAATACTAGTGGACTGACAAACCAATGATAATAATAACTACTGTATGTCCTACGTCTTCTTGAGTCAAAAGTTTAGTGAAAGTCTAGTTTTTCTGTAGCTTGGAATTGTTTACTGAAAATTCGAGAGCATGGAAGATTTAACCTATTCTACGAGTTTTAGATAATAGTAGGAGCACTAGACATTGGTAATTGAGGGGAAAGGTAGATCCAAAATATTTAAAAAAAAAAAGGGAATGGCAAGTCAGAGCATGAGAAAAGGGGTAGTCCCTGGATATATTAGACTGGTATGTGAACCAAAATCAGTTTTAACCTGTAATGTGGCTTGAGGGAATCTCATACCTCTCTAAGGAATCATCCAAGAAAAAAAAGGCAATTTCACTTCACGGCAAATTGGGACCAGGAAAAATCTAGCGAAAAGCTGGCATCCTATGCCAGTGCCAATGAGCTCTTCAACAGACCCTATACTTGATAATGTACTTGTTTGCAAGGGGTGTTGCTGAAATCCTTGAAATCTTTAATGTTGTAGGGTTGCCTACTGCCCACCTAAGTTTGACCACAAAATGCATGCGAATGGAACAAAAACCATAAATAAGGCTTTCCATACACAGCCCACAATGTGACACAATTAATTTGGGTTACTAATTGGAGACGGATATTTAACATTTAAAGTAAACCTGACTGTTCAAACACATAGAAGATTGATTCCTACTCTCTTTCCTCCTTGTAGCATATTTTTGAACCAGCAGCACGTAAGATATCATACAACAGTATTGAGCAGTGTAACTGTGGATCCAGCTCTGGGTCAGATTAACACCAACAAGAAAGCAACCATTTGTCTGTACACCTCCCTCTCTCTCATTCTGCACCATGCTCCTATTTCCCTTTCCCTCTCCATAAACTTCAATAGTGAGCAACAGTAACATGATCCCTCAGTGAACTGGCAGTTTATGTTGTTTTGAGCAGGACATAATTTAGCTGTTACTCAGAGTGAATGATAGGTTCAGTGGGGAGTAGAAGAGGTGGCTCATAGGTGGATAAAGAAGCAGATTTCTCTGAAAACATATATTACAAAGATCTATATAGTCTCTTATACGCTTGATTTCTGCAAAGCTTGTTGAAACAAAAATGACGATTTAACTCTATGGCTTTGCAGACTATGTGGAGTTCTGTGTTAAAAAATAGAGCGTTCTGACCACTATAAAATTATATAGGGAATTGGATCAATATATAGTAATGAAACTAGTTAGGTTAGGAAAATAAAATTGCAATGCAGAAATTCACTTAAAGGCAAGAGTTCAACTCACCTAAAAAACTTGCCATTGGATGGGGCGGCAATCTGCCTGCATCATGACTCTATCATTATCACTTTCCTTTAGTTTCAATATCATAGTATTAACTGTTGAGCAAATTTCTGTACATATTAATGGAAGGCAAGTGAAGAGATTATACATGTTAGAGTCCTATTCCGAGAAAAAAATCTGTATTTGGATATTTCTCTCAATACTTGTCATAGCACCGGCATCTAGATTACCCTTCAGCATAATTGTCATGATTAGTTGATAAATTGGCCCCGTAGGACTGAAGAAGGGCACAGGTCAATCATAGGTCTCGCACTAGAAAAAGGCATTTCAATCAATTAGTGAAGGTAAGCTGTAAGAGTGACATCCACCACTGCAAAATCCAGGATATTATTACCACTGCCAGGTTATTATTAACCCCATCGCTTTTACAGTAAGAGTAATCACTTGTACAAATACTCCTCATACTACTGATACTACTACTACTGATACTACTACTACTGCCTCTGATTCTGCTATTTCTTCTTCTACTACTACTGCTGCTCCTCCTAATACTTTTACTAATTCTATGGCTACTCCTAATACGCCTGCTTATTCTGCTGCTTTTACTACTACTGCCATTACTACTACTACCACTACTAGTACTACCACTGCTGCTACTACTACTACAGCCACTACTACTACTACCACTACTAGTGCTACCACTGCTGCTGCTACTACTACTACTGCCACTACTACTACTACCACTACTACTGCCACTACTACTACTACCACTACTACTACTACCACTGCTGCTACTACTACTACAGCCACTACTACTACTACCACTACTAGTGCTACCACTGCTGCTGCTACTACTACTACTGCCACTACTACTACTACCACTGCTACTGCCACTACTACTACTACCACTATTAGTGCTACCACTGCTGCTGCTACTACTACTACTGCAACTACTACTACTACCACTACTACTGCCACTACTACTACTACCACTACTAGTGCTACCACTGCTGCTGCTACTACTACTACTGCCACTACTACTACTACTACCACTACTACTACTACCACTACTACTACCACCGTTACTACTACTGCCACTACTACTACTACCACTACTAGTGCTACCACTGCTGCTGCTACTACTACTACTGCCACTACTACTACCACTACTACTACCACCGCTACTACTACTGCCACTACTACTACCACTACTAGTACTACCACTGCTGCTACTACTGCTACAGCCACTACTACTACCACTACTAGTGCTACCACTGCTGCTGCTACTACTACTACTGCCACTACTACTACTACTACTGCCACTACTACTACTACTGCAACTACTACTACTACCACTACTACTGCCACTACTACTACTACCACTACTAGTGCTACCACTGCTGCTGCTACTACTACTACTGCCACTACTACTACTACCACTACTACTACTACCACTACTACTACCACCGTTACTACTACTGCCACTACTACTACTACCACTACTAGTGCTACCACTGCTGCTGCTACTACTACTACTGCCACTACTACTACCACTACTACTACCACCGCTACTACTACTGCCACTACTACTACCACTACTAGTACTACCACTGCTGCTACTACTGCTACAGCCACTACTACTACCACTACTAGTGCTACCACTGCTGCTGCTACTACTACTACTGCCACTACTACTACTACTACTGCCACTACTACTACTACTGCCACTACTACTACTACCACCACTACTACTACCACTGCTACTACTACTGCCACTACTACTCATACTGCCACTACTAGTACTACCACTGCTGCTACTACTACTACTACTGCCACTACTACTACTACCAATGCTACTACTAATAATAATACTACCACTACTACCATTACTACTACTACTACTATTACCACTACCACTACAACTGCTGCTTCACCTAATACTAATACTAATTTTATAGCTACTCCTAATACGCCTACTAATTGTGCTGCTTTTACTACTACTAATACTAATACTACTGCTACTACTACAACTGCTTCTTCTCCTACTCCTATTTATGCCACTGTATTCCCTACTGATTCTACTATTACTTCCTCTACTCACTACTTCTGCTTCTCCTAATACTATTACTAATTCTATGGCTACTACTAATACGCCTACTAATTCTACTGCTTTTACTGCTACTACTACCAGTACAACTGCTGCTTCTCCTAGTACTACTACTAATTCTATGGCTCCACCCAATACTCCTTCTAATTCTGCTGTTTCTGGTGATACTTCTAGGACTATAAGGCTATGTTCACAAGTTATGTTTTTGCTGCGTTTTTATCACCTACATTTGTCTCTTGTGCATGCTTACACGTTGGATGATTCAGCAAGGTCCTGCAAAAAAAATTTTAATTGAAAAAACTGGGGATATAATATTGCCTAATTGTTATTTCTAAGGGTCATGTGATGCAGGGATGAGTTTTCATTGGTTACACCATTGGATACATTTTCTGTAACGCTTTGCTTTATAGGTCGTCATGTAGACCTTTCATTTGCAATCAACTTTAAAAGATATAAAATCGACTAACTACCTGCGCCTCCAATACAGTAGATACAAGGGGGAAATATCCACACAATATAAGATGTATACCGAGTAATGTAAATTCAACAGTGGTAAATGCCAGGCATATATAGAACACTTACTGGCATAACATCAGGGAACTGGATTAAGGAGGAGAGGATCCTGATTCCGTACAGATGATAATAGGACCGTGCACACCGAGCAGGCACACCAAGAGTACCGGAGCAGGGAGCGTCCTCCCTGCAGCTGGAACAAGTTTGCTGTGACGGAGCGCTGAAAGTCCGAATGCAGCACGGCGTCCTCTGGCCACGAGGCGCCGCTAGTGCGGGATAGACAGGACGGGGGCGGGACAAAAAATTGTGACGTCACCGTAGTACAGGAGGCAGGAAGGGTCAAAAAACCGTCTAACGCGTTTCAAAGGTACACAGACCTTCTTCGTCAGGGATCCCTGCTACTACTACTGTTTCTCCAATACTACTGCCACTGCTACTCCTACTATAATACTGGTTCTACTATTTCTATTTTTCTACTACTGCTGTTTATCCTGATTATGTTACTAATTATATGGCTTCTCTTAATAATCATACTAATTCTGCAGCTTTTCCTACTTCTACTGATTCTCTTCTTCCTCCTCCTGCTTTTTCTATAACTACTACTACTGCTGCTTCTACTACAATGTCCACTACTACTGCTCCTCCTGCTACTACTGCTGCTGCTTGCACTACAACTTCTACTATTACTACTGCTTCTCCTACTACTACTGCGGCTTCTACTACAACGTCCACTACTACTGCTTCTCCTACTACTGCTGCTGCTTCTGCTACAATGTCCACTACTACTGCTTCTCCTACTACTGCTGCTGCTTCTACAACTTCTACTATTACTACTGCTTATCCTACTACTGCTGCTTCTACTACAGCGACCACTACTACTGCTTCTCCTCCTACTGCTGCTTGTACTACAACGTTCACTACAACTGGTCCTACTGCTACTACTGCTGCTGCTTGTACTACAATGTCCACTACTACTGCTGCTTCTATTACAACTTCTACTATTACTACTTCTACTATTACTACTGCCGCTTCTAATTCAAATCACACTACTACAGCTTCTCTTATTACTCATGCTGCTGCTGTTTTTACTACAACTTCTACTATTACTAATTCTCCTACTACTACTGCTGCTTCTCCTACAACTTCCACACTTCCAGTGCTACTGCTTCTTTTAGTACTACTACTAGTACTGCTGCTGCTTCTACTACAGCTTCTACTATCACTACGTTTCCTACTACTGCTGCTTCTACTACAAATTCCACTACTAGTGCTACACTGAGTACTAGTACTACTGCTGCTGTTTCTACTACAACTTCCACTACTACTGCTTCTCTTAGCACTACTACTATTGCTGCTGATTCTACTACAACTTCTACTATCACTACTTTTCCTACTACTGCTGCTTCTTCTACAACTTCTACTACTCCTTCAACTACTGTAAAATCTGTCAGAAGTTGTAAAGCCTGAAAAGCTACCTCACTCAGACTTGCTTCAAACCATTCATTCAAGGATATGTTCACACGTGGCATTTTTGCAGTGTTTTTGCTATGTATTTTACACAGTGTATTGGGTGTAAAAAATATGCAGCACTTTACAACACCAACATAATCAATAAGATTTCTAAAATCGCATGCACACACTGCATTTTTTTTCCATGTGTTTTGACGCATGCTGCTTTTTAGCTAAGGCACAGCATAAGCATTTTTCACATATTTAAATGAACGGGTGAATAACCCAAGCAAAAATGAACATAAAAGCCATAACAAAAACATGTATATTGAACCAGACTCTTTCCTGCCACCATTATGGTTTTTGATGCAGAAACGCAACTTGTGAACATATCCTAACAAAACTGATTGGAAATTAGCCCCTATTATATGGATTTAGATTTACAATGGGGCCCCCTGGGTTGTATCAACGGAGGAGCTACCAGCCAAAGTAGCCACTTCGAAACAAAGTAGGTAAAACAAAACCAAGTAAATATTAGTAAGGACAAAACCAGGTACAGAAACAGTAGACAAAACTGAATACAGAGGGAAAGTAGGGTAAGATACTAAAATGTCATTTAAGACAACCTGGGGTCAGAATCAGGAGAGATTACAGAATAAGCATGGTCAGGATCACATAGCAGTCTGAAAATGAAGAACAGAGCATGCAACTAGTACCAAAGATGTAGTAAAACCAAGCAATAACTGGCAACTCTTAGTAGTGTATAAAGAGTTTAAATAGGGTGTGGTACAACCCCAATGGCCACAGAGACCTCCTACTATTAACAATCCTAGTACTGTTACTGCTTCTTCTACTACTACTACTCTGCTTCTACTACTACTACTTTTCTACTGACATTACACCTTCCTATGCTTCTACCACTACTACCTATGTTACTACTACTGCTACTATTACTACTCCTACTTCCAAAACGATTAAAATAATACATACCATCACATTACAAGAGCAAATAATAATAATAACAATAATAAAAATTTGGCCAGACATAAAATTAAAAATTTTCATGTTTTGATTACCGCCATTTGCCTCTTTCTATCACCTTTCTCATTTGATGTACTTACTTTTAAATATCCTTTTTAGCAGATTAACACGGTAACTAGAAGAAGTACCTTTTCTGTGAAAATGAATATATTAGGAGTAAATGTTAGTCATTTAATATGCCTGCTGCGCCGCGCTAACAGTCTGTCTCCTTCTCTCTATACCTTTTGTATTCGTCTCTTATCTAAAGAAGGACCACTACCCACACTCACTCATTAGAGAGAAATTTCCGAACAATGAACATGTGCTATGAATTATCATTTTAAGGCGCTAATCAATTCTTCCTGACATTGGACTTGTATTACAATGTATTTCAAAGACATCAGTCAACCGGACGCATTCTCCCACTGCGTGGGGAGCTACGTATGCAAAATATAATATTGTAATCATCAGTAAAGGAAAAAATTTGAATATTGTTTTAAGAATTATCTCCCACATTAAGCCCTGGCCGAGATAACTATTCAAAAAAATCATTTCTTTTTAGCTAGTCAATAGTATAAATTTCCTTAGGGTTTTATAGTAATATATCTGGTGGCAAAAAAATCTTCATTTTAATAGACCCAAATTTCAATTAATAAGGTTAACACAATGAGGCTCATTTCCATCTTTTGTAGATTGGTTTATATGACTGTCTGAAAAAAGTGAAAAAAAAAAGAAAAGAAATAAGGCATTGTAACTTTAAGATACATGACCGCCTCAGAGGTGCTTTACTTTAATTAGGGAAATTATATTCTTAAATCAATCTCTTATTTTTGGTTTTATGAAAGAATAGGAAAGGGTAAAAGTTAAAGCAATAAAAAGTCTTAAAAACTATGAATTTCAAAAATTACAAAAATTGCTACAAATGTACAGTATAAAGGGCATTTTCTAGGGTTTAAAGCAAAATTCCGCCTAAATTTAAACTTTTAGGTGTTCTTAGAGCTAACCCAGGATTGAGTATTCCACACAACACCCCAAACCCATGGGCTGTTTTCTTGGTTATAACTCGGGACAAGCAGAGTAGGAAAACTTATAGGCTACCATGGAAAGGTAGCAATTTTAGAAAATTTATCAAATGCACAGAACATTTCTTATTAAAACCAGTTGGGTGCTTTCTCTAAGTAGTTGATGCTTAAAGTTTCAGGGTCTAACCCTGTGTTTCCCAAACTTCGGTCCTTACGGCCCCGAACAGATCATGTTTCCATAGTGTTGCACAGGACAGAGGTTTCCTGATACCTTCATGATACTTCCATCACCTATGCTAATGCTAAGAAAATTCTGAAAACATGACATACTGATGTCCTTGAGGACTAGAGTTTGGGAAACACTGATCCAACCACCTTGATACAAATAATGAAGGATCCATGAAGATCTATTCAATAGCTAATGAAGGCTGAACTTCAGAGAGGGTTGTGAGAATTATTCTGAAATGAGAATTTACTAAATAAATTAATTTACAAAAATATCAAGATCAGACACGCAAAAACAAAAGCGAAACTATGTGATAACCGCTACTTGAGGGCAATATGCAAACCCAACCCAAATGTATGATAGATCGGTATTTAGAATTTGGTAAGTGTTGGGGTTCAGATAGTTCGTTAAGAAAATATTCTACACAAAACGTATTTGTCATTGACTATATCTTCGTATCTTTTTTATTGTGTTTTTGCCTTTTAAAGTTTCTTTACAAGTCTCCAGTTGGAAGCCATAGTAATACATGGAAAGAAAAATACCTACTTATTGCCGGAATCTGCCCTCTGATCAAGTGCCAACACTCCAGCAGTCTCTGCAGGACCGAAAGAAATGTTGTCATGACCACTAGTGACCTGACCACTGAGTCCACTACTTGGTCAGCTAACAAAAAGGCAACTAGTGGGCTCATGGCATTTAGCCATGGAATTGGTTGGTTTGCTGATGTTCTTCACTCTGACGAAGTGACGTTGTCTCCGTGTATTTTTAGCCTGATTGCTTAGCTGTGGAAAGCCTGTTAGGACTATTGGAATTAGCCCAATGAGGGAACCAGTGGGGGCATTACAGTGGTGTGCTCAAATTTGAGGCAAGCTGTCAATGGAACGTGTTTGGAGAACTGAGGCAGACACCTGTGAACCAGTAGATTGCTACAGTAAGGTATGGCTGCCTGTAGTCTTGTAGCATAAAGATCAAACTAAAATGTATGCACATTACCATATGTACAGCAGGTGAAATAAGTATTAAACACATCACCAATTTTCTAAGTAAATATGTTTCTAAAGGTCCAATTGACATGAAATTCTCACCAGATGTAGGTAACAACCCATCCAATCCACATAGTCAAAGAAATGAAACCATAAATATGCATAAATTACGTTATGTGTAATAGAAAGAGGGGTGGAAAAAGCCATGAAAATTCATGAAACCAGCTGAAACATATCAGTAGTTAGAAAGCAATCCTGCCACGTAGTGAAAAATAATATCAGCTGGCTCAACTGATAGTCTATAAAAAAGAGTCTCACTTCCAAGGTGCCACACAAGAAACATCTCATGATGGGTAAAATCAGTGACCTTTCTCAAGATGTTAGCAACCTTATTGTTGCAAAACATAATGATGGCATTGGTTACAGAAGAATTTCTAATCTCCTTCAGTTCCCAGTGAGCACTGTTGGGGCCATAATCCAGAAGTTGAAAGAACATCATTTCACCATAAACCATCCACGACCAGGTGCTCCCCACAAGATTGAAAATAATTATCAGAAGTGTTGTCCAATAGCCAAGGATCACCTGTGGATAGGTACAGAAAGTTCTGGAATCAGCAGGTACTATTGTTTTAAAGAAAACTACAAATAATGCACTCAACCTCCATGGCCTGTATGCGCACTCACCATGCAAGACTCCATTCCTGAACAAAAAGCATGTTCAAGTGAGTTTACAGTTTGCTCAACAACAATAAGACAATCCTGTGAAATACTGGGAGAATATAGTCAGGTCAGATGAGACCAAAATTGAACTCTATGAATGCCATAATACACACCATGTTTGGAAGGCAAAAGGTATTGTACATCGCCCCCAAAACACCGTACCAACAGTGAAGTTTGTAGGTGGGAAAATCATGGTGTGGGGCTGTTTTTCAGCATATGGCACTTACAAACTTCATAGAATTGAAGGAAGGATGAATGGACAAATGTACCAAGACATTCTTGATTAAATCTGCTGCATTTCCCAGGATGATGAAAATGTATTTGCCTGTGTGGACAGGATGGGTTGTGTTACCGACATCTAGTGAGAATTTCATGTCAGTAGCACCTTCACAAATATATTATATATTATTGGTCACGTGTTTTCAATACCTATTTCACTCGCTGTATGGACAAAGATAGATAGAATATACATATATATATTTATTAGAATGTAAGCAGCACTCTAATGGCTATTTCACACTGGTCATTAGAGAAGTCACAATACACTGTCACTGTCATGTTTTCTGCATGTCACTTAGCTTTGCTGTGTAGGCTAAGACAAAGTATGCAGAGTCATGTAGTTATCATTATGGACTGCTGATATTGTGTTATGTATTAAAACAACCAAATGTTTTAAAATTAGGTGAGACAAAATGTATGTTTAGCATGTTAGTAGTAAAAACTTATTTAGAATAATAGAATTTTCCGATGAGACCATGTTTAAGGTACTCTTTTATTTTTTTTTATGTGTATTTTATAATAATATGGTACTAAGCGTAAAAACCGTGAAGACAAGTCATAAACCTTCAATATATCACCAAGTGGCCAGCAGGTGGATGTAGTGGCAAGAACTCTGACTGATACCTTGTGACATCATACTTGTTCTTTCCTACTAACTCTTATCAGCCTGGAGTCAAGGTATGAGACGTGTGTTAATTTCCGAACATAAAAAGCGAAAAAGACACCTGCACACAGATGTCTGAGATGAGGCAAAAAAGGTTTTCATTTGCATAGAGTGAAACTAGATAATGAAGTAAGACCTAAGACCTGAGACAAAGGGAAAGACAGATGGCAGTGGCTGGAGAAGTTTAATCAGCTTTCCTGAGGCACAACAGAGCAGGAGGAGGATGAGGGTGAGGAGCGGTAATTCACTAACCTGCATGTACTCATTCATGCATAATATGCCCCGGCGTCATGCTAAAGGACCACACTTCCTAATGTCTGCTCCGCTATGCACAGGTAAGAGACGGAATATGTTCTTATATTGTGTAATTATCCCCAGTCACATAATTATAGGATAATGGGATAATGTGACAAGAACTTTTTGCATGTTATGGGGACAATTGTATAAAGTGTATCATAGATAGTCAGACTATAAATGTATAATAAGTGGGGATCTGACATCAGGTAGACGTGTAACAAATGTGTGATCAATGGAGATCTGACCACAAGAGTACCATAGATGGGTCATCATCAGTGTGTAATCATTGCAGATCTGTTAACCAGATAGACGGGTCACAAATGTGTAATCAGTGAAGATCTGACCACCAGGTAGACGTGTTATCAATATGTAATCAGTGGGGATCTGCACCCAGATAGACTGGTCATTAATGTGTGATCAGTGAAGATCTGACCCCCCAGGTAGAGAGATATTTGGGGATCTGACACTCATATAGACTGGTCATCAATGTTTATCACTGGAGATCTGACCAACAGGTGGATGGGTCATCAATATGTAGTAAGTTGGGATCTGACCACCAGGTAGATGGGTCATATGTGTGTGATTATTGGGGATCTGACACCAATTTCAGATGACTAAGGTCATCAATGTGTAATTAGTGGAAATCTGGCCACCATATAGACAGGCCATCAATGTGTGATCAGTGAGGATCTTATCTTCAGGTAGACAGGTCATCAATGTGTGATAAGTAGGAATCTGACCCCCAGGTATAAGGTCATCAATTTGTGATCAGTGAGGGTTTGATACGCAGAAAGACTGGTCATTAATGTGTGATTAGTGGAGATCTGAACCCCAGGTAGATGGGTCATCAATGTATGATCATTGGGGTTCTGACACCCATGTAGACTTGTTATCAGCGTTTATCATTGGAGATCTTAACACCATGTAAACAGGTCATCGATGTAGTATCAGTGAGGATCTCATCTTCAGGTTAAAGGTCATCAGGGGATTTGACCACCAGATAGACGGGTCATCAATTTATGAACAGTGAAGCTCTAATTCCATGGACTAATACTGTTTATGAGACCAAAAACTTGAGCTACAATAACAGCATGCCGGGTCCCCCAAAGGTTGGATGATCATACAATTTCCCTCACAAATCCCACGTTGATCACACATTAAAAGTCCAATAGTTTCATGATGTTTAATCTGGCTTTAGTAAGTGGTCAAGGTTAAATTATACTTGCCAACTCCTCTGAAATGTTCAAGAGGCAAGCAGAAAAAGGTGAGACTTGTCCAACTCCCAGAACAGTTGGCAAATTTCCAGGATGTCAATGAATCATCTGAGAACCTCTCAGTAAAGCCTCTAAAACATTTCTTGCATTGGGAAGGCATGAAGAGGGTGTGCAGGTGTAGAGTGGGCATCGATGAAGTGTAGTGGGGTGCATGGATGAGTTGTAGTGGGGTGCATAAAGAGGCCGTCAATGAAGTGTAGTAGGGGCGTGCAGAACATGTAGTGGAGTGCATGGATGGAGCATGGAGGAGTTGTAGTGGAGAGCATGGAGGGGGCATTGATGAGGCGATGAGGTGTAGAGAGGTGCATGGAGGGGGTGTGGAGGAGGTGTGACCGGGTGCATGGAGGAGTAATAGTGGGGTGCATTGAGAAAGTGTCATAGGTTGTGGCTTGAATACTGAGGTGTGGGTATGCAACAAAAAATGTTGTCACTCCCAGAAGGACATGGATGAAAATTGCAAAGTATTAGCATTCAGGCTCAAGATCATATTATGGATCATTGTTTGGATCTCACAAATATCTTCGAGCCAATGTTGTATTAATGCATCACTCCATTTTTTTATAAAAGCAAAACAGAGGCATAACTCATAAATATCATATAAATGTGACCAAAGATTATTGGCATGCTCCTTCACCTGCCATATTACGCATGAAGTCTCCGCTAGAGAGGCATATCTAGCTTCACGATGCCGCCTCGCTGTTATAGATTACCCAAAGGTGTCTAATACAAACCTTAATGTTCCTCTCAAACAGACTTTACCGATGTGGTCACAAACAATAATTCCTAGTAATGGAGGCACAAATCGTGAGATCTTAATGTATGGCTTCTAGTCCTCAGCTAATTCAAGCAAGGAGATGATAGCAGTGGGATGGACTTCATTGGTTACCATTAATGTCCATTTTTGAACATGGCTATACGGAGTGGAGAGTTAGCAGTCTCACCCGGTGCGTGAGTGGTGCCAAAAGTCACTGGGTCACATATGAAGAAACCAAAAAAATGGCCCATGATTGATAGGGGGCTTATTGTATATGACCCATGGAGCTTTTCCTTCCGGTTAATTTCCAGGAGACGGAGTAAAAAACAACCCTGACTATCTATTAAACTAAACCATTATCCAATATACTGTTACAAGTATGGGGTAAAGTTCAGAAAAACCTCAGTTTTATAGAAAGGAAAAAAATACAAAGAAATAAAGAAATTACACTTGAAAAAATAAGTTAATTTACAGTTCACCTGTCCCCACAGGACGCCTCCTCCGGCAATGCCCCAGGTTATAGCCCTGCTCATCCGCCCTGTATAAGTGAGCGTTTCATCCCTGTCTGTTCTGTTTCAGTAATGCTGCTGGTAAAAGAAGCAGAGACATGTGAGTGTTAAAATACTTTATTCTCTTTATTTTTCACCATTTTTGAATTATTCCTTCTTGTCAATTGTAAATGTCAATTGGCTTTTCTTACATTACATCTATATATTAGTGAAAGGTAAAACAATGGGTTCGTTCCCTAATTGCATTTTCGCCATTTTATTGGCATGAAAATTTCTTAATCAAACTGACTTTTTGATTTGTGACAAATCCATCATCAGATTTGTGACTTTTTTTTAAAGATGTCTTGTTGCTTAGTTACATTTTTTTACATCAATGTGACTTTCCCAGATATTTTAGACTAACTCATCAAATTCGACCTTATCAAAAGTCACAACATTTTGGCGCAAATGTACCCCAGTTTTTTTTTTACAGCAGAATTTTGCATCATTTTAAAGAACATGCGACGTTTTGCTTTAAAAGGTGCCAAAACGTTTTTTATTTTTTGAAAAAAATAAGCCTCCAATTGGAAATTGTAAGATATTTTGCACTCCAAAAAATGTAACAGAACTATATTAGGCAATCCAAACAACAAGTCAGTGACGTTTCGACCCTAAGACCTGGACCTTCGTCAAACACTACAAAGCACAGAAATAAAAGAAGTATGAACATGCTACGACCGCATACGTATATTCATCAAATGGTTACAAAAAATCATGCACGGATATATATACAAAAAAATCATTTTAAACAAAATTGTCATAGACTCAAATGACTTTATTTTATTATCTCTTCATGCTAAGGAGAAAAAAAAAGAACACATAAAATAATCTTTATGAAAAAAATTACAAATTCCGAAAATAAAATGATGAACTACTAGGACTAGTAGATAATAATCTTTAAATAAATCAGTTGCGACTACAGAATATAAATCATATGAATGGTATAATGTCCATCATAACGTTCTGAAAACAGGAGACCCAGTGGCTGCCGTTGGCACCCTAAAATCATGTTGCGGGGGTCTAATTAGTGTCAGAAGGGACAGCTAACATTTCCAACCTCTTAAACGCTGCGATCAAACTTGACAGTGGCATCTAAGAGGTTGAACGGCTGTAGGTCTGATCTTAGAGGTTTGACTTGGGTGCTGACTGTATAATACAGCTGACGCCCGCACTGTAGGGAGTTTAGTTTGTCAAGTAGAAGGTTTCTGAACGTTTTTCAGATTGCCTCCGGTAATGCACTTTTTTTTTTTGTCTTTTAGGG
Source organism: Oophaga sylvatica (assembly GCA_033576555.1). Lineage (NCBI taxonomy): Eukaryota > Metazoa > Chordata > Amphibia > Anura > Dendrobatidae > Oophaga > Oophaga sylvatica. Next base: position 529,957,982 of record JARQOD010000005.1, on the reverse strand, counting down.
GATTGACGATGGATCATACAACCAAAGAATACCAAATATCTGAACACCCACAGAGCAACTCATGATGAAAATTAATAACAAATCTATTACAATATATTTAAAGATTTTATGAAATTATTATTGTGCCTCAAGATGAGTTTTTTCCATGCGAGAAGAAAAATGGTCTCCCTGCTTCACATTTTTAAAGTGTTATTTTTCGGCCTTCCTATGATTAAAGCGCGAGGTCTTTTCCCTGAACTGGAGAATGTTGCAGCATTTAAGCCTATATATATAGATCCACCTGACGTAACTTGCGGAATCCCAAAACGAAGCATCTTTTGTCAAAGTGATGCGAATTTGCTAAATATGCAGACTTGCCCTCAACGCCTATGTGTTCAAGACTGTCCCTACAGAGCCGCCTCTCCTGACTTCCATCAGCTTCTGAGGGATGTTCTTGGACCCTGCGTCAGGAGAGATACGGCTGATGTACGTCCCGAGTCCAGTAACTTTTCCAATAGCTTTATATTTTATGATCACAAAGACTGTTTTGTCGCCGCTGCTCCTTTAGGAATTGGAAGCTCGTTCACGCTCACCGTGTGGCTGAAACCCGAGCAGGAGGGTGAAATGTAAGTACGGAGGCATCGGTTACACGTTCCTCCTATACAAAAGAAGCAGCTCAGAGAAAAGCACACACAAAAAAAATAAACCTAAGAAAAACGTTTTTCAACATCATCATTTGGGTAAAACTCGAGCTTGTTTCGTTATGAGCAGCTGATAAAGTAATAATGGGGAGGATTTATTTACTTAAAGTTTTAATGTGACGCTTTCTAAGTTGAGGCCGTTGGACAACTGCCCAAAATGAGGTTAAAGGAACGGCTTAAATTATTTAGTGTTTTACCAAGTCACGAGCTGGCCATTATTATTATTCTGCATCATCCAGCTTACCAAACAGTTCAGGATAAACCGTGGCTAGTCCCACTAATGGAGGCAAACCAAACAGCTGCTATAGGGCCCGATGCCGAATTACCCACTTCTGTAATCCTGGTCCTGATTACGCAGCTGCAATGCTCCTCGTGGGCAGGGCCATAAGTGTCAGCAGATTCAGCTGACCAATAAGCAGAAAGCAACTATGTTTGTTTCTTGCCAATTTCTTCTGTGTATGCGCCTATGCACCATGACCCTGCCTGACGTTGCCAGCATAGTTGGGAGGCAGTTGGGACTTTTTCTATGGGGGCCCTTGATACCTCTGTACATTACTGATGCCACATCTTGAAATTACAAATTATGGTAAAGGAAAAAAGGTAAATTCAAGTAGTTTTTTTCAGTGTGGGTTATGCTATAACTCACACACACAATTCTCCTTTTCCCACCCCGCTGAAACTTGGCATAGTGCATTGGCACCTTAGCTATAATAGGTCCATATCTTCTCCGTGTTTGGTACACGGTACGCACGGTCAGCACACGGGCCGATTATACGCCCTTAAAGGCCACTTTTGTCGAGATACCTTTGTAGCCACACATACTTTTACAATTAGTACGTTTGCAGCATTACAATTGTACTTTACATCCATTTTCTTGGAAAGGTTCCATTGCTGTATATTACATTATATATTATTATTTGAAAAGTCATATTTTTATTAATTGAGGCTAATGGAGAAACATTAATGAAATAGTCTTGAAAGTGGTTCGAAAACATGACAGAGGACTCCTTTATTATTACACATGATCATGGTGATCAGATAATAATTACCATAATCTGGCAGCTAATTTAACATCAGCTGCACATTTTCCCTACAGCGTCCACTAGAGGGCAAGTGAAGTATTACATGCAACTCTTCAAATGGATGGCCATCAGTATAAATACTCATTTCTAGAATTTTGGTTTAGGATTCTATTTTCTCTTGATAGAAATTCAATACAATATCTTGAGTTGTTAGCAAAATTTTATGTCCTGGTGGCGGAGTTTCAGATACATATACCACAATCATCTCCTAACAGAGTATCAGAAAATAGTGGGTTTTTTTTTTTTTTTTTTTTAACCTATCACCTCATGCCACTTATCTTGGGCTATGTCAAACCAAGAGCTTGGTTAAATGGTGCGATCAGGTCCTTGTTAGTGACTCTCCACTGTGGTTCATGGAGAAGGACCCCTATTTTACCTCTAAAAGGTTAAATAGCTAAGGAAATAAAAATAAAAGATGCAGATAAATTACTTCCCTTTAACTAACCACTTTAAGAAGCCTCCTTAAAAAATTGTATCTGTAATTTAGACATTTCATTTTTCTCGGTATACGGCTTTCTTTTTAATAATTAGTTGATTATTCACATATACCAAGAGAATATCTAATGTCCTAATTGGCGGAATAATGAAAACCTATTTGTCTCTAAAATCATGCTCCCAACAGAGCGACCGCCGCGGAAATATCCTTTGAATATATCCACATGTGTGTTAAGATATAATGTGCAATAATGTCTTTGAATTTCCACTACTCACCTGAGGCAACCCTTAAAAATAGCTGCTATCATTAGATACACAATGCCTATAATCTTCGAGGAATTCCAGCCCGTGGCGTGGAAATTAGCATGAATAGTGTTCTTCGGCTTTGTTTAGCATGGCTTGCATAGTAACTAATGAGGCAGGAGTATAAAGATGAGCACCAGACAATGGGCGAAGAGCATTCCTCATCATCGTTCCTGCTCCGTGCCGGTGCAAGCGATCCTTCCTCTCCGCGTAACAAAGCGCTACCATACGGTAAAACATGCACTAAGCGTAATGATGAACAGTAGCCTCCAGGTACAAATGTATACAGACAACAGTGGGGCAAGCAGCTGTGAAATGTAAATAGCATAAAGAGGGAATGATAAATGAGACTTCACCGCCTTGAGACTTTTTTTTGCTGAGACTTTCCGCACTCTCGGCTGCAAACCCCGATGACCTTGTTGGCCGTAGGACTTGATTTGGACTCCATTTGCTCTTTGTTGCCAATGACGTAAGTTGCTGAATGCTTCTTATGTTTACAAGAGCTATTCTGCATGTTTACAAAGCATTGCAGCCACAATTAAGGAGTGTGAAGGTCCTCCCATGAGAAAGCACAGTCCCCGCCCCTGAGCAATGTCTCTAGGACAGTAAAAATAACACACACAGACTGGAACATAATAATAGGGTTCAAAGTGGATGCCACTATTATTTTCTTACATGTCAGTAAAGGCTTGGTTCTAAAAATTTTGGCCCCGATTCATCAATACAGGCATAATATGTCAGCTTTGCACATTGGCATAATATGTCAGCAATGTACATTGGCATAATATGTCAGCATTGTACATTAGCATTCTATGTCAGCATTACACATTGGTGTTAAAAGTCAGCATTGTACATGAGCACTCTATGTTAGCATTATACATTGGCATTATATGTCAGCATTGTACATATGCACTATTTGTCAGCATTGTACATAAGCACTATATGTCAGCATTGTACATAAGAACTATATGTCAGCATTGGACATTGGCGTTATATGTCAGCACTGGACATTAGCACTACATGTCAGCATTGTACATTGACGATATATGTCAGCATTGTACATTGGCGTTATATGTCAGAATTGTACATAAGCATTACATGTCAGCATTGCACATTGGCGTTATATGTCAGCATTGTACATAAGCACTATATGTCAGCATTGTACATAAGCACTATATGTCATCATTGAACATTGGCATTATATGTCATCATTGTACATTAGTGTTATATGTCAGCATTGCACATTAGCATTATATGTCAGCATTGTACATTGGCATTATATGTCAGCATTGCACATTGGTGTTATATGTCAGCATTGCACATTAGCATTATATGTCAGCATTGTACATTGGTGTTATAGTTCAGCATTGCACATTACCATTGTACCTGAGCGTTGGTTTACTCTACTTTTTTCTGCATTATATATCTCAGCATATGTTTACTTGCAGGGGATTTTGATCTTTTTTTTTTTATTTACTTCTTAAGGTGTGTGATAGAAAAGTCTGCTGATGGGCAGATTGTGTTCAAACTCACAATTTCCGAGAAAGAGACCGTGTTTTATTATCGCACAGTAAATGGTTTGCAGCCTCCTATAAAAGTAATGACACAGGGGAGATTTCTTGTGAAGAAATGGATTCATCTTAGTGTGCAGGTGAGTAGAAATACATAACATTTGGTTAAACATGAAAACTGTTTTAAAATGATGTGTGAAGAGAAGCTCTTGAGGTGTCGCGACAAGATGCCCCGATGTGCGGGATTATGGGGGTATATGTGTGTGTATATATGTATTAGATGGATAGATAATAGATAATGGATAGATAGATAGATAGATAGATAGATAGATAGATAGATGATGATAGATAGATAATAGATAGATAGATAGATAGATAGATAGATAGATAGATAGATAGATAGATAGATAGATAGATAGATAGATAGATAGATAGATAGATAGATGATAGATAGATAATAGATAGATAGATAGATAGATAGATAGATAGATAGATGATAGATAGATAGATAGATAGATAGATAGATAGATAGATAGATAGATAGATAGATAGATAGATAGAAGGTAGATAATAGATAGATAATAGATAGATGATAGATACTTTAGATAGATAGATAATAAATAGATAGATAGATAGATAGATAGATAATAGATAGATAATAGACAGATAATAGATATAGATAATAAATAGATAGATAATAGATAGATAATAGATAATAGGTAGATAGATAGATAGATAGATAGATAGATAGATAGATAGATAGATAGATAGATAGATAGATAGATAGACTCTGTCAGGAGATGTTTATGCTATTTTGGCGACCCGGTGGTTCTGATATGAGCTGCAGCCTAATTATTTTGCTGCTATTTCATGATAATGTTCTGAATTTAATGATATTGATGAAAAAATAGTTAATTACTAGACAAGTAAAATGTCCATGAAAAAACATATTTTTACCTCCAGAACAGGAGCCTTTATTGTGATTGCAGTGATGAGTCTCACAGCAGTCATGTCCCATTATGTCTCGTGACCGCTGCAGCCACTCAATATTCCGCTCAGCAGTGCCATTCATGATTGGCTGCAGTGGTCATGCAATATAAATGTGTGGCCCAGCTACGCAGGCACACATAAAATCCAGGAGAGTGCACAGGAAGGTAATCGCAACGCTTGATATGCATTCACTGTCACTCACACTTTCAGAGACACCCATCTGAGGTATAAGGGGGAGTGACACGTAGCAGAGTTGGTCAGTCAGCCAACCTAGGAGGGAGAGCAGTGGAATCTGGTTCCTGTCTTCGGACGGATCAGTTCAGTGTCAGTCCAGTCGGGACTTAGAGGATACTGAGGGCTGCTCAGCGAGCCCTAGAGAAAGCTGGCCTCGCCTTTGAAAGCTACAAGTGCTTATGTTAAGAGCGGGAAGCAGGGCGAAGGGCGCAGTGGAGAAGTTAGAGAAGTGCAACAGGTATTGGATTACCTGCACTAAATTGCCGGACACCGGGGTCCGAAGCGTTGCTACAGTTTCAAGCTTAGTAACAAGAAAACCGGAGGCATCTGGACTACAGGTCGCAGAGAGCAGCCCTAAGTGTCAATACGTAACCGGAGTCAGGGAGAACGGGGACTTTGAGTCAAGTGCACGACAAAAGTAAGGGAAAATATGACGTAGCACAACTGTGGTGGTGCACAAGTAGGTTCCCAACCAGATATAGTGAATAGAAAACTTGGCACTCAACTTATAGTAAATATAGTATATCCAACTTTATTGCAGTCAAGGTACACGTGGGTACAGGATGGAGACGTTTCGGTCCAATATGGACCTTCATCAATCTGACGGCAATATAGAGTAAATAAAGTAAAGTAAATAACATAACTTAACAAAATTGGAAAGTAAATAAACAAAACAAAACAAAATAAATTTGTGATAGAGACCATATACATTGTAAACAATGTTACCCAATGGTAAAATTAGAGAGTAAAAATGAAAATCGAGTAAAGAAAGCTCCGATACCTACCCGACTGCTTTTAGGTGAGTATTTTATTTCAATTTGAGTCATACAGGCTATGTGCCTATTGAAGGAGGGAGATGGATGAGATGAGTATGAGGAAGGATGAACAAGTTTTCTTTCCTACATTACCCTCTCCTTCAAGGTAAATAAGCCATGGCTTTATAAGCCCTATCTCTATATATATGATTCATAAACAATTGGGCTTTCTCCTTCCTCATACTCATCTCATCCATCTCCCTCCTTCAATAGGCACATAGCCTGTATGACTCAAATTGAAATAAAATACTCACCTAAAAGCAGTATATGGTCTCTATCACAAATTTATTTTGTTTTGTTTTGTTTATTTACTTTCCAATTTTGTTAAGTTATGTTATTTACTTTACTTTATTTACTCTATATTGCCGTCAGATTGATGAAGGTCCATATTGGACCGAAAACGTCTCCATCCTGTACCCACGTGTACCTTGACTGCAATAAAGTTGGATATACTATATTTACTATAAGTTGAGTGCCAAGTTTTCTATTCACACGACAAAAGTAAGGACTTAGTTCTCACCACTTAGAAGGCTCCACCACAATGTTGGCCGGGCAGTACAGCTATTGAGAAAGCTGGAGATTCAGAGTAACTTCGCTTCAGGCAAGTTGGACTCACCTACAATTGAAGTAAAGGAGGCCTCTAACCTGCTCAGCGGTTACCCGAATGTGCACTCTCCACCCCGACCAGCTCCCCGGGATCTGCTTGAACCATCTACCAGTAAAAGGTATGAAAAGAAGCTGCATTGTGTGTGACTGAATTCTTATCTACACTCTGCATCATCATCACCATAGACTTCCAGGGACCCGTCTCACCTGTGGGAGACTTACCACCCAGCTGCCCCATAACATCCCCTGAGAAGACCCTTACAGCAGCGCTGGTCCAATTAACCAGATACCACAGGTGGCGTCACGAACTACCTATCCTTAAAATCCCCTGTAAATATTCCCATTGCACGACCGCCAGGGCCACGGACCGAGCCACCGCTACCAGTGACAACTCCCATAGATTTCCATGGGCTCAGCTCCGAGTACCCCATAGCCTTGGTATCCACAATTGTGGTGCGTGTCGGAACAACTTTGGCGTCACGAACAGGATACGAAAGCTTGCAATTGTGAGTCCTGTGTGCCTATGTTGAACTGTTTGGTGAAAAAGACTGTTTGTCACTTTTGGCACCAAATACCGCCATTTTACCGCCATATTGGCGCCCTGAGGCGCTGGTGAAGAAGGTGGGCGTGCATTCGTGGGCGTGTACCCCCCTGAGGCGCGAAAGTTATGGCCGCCCTCTCCAAATGCTATTATAATGTGCGGTCCTGCCCCACTGCTAAAGAAATCCGCCTCCTCTTCATCCTCTATGCGAAGAGGAGGAGACACAAATCCCGCCTCCACGGAAGAGACCAGATCGTTCCTGATGGAAACTACAGTCGGGCCTGGGACGAGATGGCGGAAGGACAGGAGAATTTGTGCAGAGGACCGGAGGTGTACCGGCCCTGCTCCCCTGAAGATGTACGGCCTGTGCCAGAGCTGTCCCCGGATCGGGACACCGACCCCGCCATACTAGAGCTACAGAAGGAGAACGCGGAGTTGAGAAGGAAGCTCCAGAGCCATACAGATTTAAAGGAGACGGAGAGACGCTGGCGGGCCCAGACACAGCGGCTGCTGTGGGACGCGGTGTTCTCTCCTACAAGCATAACGCCGTCTCCTGATTTCCCGAAATCACTGCTGAAGAAGGCTGAGGGACGACCGGAGGATGCTACCAAAAGTGCTGTACCTGATCCCACCGATGCGGAGGTGGAGGCGAAGGAGGCTGAGGAGTGCTGCCCGGTCCGGAGTGCCAGCCAAGCCAGGAGGCCACAGCAGAGTATGGATCCCCAGCGAGATCACCGGAGGGGTCCCAGCCGTCACTGCCAGAAATCGACTGGGGTGAGATGGAGCGTCTGGACGACATGACTTACGACCTCCAGACCGGAAATGCCTGGCAGCACTGCGAGAGAGTGAGGCGACAGCAGGAGGAAGAGAGAAAGATCCAGCGGTCCCGACAACGGCAGCATGAGGAGTTCATCCTGATAAGGAGACCGTCCGCAGAGACAAAGGTACCCGACGGGAACCGCGGCGGCAAGGGTGCGTTACTGAGTTTCAGCTCCGCAAGGGCTGGGGCTTTATCCGCAAGCCGGGCCTCTATGCAGGGGTCTTCGTGAGCCGCCGGGACGTGGAGTCCCACTTACCAATCGGTCATCCTGGGAGGGACCTGATAAATGCGGACATTGTGAGTTACACCCGTCACTGGGGTTTGAAGGGGTGGTATGCCCTGAACGTCTCCATCGTCAGTGACCCCGTCCCCGACGCCGGTACCGAGGCGTCCCAGTCCCGAGCTCCCACCGCACGAGGTCATGCCCCGGCATCGCCCCCTGCATCACAAACAGCGACCTGCTCTACATCGCAATTGGCGACCTACCCAGCATCGCAATCGGCGATCTACACTGCATCACACACGGCGACTTACTCTGCATCGCCCTATTCTGCATCGCAAGTAAATGTGGCTCTTGCAGCGACGCAAACCGTGTCTTACCGCAGGGACATACCCGTTGGGTCCCCCGTTGAAACAAGAACTGTGGCTACGCAAACGTTAATATCAGGCCATGACTTGTTCGTAATGAGATCAAAAGATCATCGCGTCGTTCCAGCCCCAGGAGTGGAAGACGTTATCGAAGTTTGTAAGAAGAATGAAGACCGGTAGGACCCAGACAGGGGTTTACCGCATTCAAGAAATGTAAAAAGTTTGAGAATTTTGAAAATTGCACTTTATTGTCCTTTATGTACGAGAATGTTACATAGTTTACATATTAGAATACCCGGCTGGGTACAAGGTTAAAAAGAGAATTTGAAAAGTTAAAGAATAAATGTTTACATAATGTGCATGGTATGCATAAGATACCCTGGTTGGATAAATACAGTTAAATTATAATGTGAATACTGGAAGTGTATATATCTGTTTAACCATGCCAATGGACTGAGAGGCTGAGGACTGTTCCAGCCCAAGAACTTGTCTTTGTAAATAGTTGCGCTTCGGTGCATTATCTTGGTCTTACATGAAACCATTACTATCTACCTCTGAAGAAAAACCCGTATGGTGGGCCTAGAGTGAGGTCTGCAGTCAGAAGTCCTGCAGCCCACCCAGGACCCACGTGGGAGGTTTTTGGTGCGGGTCCTCCACAAGTATCTTGTATTTATGAGAATGTCTTGATATTTTGATACTTTTGTATTCTTCATTGTACAAATTGTAACGTTCAAGAAGTCGTACCTCCCGGATGGGAAGAGTTAAAATGTTGTTGTTTAATGCAAAACAAAAATGTTTTTCTTTTTCTCTTTTACAGCCCGGGAGTGCTGTGTTTTACCAAGGGGGGATGTGTGGCCCAGCTACGCAGGCACACATAAAATCCAGGAGAGTGCACAGGAAGGTAATCGCAACGCTTGATATGCATTCACTGTCACTCACACTTTCAGAGACACCCATCTGAGGTATAAGGGGGAGTGACACGTAGCAGAGTTGGTCAGTCAGCCAACCTAGGAGGGAGAGCAGTGGAATCTGGTTCCTGTCTTCGGACGGATCAGTTCAGTGTCAGTCCAGTCGGGACTTAGAGGATACTGAGGGCTGCTCAGCGAGCCCTAGAGAAAGCTGGCCTCGCCATTGAAAGCTACAAGTGCTTATGTTAAGAGCGGGAAGCAGGGCGAAGGGCGCAGTGGAGAAGTTAGAGAAGTGCAACAGGTATTGGATTACCTGCACTAAATTGCCGGACACCGGGGTCCGAAGCGTTGCTACAGTTTCAAGCTTAGTAACAAGAAAACCGGAGGCATCTGGACTACAGGTCGCAGAGAGCAGCCCTAAGTGTCAATACGTAACCGGAGTCAGGGAGAACGGGGACTTTGAGTCAAGTGCACGACAAAAGTAAGGACTTAGTTCTCACCACTTAGAAGGCTCCACCACAATGTTGGCCGGGCAGTACAGCTATTGAGAAAGCTGGAGATTCAGAGTAACCTCGCTTCAGGCAAGTTGGACTCACCTACAATTGAAGTAAAGGAGGCCTCTAACCTGCTCAGCGGTTACCCGAATGTGCACTCTCCACCCCGACCAGCTCCCCGGGATCTGCTTGAACCATCTACCAGTAAAAGGTATGAAAAGAAGCTGCATTGTGTGTGACTGAATTCTTATCTACACTCTGCATCATCATCACCATAGACTTCCAGGGACCCGTCTCACCTGTGGGAGACTTACCACCCAGCTGCCCCATAACATCCCCTGAGAAGACCCTTACAGCAGCGCTGGTCCAATTAACCAGATACCACAGGTGGCGTCACGAACTACCTATCCTTAAAATCCCTGTAAATATTCCCCATTGCACGACCGCCAGGGCCACGGACCGAGCCACCGCTACCAGTGACAACTCCCATAGATTTCCATGGGCTCGGCTCCGAGTACCCCATAGCCTTGGTATCCACAATTGTGGTGCGTGTCGGAACATAAACAATATCACATGATTGCTGGGATATTCACTTCTCACGTAGGAGAAACAGTGCTGATCCAGGAGGTATGTATGCGTTTTTTTAAATTTATTTTAGGATGGGCAATTAAGCCAGTAGTGGACAGCTCCCTTAAGGATTGGACTCATGTGGACTCTTATGGGACTTATGTATCTGTAAGGCCACCTAATAATGTGAGGTCCAAATTTTTTGGGAATGTGCCTGACATGAGATGTCTTCATTTCCCTGCAGTGACAAAACAAAAGGAGATCGATGCTCCATCATTTTAATATGTGCCATAACCTCGTGGTAAAATCCGTGACTAGGCTGACTCCCCCTTAGCTAAAAGATGGGGGTGGTTCCACTATGAAAGTAGGAGAATGTTGTCCACTGTGCCCAGTATTAGCTTCTTTAATCCTAAAACACCGCCACCTTTGTCTACAGGTTCTATAAGGTATTGCGGCTCAGTCAGATTACTGTCCATATAGTCGAGCTGCAAAACAAAACACGACCTGTAGAAAGGCGTGAGTCTGTTTCTAAAAGTAGGAGACTTTTGTAATAATTCTGGACACCTTCGTTTAAAGGAATCAAGCCTAAAGCCGAGTCTGGATACACAGATGTTGTGCAATGGCTGATGGAACGTAGGGTGAGAGCAGTTGTCAGGTGGTAAGAACCGGCATCGGTCACTGACCGGCAGACTGCACTCATAGCAATGCTGTAATTCTGCTTCATATAGGCGATCTGCTCATCGCCTATATGTAGCAGAGCCGATCAAGTAGTGAAAGCTTCTAGCCTCCCATTGAGACTATTGAAGCATGCCAAAATTTTAAAAAAAAGTCTTAAAAAATATAAAAAAAAATAAAAAAATATAAAAGTTTAAATCACCCCCCTTTTCGCCCCAATCAAAATAAAACAATAAAAAAAATCCAACATACACATATTTGGTATCGCCGTGTTCAGAATCGCCCGATCTATCAATAAAAAAGTATTAACCTGATCGCTAAATGGTTTAGTGGGAAAAAAAATCGAAACGCCAGAATTACGTTTTTTTGGTCGCCGCAACATTGCATTAAAATGCAATAAAAGTTCGATCAAAAGATCATATCCGCACATAAATGGTATCATTAAAACTTCAGCTCAGCGCGCAAAAAATAAGCCCTCACCCAACCCCGGATTACAAAAAATGAAGACGCTAAGGGTATCGGTAAATGCCGCAAAATTGTTTTTTTGTTTTTTTTTTTACTAAACTTTGGAATTTTTTTTCACCACTTAGATAAAAAAGAACCTAGACATATTTGGTGTCTATGAACTCATAATGACCTGGAGAATTATAATGGCAGGTCAGTTTTTGCATTTAGTGAACTTAGCAAAAAAAGCCAAGTAAAAAACAAGTGTGGGATTGCACTTTTTTTGCAATTTCACCGCACTTGGAATATTTTTTCCCGTTTTTGAGTACAAGACATGCTAAAACCAATGATGTCGTTGAAAAGTACAACTCGTCCTGCAAAAAATAAGCCCTCAGATGGCCATATTGATGGAAAATTTAAAAGTTATGGCTCTGGGAAGAAGGGGAGCGAAAAACGAAAACGCAAAACCCAAAAAAGCCAGGGTTAAAATCTGAAATGTTGTCCTATTGAAATGTATGCTCAGTAAATGCACTCAATACTTGGTCGGGCTCCTTTAGCATCAATTACTGCATCAATGCGGCGTGGCATGGAGGTGATCAGCCTGTGGCACTGCTGAGGGTTATGGAAGCCCAGGTTGCTTTGATAGCAGCCTTCAGCTTGTCTGCATTGTTGGGTCTGGTGTCTCTCATCTTCCTCTTGACAATACTTCATAGATTCTCTATGGGGTTAAGGTCAGGTGAGTTTGCTGCCAATCAAGCACAGTGATACTGTTGTTTTGTACACCAGGTGTTGGTACTTTTGGCAGTGTGGACAGGGGCCAAGTCCTGCTGGAGAATGAAATTTCCATCTCCAGAAAGCTTGTCAGCAGAGGGAAGCATGAAGTGCTCTAAAATGTCATGGTAGACGGCTGCGCTGACTTTGGTCTTGATAAAACACAGTGGACCTACACCAGCAGATGACATGGCTCCCCGAACCATCACTGATTGTGGAAACTTCACACTAGACCTCCAGCAGCTTGGATTGTGGCCTCTCCACTCTTCCTCCAGACTCTGGGACCGCGATTTCCAAGGTCTAGTGTGAAGATAGAGCAAGATAGTAAAAGAGGGAGACCTAGATAAGGAAAGATAGACTTCTATATTGCGCATATTGTTACATCATTGCGCAAAATAGCCTTAGATGAAATCAATACTTGTAAAATCCGACCTGAACTGCTTATGATCTGCGATTCTCGCATGCAGAACTGTTTATCCACCTCACAGTTGTATCATTTCCCAGGTGGTGAATACATGTAATCCGCACAGGGAGTGGAGACTTTCATGAGGATTACTGACCACCTTTTAATATATCTATAAGGATTGCTGTAATACAGAGCACGTATTCCTTATCCTCTTATGCTCAGTGTCTGCTGTTGTGTCTGGACAGGAGCACGGATGTAACTGCACAATGTATGTGTCCGCTATTATATGAATATATACTGAAAGCCAGGGGTGGGAAAGCTTTTTTTTTCAACAAGGGCCATTTTGATATTTATACCATCACCGGGGGCCATAAAACAATATCAAATTGAAAAATCCCCTTTTGATGGCTGAAATTGCTTCTCTTTGCTGCGATGTGTGATGTTAGGTGGTATTGGTCATACTGCTTTTCCAAGTTTACATCGGTCTGGAGCGCAGTTAACTCTTTGTGATGATATAAGTATTGTGAAGAGCCAAAATTGTACCAAACACAGATTTATATTACACTGCATGTCTCGTCACAGTGGAAATTCATCTTTTAGCACATTAATTTTATAGAACTCAAGCACTGGTAGATCTGCAGTACACATCATATAGGATACATTGAGATTGCTGTATACATGACATAGGAAACTCTGAAACTACTTTGTACACAACACATAGGAGATGCTGGGGCAGGAGCATGTTTATTACATAAGAGACACTGGGACTGCTGTATACACATCATGTAGGAGATGCTGGGGCAGGAGCATGTTTATTACATAACAGACACTGGGACTGCTGTATACACATCATATAGGAGATGCTGGGGCTGCAGAATATACATCATATAGGAGATGCTGGGGCTGCAGCATGTACATCACATAGGAGACACTGGGTCTGAAGAATATATGTAACAAGGTAGCATGGGGTGGTAGTCAAGACCGAGTCCACTTAAAGCAACAGTCTGCAAGCGCCTCGGCCCCTTGCACATAAAACAGACAGATGCAATCCCAGGCAATTACCTTTCTCCGCTGTCACTGCAATCACTTGTGATGAGGATCCAGGGAAACACTCAAGCACAGTTTTAATCAAACAGGGAAACAGTTTAATAAAGGAATAAAGAAGTAAAGTAGGTAGCAATTTCTTGAGCTGTCCCTATCCACGTTTGCTGCCTCCTCAACAGCAGCAGCAGGAGCATCTGCTCCCAATCGGCTCCTGGGAACTAACAGTCTCTTAGAGGACACTTTCACAGTCCTTGTGCCCGTTCCTGCTGCCCGCAAGTCCTGGCAGCCTGACTTCCCCAGCCAGGGGTTCCTTCCCAGACAGGGATGCACAAATGCCCCAGACGGGGGCACCTTCTGTCCCAGCCGGGGACGCACATATGCCCCAGACGAGGACACACACCCTGCCTCAGGCCATCCTGCCTGGGCTCTGCTCCAGAGACAGGAACTTCCTGTCCCTTTGAGGCTGCTAACCCAACCCCCTTAGTTAACCTCTTCTATCCCTTACCTAATTGTTGTGAATGGGTTTGAGATGAGTTCTGAGCAGAGGCTCCCTCTGGTGGTTACAAGCGGTACTAGTGAAGATTGTGAGGACTGGGAATCAGGTGTTACTGACTGGTCTTATATAAGGGAGTCATTTTCCCATCAGGGTTGCCGGTGATCAATTGTTCTGGTCTGAATCCTTCATTCCAGTTTCCCTTGTAGCCTGCTGTGTCGTGTCTGCATCTCCTGCTACCAGATAAGAATTTTTCTTCTTTTGTGTTGTTGCTATATTTTTGCATTTTGTCCTGCACTTCTGTGGGGGCCTTCTGGGTCCCCCCCGGGGCTTCTGCCTTCTCAGTTTAGTTCAGCCACTGAGTTTTTGTTCTTTTGCTTTTTCCAGTTTTTTCAGTGGCTGCTGTTTTGATTTTGTTACACCAGAGAGCTAATTTAGGTGGTAGAGGTCGTGTGATCTCAGGTGATTTTGAAATTAGTAAAGTTGGTGTTTTTCAGGGTTTTCTGGGATTGCAGTAAGTACCCTTCCTGTCCTTTTCTATTTAGATAGTTTGGGCCCCAGCGTTTGCTCATTCTATTTTCTTTCTGTGTCAGTATTTCCTCTTGTCTAACCGCCATTACATGTTTGGGGGCTTTCTATTATCTTTGGGGTTCTGCTCCGGGGCAGATAGCTTTCCTATTTCTATCTTTAGGTGTAGTTAGTTTCTCAGGCTGTGACGAGGCGTCTAGGACCAACGTAGGAACGCTCCACGGCTGCCTCTAGTTGTGGTGGTTAGTCAGGGTACTGCAATCCCATAGATTCCAACTGCTCTGGTGTATTGCCTTTTTTGCCTGCACTCCTCAGCTACCGAAACATAACAGTATCACCGGCCAAAAAATTGAAAATTGTATGGTACTCACAGAAGGGAAAAAATATGTGATAGAAAAAAGGTTGTCAGAGTTGTCAGAGATATTTTTCTGTTTGTTGCATTTTTTTTTTTTCCCTCTGTATCTCTGGGTGCTGGGGAGGATCTTTTCTCCCAATGGAGTTTGCACAGTTGTCTGGCCGTGTGGATCAGCTTGCCACTGAGGTTCGGAGTATTGCTATCTATCTTGCTGGGTTGCCTGTTGTGGAACCTAGGATCCCCATGCCAGATTTGTTTTTAGGGGATCGAGCTAAGTTTCAGAATTTCAAAAATAATTGTAAATAGTTTTTTGCCTTAAAATCTAAGTCCTCAGGAAACGCAGCGCAGCAGGTTCAAATTATCATCTCTCTCCTGCGCGGCGATCCTCAGGATTGGGCTTTTTCCCTGATACCTGGGGATCCTGTTTTGAGTGATGTTGATGCGTTTTTTCAGGCGTTGGGGTTATTGTACGATGAGCCTAATGTCACTGATCAAGCTGAAAAAGCCTTGTTGGCATTAAATCAGGGGCTTGATGACGCTGAGTTATACTGTCAGAGATTCCGTAGGTGGGCAGTCCTGACCAAATGGAATGACGACGCTTTGGCAGCCCTTTTCCGGAAGGGTCTGTCGGATAATGTAAAGGATGTTATGGTGGGATTCCCTGTCCCCTCTGGTCTCAATGATTCTATGTCATTAGCGATTCAAATTGACAGACGTTTGCATGAGCGGAGAAGTATGCGTGGAGTGGTGTTGCCTTGTGAGCCAGCTTCTGAACCCATGCAGTGTGATAGAGTGGTGTCTGGGGCACAGCGTCATGAGTTTCGAAAGCGCAATAGGTTATGTTTCTACTGTGGTGATGCCTCTCATGCTATTTCAGTCTGCCCTAAGCGGGGAAGACGTTTTGCACGCTCAGTTGTCTTGGGTAGTGTTCAGACTAAGTTTTTATTAACTGTCACTCTGATATGCTCTCTGTCCTCATTTTCTGCTCAGGCTTTCGTTGATTCTGGAGCAGCTATTAACCTGATGGATTATGATTTTGCTAAACGTTGTGGGTTTCCCTTGGTACCCCTACAGAAGTCTATTCCCCTACTGGGGATCGATTCTACCCCTTTGGCTGAGAATAAACCCCAGTTTTCTACTCAGGTGATAATGAGGGTTGAACCTGATCACCAGGAGTGCTGCAAATTTTTGGTTCTGTATAATCTGCATGACATTATCGTACTGGGTTTCCCTTGGTTACAGTCTCATAATCCTGTTTTGGATTGGAAATCTGTGTCTGTAACCAGTTGGGGCTGCCAATGTGTTAATACCAACACTCCTGTTTTTTCTGCCTCCCCCCAAGCTCAGGATGTTCCTGACTTTTTGTTTGATTTTTCTGATGTGTTTAGCGAAAGTAAATCTGCATCCTTGCCTCCCCATAGGAGCTATGACTGCGCTATTGAATTAGTGCCGGGTAGTAAATACCCTAAAGGTCGCCTTTTTAACTTGTCTGTACCTGAACATGACGCTATGCGGTCTTATATCAAGGAATCATTGGAGAAGGGTCATATCAGACCATCCTCTTCACCCTTAGGTGCCGGTTTTTTCTTTGTGGCCAAAAAAGATGGTTCATTAAGGCCGTGTATTGATTATCGTCTCTTGAACAATATTACTGTGAAATATCAATACCCGTTACCCTTGATTTCTGACCTGTTTTCCAGGGTGAAAAACGCTACTTGGTTTACCAAGCTTGACCTCAGGGGGGCGTATAACCTTATTCGCATTAAGCACGGGGATGAATGGAAGACGGCATTCAATACCCCTGAAGGGCATTTTGAGTACCTAGTGATGCCCTTTGGGCTCACTAATGCCCTTCCGTCTTCCAGTCCTTCATGAATGACATTTTCAGGGATTTTGTGGACAAATTTCTGATTGTTTATTTGGATGATATCTTGATTTTTTCTAATGACTGGGACTCTCATGTGAAACATGTTCGGACTGTGCTCCAGATTTTGAGGGATAATGCTCTGTATGTGAAGGGATCAAAGTGTCTTTTTGGCGTACAGAAGATCTCATTTCTGGGATTCATTTTGTCCCCATCTGTTATTGAAATGGACCCGGTCAAGGTTCAGGCCATCTGTGATTGGGTCCAACCTACTTCATTAAAGGCTCTTCAGAGATTTTTGGGTTTTGCCAATTTTTATCGTAAATTTATTGGTAATTTCTCGGTTATTGTTAAACCATTGACTGATTTGACCAGAAAGGGTTCTGATGTGGTGAATTGGCCTCCTGAGGCAGTCTCTGCATTTCAGGAACTTAAGCAGAGATTCACTTCTGCTCCTGTTCTAACGGCAGCCTGATGTTTCTCTGCCATTTCAGGTGGAGGTTGATGCCTCTGAAATTGGGGCAGGTGCCGTTTTGTCCCAAAAAGATCCAGAGACCTCTAAAAGTAACCCTTGTGCCTTTTTCTCTCGAAAATTTTCTCCTACTGAACGTAATTATGACGTGGGTAATCGGGAGTTATTGGCCATGAAGTGGGCTTTTGAAGAGTGGAGACATTGGCTGGAGGGAGCCAAACATCAGGTGGTGGTCCTTACGGACCATAAGAATCTGGTCTATCTGGAATCTGCCAAGCGACTCAATCCTAGACAGGCCAGGTGGGCCTTGTTTTTCACACGTTTTAATTTTGTGGTTTCCTTTCTTCCTGGCACTAAGAATGTTAAGGCGGATGCCCTCTCGAGGAGTTTCCTTGCGGACTCTCCTGAGTTATCTGATCCTTCTGTTATTTTGAAAGAGGGTGTAGTTCTTTCCGCCATCTCGCCCAATTTGAGACTTGCTCTGGAGGGGTGTCAGGAGGATAGGCCCGAGCGCTGCCTGTTGGAAAATTGTTTGTCCCGGACCAATGGAAAAAGAGTGTGATGTCTGAGATTCATTGTTCCGCATTGGCTGGGCATCCCGGAATTTTTGGTACCAGAGACTTGGTTAGTCGGTCCTTTTGGTGGCCTACCTTGTCTCGCGATGTCAGGGAATTTGTGCAGTCCTGCGGGACTTGCTCTCGCTCCAAGCCTTGCTCTCGCTCTAGTGGTTTGTTGATGCCATTGCCTGTGCCCAAGAGACCATGGACCCATATCTCTATGGATTTCATTTCCGATCTTCCTGTTTCTCAGAGAATGACCACCATCTGGGTAATTTGTGATAGGTTTTCCAAAATGATACATCTTGTGCCATTACCTAAGTTGCCTTCCTCCTCTGAATTGGTGCCGTTGTTTCTTCAGCACGTGGTTAGTTTACACGGCATTCCTGAGAACATTGTGTCTGACAGAGGAGTCCAGTTTGTTTCCAGATTTTGGAGGACTTTTTGTTCTAAACTGGGTGTTCAATTGTCTTTCTCCTCGGCATTTCATCCTCAGACCAATGGTCAAACTGAGAGAACAAACCAGACATTAGAGACTTATCTAAGATGCTTTGTGTCTGCTGATCAGGATGACTGGGTCTCTTTTTTGCCTTTGGCTGAGTTTGCTCTTAATAATAGGGCTAGCTCTGCCACTTTGATGTCTCCGTTTTTCTGTAATTCTGGTTTTCACCCTCGATTTTCTTCAGGACAGACGGAAGCTTCTGTCTGTCCAGGTGTTGACTCTGTTGTTGAGCGTAGCAACAGATTTGGGACCAGTAGTGGAGAGGTTGTCCCTCTCTCAGGAGAAGGCCCAGCGGTTTGCTAGCGGCATAGGACTGATGGTCCTCGGTTTAAAGTGGGGGACTTGTCTGGTTGTCCTCAAAGAATATTCCTATGAGAGTAGCATCTCCTAAATTTAAGCCTAGGTTCATTGGACCTTATAAGATCATGGAGATTATTAATCCTGTTTCTTTTCATTTGCTTCTTCCAGGGAATTTAAGATCCATAAGTGTTCCACAAGTCCTTGTTGAAGAGTTTTGTTGAGCCAGTGGTTCCTGCTACTGTGCCTCCTGACCCTGTTTTGGTTGAGGGCAATCTGGAGTATGTGGTTGAGAAAATATTGGATTCTCGTTTTTTCTAGACGAAGACTCCAGTATTTGGTTAAATGGAGAGGTTATGGTCAGAAGACAATTCTTGGGTGTTTGCTTCGGACATCCATGCTAGGAGATTATCCGTGCGTATCATAGAACTCATCCTGACCGACCTGGTTGCTCAAATGAGGTTCGGTGACCCCTCCTCAAGGGGGGGTGACTGTTGTGAATGGGTTTGAGATGAGTTTCTGAGCAGAGGCTCCCTCTGGTGGTTACAAGCGGTACTAAGTGAAGATTGTGAGGACTGGGAATCAGTGTTTACTGACTGGTCTTATATAAGGGAGTCATTTTCCCATCAGGGTTTGCCGTGACAATTGTTCTGGTCTGAATCCTTCATTCCAGTTTCCCTTGTAGCCTGCTGTGTCGTGTCTGCATCTCCTGCTACCAGATAAGAATTTTCTTCTTTTTGTGTTGTTGCTATATTTTTGCATTTTGTCCTGCACTTCTGTGGGGGCCTTCTGGGTCCCCCCCGGGGCTTCTGCCTTCTCAGTTTAGTTCAGCCACTGAGTTTTGCTCTTTTGCTTTTTCCAGTTTTTTTTCAGTGGCTGCTGTTTTGATTTTGTTACACAGAGAGCTAATTTTGGTGGTAGATTTCGTGTGATCTCAGGTGATTTTGAAATTAGTAAAGTTAGTGTTTTTCAGGTTTTCTGGGATTGCAGTAAGTACCCTTCCTGTCCTTTTCTATTTAGATAGTTTGGGCCCCAGCGTTTGCTCATTCTATTTTCTTTCTGTGTCAGTATTCCTCTTGTCTAACCGCCATTACATGTTTGGGGGCTTTCTATTATCTTTGGGTTCTGCTCCGGGGCAGATAGCTTTCCTATTTCTATCTTTAGGTGTAGTTAGTTTCTCAGGCTGTGACGAGGCGTCTAGGACCAACGTAGGAACGCTCCACGGCTGCCTCTAGTTGTGGTGGTTAGTCAGGGTACTGCAATCCCATAGATTCCAACTGCTCTGGTGTATTGCCTTTTTGCCTGCACTCCTCAGCTACCGAAACATAACAGTATCACCGGCCAAAAAATTGAAAATTGTATGGTACTCACAGAAGGGAAAAAATATTGTGATAGAAAAAAGGTTGTCAGAGTTGTCAGAGATATTTTTCTGTTTGTTGCATTTTTTTTTTTTTTTTTTTTCCCTCTGTATCTCTGGGTGCTGGGGAGGATCTTTTCCCCAATGGAGTTTGCACAGTTGTCTGGCCGTGTGGATCAGCTTGCCACTGAGGTTCGGAGTATTGCTATCTATCTTGCTGGGTTGCCTGTTGTGGAACCTAGGATCCCATGCCAGATTTGTTTTTAGGGGATCGAGCTAAGTTTCAGAATTTCAAAAATAATTGTAAATTGTTTTTTTGCCTTAAAATCTAAGTCCTCAGGAAAGCAGCGCAGCAGGTTCAAATTATCATCTCTCTCCTGCGCGGCGAT
>JARQOD010000005.1:529808944-529937154 GCA_033576555.1 Oophaga sylvatica | reverse complement strand
AGAAGGGGTTATGGGGGGTTTGTGGGGGGAAAAAGGGAGCCCACTTCCCAATGGGGTCATCCGGGGAGGGACCTGTAAATGCGGACATTTGATTACACCCGCACGGGGGTTTGGGGGGTGGTATCCCTGAACTCTCCATCGTCAACCCCGCCCCCCGCCCGTCCCGAGGCGCCATCCCACTCCCACCGCACAGGTCAACCCCCCGGCATCCCCCCTGCATCACAACAGCGACCTCCTACATGAATTTGGCGACCAACCCACATCGCAATCGGATCTACACTGCACACACACGGCGACTTATCTCATCGCCCTATTCTGCTGCAAGTAAATGTCTTTTCAGCGACGCAAACCTGTTTTTACGCAAACTACCCGTTGGGTCCCCCTTGAAACAAAAAGGGGCACGAAAGTTAATATCAGGCCATGACTTGTTCTAATGAATCAAAAGACATCGCGGTTTCCAGCCCCAGGAGGGGGAAGACTTATGAATTTTGTAAGAGAATGAAACCGTAGGACCCGACAGGGGTTTACCGCTTTCAAAAAATGAAAAATTTTTGAGTTTTTGAAAATTGCACTTTTTTCCTTTATGTACGAGAATTTACATAGTTTACATATTAAAACCCGGGCTGGGTAAAAGGGTTAAAAGAGAATTTGAAAAGTTAAAGAATAAAGTTCATAATGGCAGGATAAAAATCCCCTGGTTGGATAAATACTTTAAAATTATGTAATAGGAAGGAAATTATCGAACCAGCCAAAGGGGGCTGAGGGGCAGGACTTTTCCCACCCAAGAACTTGTCTTTGTAAATAGTTGCGCTTCGGTGCATTATCTTGGTCTTACATGAAACCATTACTATCTACCTCTGAAGAAAAAACCCGTATGGTGGGCCTAGAGTGAGGTCTGCAGTCAGAAGTCCTGCAGCCCACCCAGGACCCACGTGGGAGGTTTTTGGTGCGGGTCCTCCACAAGTATCTTGTATTTATGAGAATGTCTTGATATTTTGATACTTTTGTATTCTTCATTGTACAAATTGTAACGTTCAAGAAGTCGTACCTCCCGGATGGGAAGAGTTAAAATGTTGTTGTTTAATGCAAAACAAAAATGTTTTTCTTTTTCTCTTTTACAGCCCGGGAGTGCTGTGTTTTACCAAGGGGGGATGTGTGGCCCAGCTACGCAGGCACACATAAAATCCAGGAGAGTGCACAGGAAGGTAATCGCAACGCTTGATATGCATTCACTGTCACTCACACTTTCAGAGACACCCATCTGAGGTATAAGGGGGAGTGACACGTAGCAGAGTTGGTCAGTCAGCCAACCTAGGAGGGAGAGCAGTGGAATCTGGTTCCTGTCTTCGGACGGATCAGTTCAGTGTCAGTCCAGTCGGGACTTAGAGGATACTGAGGGCTGCTCAGCGAGCCCTAGAGAAAGCTGGCCTCGCCATTGAAAGCTACAAGTGCTTATGTTAAGAGCGGGAAGCAGGGCGAAGGGCGCAGTGGAGAAGTTAGAGAAGTGCAACAGGTATTGGATTACCTGCACTAAATTGCCGGACACCGGGGTCCGAAGCGTTGCTACAGTTTCAAGCTTAGTAACAAGAAAACCGGAGGCATCTGGACTACAGGTCGCAGAGAGCAGCCCTAAGTGTCAATACGTAACCGGAGTCAGGGAGAACGGGGACTTTGAGTCAAGTGCACGACAAAAGTAAGGACTTAGTTCTCACCACTTAGAAGGCTCCACCACAATGTTGCCGGGCAGTACAGCTATTGAGAAAGCTGGAGATTCAGAGTAACCTCGCTTCAGGCAAGTTGGACTCACCTACAATTGAAGTAAAGGAGGCCTCTAACCTGCTCAGCGGTTACCCGAATGTGCACTCTCCACCCCGACCAGCTCCCCGGGATCTGCTTGAACCATCTACCAGTAAAAGGTATGAAAAGAAGCTGCATTGTGTGTGACTGAATTCTTATCTACACTCTGCATCATCATCACCATAGACTTCCAGGGACCCGTCTCACCTGTGGGAGACTTACCACCCAGCTGCCCCATAACATCCCCTGAGAAGACCCTTACAGCAGCGCTGGTCCAATTAACCAGATACCACAGGGGGCGTCACGAACTACCTATCCTTAAAATCCCCTGTAAATATTCCCCATTGCACGACCGCCAGGGCCACGGACCGAGCCACCGCTACCAGTGACAACTCCCATAGATTTCCATGGGCTCGGCTCCGAGTACCCCATAGCCTTGGTATCCACAATTGTGGTGCGTGTCGGAACATAAAACAATATCACATGATTGCTGGGATATTCACTTCTCACGTAGGAGAAACAGTGCTGATCCAGGAGGTATGTATGCGTTTTTTTAAATTTATTTTAGGATGGGCAATTAAGCCAGTAGTGGACAGCTCCCTTAAGGATTGGACTCATGTGGACTCTTATGGGACTTATGTATCTGTAAGGCCACCTAATAATGTGAGGTCCAAATTTTTTGGGAATGTGCCTGACATGAGATGTCTTCATTTCCCTGCAGTGACAAAACAAAAGGAGATCGATGCTCCATCATTTTAATATGTGCCATAACCTCGTGGTAAAATCCGTGACTAGGCTGACTCCCCCTTAGCTAAAAGATGGGGGTGGTTCCACTATGAAAGTAGGAGAATGTTGTCCACTGTGCCCAGTATTAGCTTCTTTAATCCTAAAACACCGCCACCTTTGTCTACAGGTTCTATAAGGTATTGCGGCTCAGTCAGATTACTGTCCATATAGTCGAGCTGCAAAACAAAACACGACCTGTAGAAAGGCGTGAGTCTGTTTCTAAAAGTAGGAGACTTTTGTAATAATTCTGGACACCTTCGTTTAAAGGAATCAAGCCTAAAGCCGAGTCTGGATACACAGATGTTGTGCAATGGCTGATGGAACGTAGGGTGAGAGCAGTTGTCAGGTGGTAAGAACCGGCATCGGTCACTGACCGGCAGACTGCACTCATAGCAATGCTGTAATTCTGCTTCATATAGGCGATCTGCTCATCGCCTATATGTAGCAGAGCCGATCAAGTAGTGAAAGCTTCTAGCCTCCCATTGAGACTATTGAAGCATGCCAAAATTTTAAAAAAAAGTCTTAAAAAATATAAAAAAAATAAAAAAATATAAAAGTTTAAATCACCCCCCTTTTCGCCCCAATCAAAATAAAACAATAAAAAAAATCCAACATACACATATTTGGTATCGCCGTGTTCAGAATCGCCCGATCTATCAATAAAAAAGTATTAACCTGATCGCTAAATGGTTTAGTGGGAAAAAAAATCGAAACGCCAGAATTACGTTTTTTTGGTCGCCGCAACATTGCATTAAAATGCAATAAAAGTTCGATCAAAAGATCATATCCGCACATAAATGGTATCATTAAAACTTCAGCTCAGCGCGCAAAAAATAAGCCCTCACCCAACCCCGGATTACAAAAAATGAAGACGCTAAGGGTATCGGTAAATGCCGCAAAATTGTTTTTTTGTTTTTTTTTTTACTAAACTTTGGAATTTTTTTTCACCACTTAGATAAAAAAGAACCTAGACATATTTGGTGTCTATGAACTCATAATGACCTGGAGAATTATAATGGCAGGTCAGTTTTTGCATTTAGTGAACTTAGCAAAAAAAGCCAAGTAAAAAACAAGTGTGGGATTGCACTTTTTTTGCAATTTCACCGCACTTGGAATATTTTTCCCGTTTTTGAGTACAAGACATGCTAAAACCAATGATGTCGTTGAAAAGTACAACTCGTCCTGCAAAAAATAAGCCCTCAGATGGCCATATTGATGGAAAATTTAAAAGTTATGGCTCTGGGAAGAAGGGGAGCGAAAAACGAAAACGCAAAACCCAAAAAAGCCAGGGTTAAAATCTGAAATGTTGTCCTATTGAAATGTATGCTCAGTAAATGCACTCAATACTTGGTCGGGCTCCTTTAGCATCAATTACTGCATCAATGCGGCGTGGCATGGAGGTGATCAGCCTGTGGCACTGCTGAGGGGTTATGGAAGCCCAGGTTGCTTTGATAGCAGCCTTCAGCTTGTCTGCATTGTTGGGTCTGGTGTCTCTCATCTTCCTCTTGACAATACTTCATAGATTCTCTATGGGGTTAAGGTCAGGTGAGTTTGCTGCCAATCAAGCACAGTGATACTGTTGTTTTGTACACCAGGTGTTGGTACTTTTGGCAGTGTGGACAGGGGCCAAGTCCTGCTGGAGAATGAAATTTCCATCTCCAGAAAGCTTGTCAGCAGAGGGAAGCATGAAGTGCTCTAAAATGTCATGGTAGACGGCTGCGCTGACTTTGGTCTTGATAAAACACAGTGGACCTACACCAGCAGATGACATGGCTCCCCGAACCATCACTGATTGTGGAAACTTCACACTAGACCTCCAGCAGCTTGGATTGTGGCCTCTCCACTCTTCCTCCAGACTCTGGGACCGCGATTTCCAAGGTCTAGTGTGAAGATAGAGCAAGATAGTAAAAGAGGGAGACCTAGATAAGGAAAGATAGACTTCTATATTGCGCATATTGTTACATCATTGCGCAAAATAGCCTTAGATGAAATCAATACTTGTAAAATCCGACCTGAACTGCTTATGATCTGCGATTCTCGCATGCAGAACTGTTTATCCACCTCACAGTTGTATCATTTCCCAGGTGGTGAATACATGTAATCCGCACAGGGAGTGGAGACTTTCATGAGGATTACTGACCACCTTTTAATATATCTATAAGGATTGCTGTAATACAGAGCACGTATTCCTTATCCTCTTATGCTCAGTGTCTGCTGTTGTGTCTGGACAGGAGCACGGATGTAACTGCACAATGTATGTGTCCTGCTATTATATGAATATATATACTGAAAGCCAGGGGTGGGAAAGCTTTTTTTTTCAACAAGGGCCATTTTGATATTTATACCATCACCGGGGGGCCATAAAACAATATCAAATTGAAAAATCCCCTTTTGATGGCTGAAATTGCTTCTCTTTGCTGCGATGTGTGATGTTAGGTGGTATTGGTCATACTGCTTTTCCAAGTTTACATCGGTCTGGAGCGCAGTTAACTCTTTGTGATGATATAAGTATTGTGAAGAGCCAAAATTGTACCAAACACAGATTTATATTACACTGCATGTCTCGTCACAGTGGGAAATTCATCTTTTAGCACATTAATTTTATAGAACTCAAGCACTGGTAGATCTGCAGTACACATCATATAGGATACATTGAGATTGCTGTATACATGACATAGGAAACTCTGAAACTACTTTGTACACAACACATAGGAGATGCTGGGGCAGGAGCATGTTTATTACATAAGAGACACTGGGACTGCTGTATACACATCATGTAGGAGATGCTGGGGCAGGAGCATGTTTATTACATAACAGACACTGGGACTGCTGTATACACATCATATAGGAGATGCTGGGGCTGCAGAATATACATCATATAGGAGATGCTGGGGCTGCAGCATGTACATCACATAGGAGACACTGGGTCTGAAGAATATATGTAACAAGGTAGCATGGGGTGGTAGTCAAGACCGAGTCCACTTAAAGCAACAGTCTGCAAGCGCCTCGGCCCCTTGCACATAAAACAGACAGATGCAATCCCAGGCAATTACCTTTCTCCGCTGTCACTGCAATCACTTGTGATGAGGATCCAGGGAAACACTCAAGCACAGTTTTAATCAAACAGGGAAACAGTTTAATAAAGGAATAAAGAAGTAAAGTAGGTAGCAATTTCTTGAGCTGTCCCTATCCACGTTTGCTGCCTCCTCAACAGCAGCAGCAGGAGCATCTGCTCCCAATCGGCTCCTGGGAACTAACAGTCTCTTAGAGGACACTTTCACAGTCCTTGTGCCCGTTCCTGCTGCCCGCAAGTCCTGGCAGCCTGACTTCCCCAGCCAGGGGTTCCTTCCCAGACAGGGATGCACAAATGCCCCAGACGGGGGCACCTTCTGTCCCAGCCGGGGACGCACATATGCCCCAGACGAGGACACACACCCTGCCTCAGGCCATCCTGCCTGGGCTCTGCTCCAGAGACAGGAACTTCCTGTCCCTTTGAGGCTGCTAACCCAACCCCCTTAGTTAACCTCTTCTATCCCTTACCTAATTGTTGTGAATGGGTTTGAGATGAGTTCTGAGCAGAGGCTCCCTCTGGTGGTTACAAGCGGTACTAGTGAAGATTGTGAGGACTGGGAATCAGGTGTTACTGACTGGTCTTATATAAGGGAGTCATTTTCCCATCAGGGTTGCCGGTGATCAATTGTTCTGGTCTGAATCCTTCATTCCAGTTTCCCTTGTAGCCTGCTGTGTCGTGTCTGCATCTCCTGCTACCAGATAAGAATTTTTCTTCTTTTGTGTTGTTGCTATATTTTTGCATTTTGTCCTGCACTTCTGTGGGGGCCTTCTGGGTCCCCCCCGGGGGCTTCTGCCTTCTCAGTTTAGTTCAGCCACTGAGTTTTGTTCTTTTGCTTTTTCCAGTTTTTTCAGTGGCTGCTGTTTTGATTTTGTTACACCAGAGAGCTAATTTAGGTGGTAGAGGTCGTGTGATCTCAGGTGATTTTGAAATTAGTAAAGTTGGTGTTTTTCAGGGTTTTCTGGGATTGCAGTAAGTACCCTTCCTGTCCTTTTCTATTTAGATAGTTTGGGCCCCAGCGTTTGCTCATTCTATTTTCTTTCTGTGTCAGTATTTCCTCTTGTCTAACCGCCATTACATGTTTGGGGGCTTTCTATTATCTTTGGGGTTCTGCTCCGGGGCAGATAGCTTTCCTATTTCTATCTTTAGGTGTAGTTAGTTTCTCAGGCTGTGACGAGGCGTCTAGGACCAACGTAGGAACGCTCCACGGCTGCCTCTAGTTGTGGTGGTTAGTCAGGGTACTGCAATCCCATAGATTCCAACTGCTCTGGTGTATTGCCTTTTTTGCCTGCACTCCTCAGCTACCGAAACATAACAGTATCACCGGCCAAAAAATTGAAAATTGTATGGTACTCACAGAAGGGAAAAAATATTGTGATAGAAAAAAGGTTGTCAGAGTTGTCAGAGATATTTTTCTGTTTGTTGCATTTTTTTTTTTTTCCCTCTGTATCTCTGGGTGCTGGGGAGGATCTTTTCTCCCAATGGAGTTTGCACAGTTGTCTGGCCGTGTGGATCAGCTTGCCACTGAGGTTCGGAGTATTGCTATCTATCTTGCTGGGTTGCCTGTTGTGGAACCTAGGATCCCCATGCCAGATTTGTTTTTAGGGGATCGAGCTAAGTTTCAGAATTTCAAAAATAATTGTAAATAGTTTTTTGCCTTAAAATCTAAGTCCTCAGGAAACGCAGCGCAGCAGGTTCAAATTATCATCTCTCTCCTGCGCGGCGATCCTCAGGATTGGGCTTTTTCCCTGATACCTGGGGATCCTGTTTTGAGTGATGTTGATGCGTTTTTTCAGGCGTTGGGGTTATTGTACGATGAGCCTAATGTCACTGATCAAGCTGAAAAAGCCTTGTTGGCATTAAATCAGGGCTTGATGACGCTGAGTTATACTGTCAGAGATTCCGTAGGTGGGCAGTCCTGACCAAATGGAATGACGACGCTTTGGCAGCCCTTTTCCGGAAGGGTCTGTCGGATAATGTAAAGGATGTTATGGTGGGATTCCCTGTCCCCTCTGGTCTCAATGATTCTATGTCATTAGCGATTCAAATTGACAGACGTTTGCATGAGCGGAGAAGTATGCGTGGAGTGGTGTTGCCTTGTGAGCCAGCTTCTGAACCCATGCAGTGTGATAGAGTGGTGTCTGGGGCACAGCGTCATGAGTTTCGAAAGCGCAATAGGTTATGTTTCTACTGTGGTGATGCCTCTCATGCTATTTCAGTCTGCCCTAAGCGGGGAAGACGTTTTGCACGCTCAGTTGTCTTGGGTAGTGTTCAGACTAAGTTTTTATTAACTGTCACTCTGATATGCTCTCTGTCCTCATTTTCTGCTCAGGCTTTCGTTGATTCTGGAGCAGCTATTAACCTGATGGATTATGATTTTGCTAAACGTTGTGGGTTTCCCTTGGTACCCCTACAGAAGTCTATTCCCCTACTGGGGATCGATTCTACCCCTTTGGCTGAGAATAAACCCCAGTTTTCTACTCAGGTGATAATGAGGGTTGAACCTGATCACCAGGAGTGCTGCAAATTTTTGGTTCTGTATAATCTGCATGACATTATCGTACTGGGTTTCCCTTGGTTACAGTCTCATAATCCTGTTTTGGATTGGAAATCTGTGTCTGTAACCAGTTGGGGCTGCCAATGTGTTAATACCAACACTCCTGTTTTTTCTGCCTCCCCCCAAGCTCAGGATGTTCCTGACTTTTTGTTTGATTTTTCTGATGTGTTTAGCGAAAGTAAATCTGCATCCTTGCCTCCCCATAGGAGCTATGACTGCGCTATTGAATTAGTGCCGGGTAGTAAATACCCTAAAGGTCGCCTTTTTAACTTGTCTGTACCTGAACATGACGCTATGCGGTCTTATATCAAGGAATCATTGGAGAAGGGTCATATCAGACCATCCTCTTCACCCTTAGGTGCCGGTTTTTTCTTTGTGGCCAAAAAAGATGGTTCATTAAGGCCGTGTATTGATTATCGTCTCTTGAACAATATTACTGTGAAATATCAATACCCGTTACCCTTGATTTCTGACCTGTTTTCCAGGGTGAAAAACGCTACTTGGTTTACCAAGCTTGACCTCAGGGGGGCGTATAACCTTATTCGCATTAAGCACGGGGATGAATGGAAGACGGCATTCAATACCCCTGAAGGGCATTTTGAGTACCTAGTGATGCCCTTTGGGCTCACTAATGCCCCTTCCGTCTTCCAGTCCTTCATGAATGACATTTTCAGGGATTTTGTGGACAAATTTCTGATTGTTTATTTGGATGATATCTTGATTTTTTCTAATGACTGGGACTCTCATGTGAAACATGTTCGGACTGTGCTCCAGATTTTGAGGGATAATGCTCTGTATGTGAAGGGATCAAAGTGTCTTTTTGGCGTACAGAAGATCTCATTTCTGGGATTCATTTTGTCCCCATCTGTTATTGAAATGGACCCGGTCAAGGTTCAGGCCATCTGTGATTGGGTCCAACCTACTTCATTAAAGGCTCTTCAGAGATTTTTGGGTTTTGCCAATTTTTATCGTAAATTTATTGGTAATTTCTCGGTTATTGTTAAACCATTGACTGATTTGACCAGAAAGGGTTCTGATGTGGTGAATTGGCCTCCTGAGGCAGTCTCTGCATTTCAGGAACTTAAGCAGAGATTCACTTCTGCTCCTGTTCTACGGCAGCCTGATGTTTCTCTGCCATTTCAGGTGGAGGTTGATGCCTCTGAAATTGGGGCAGGTGCCGTTTTGTCCCAAAAAGATCCAGAGACCTCTAAAAGTAACCCTTGTGCCTTTTTCTCTCGAAAATTTTCTCCTACTGAACGTAATTATGACGTGGGTAATCGGGAGTTATTGGCCATGAAGTGGGCTTTTGAAGAGTGGAGACATTGGCTGGAGGGAGCCAAACATCAGGTGGTGGTCCTTACGGACCATAAGAATCTGGTCTATCTGGAATCTGCCAAGCGACTCAATCCTAGACAGGCCAGGTGGGCCTTGTTTTTCACACGTTTTAATTTTGTGGTTTCCTTTCTTCCTGGCACTAAGAATGTTAAGGCGGATGCCCTCTCGAGGAGTTTCCTTGCGGACTCTCCTGAGTTATCTGATCCTTCTGTTATTTTGAAAGAGGGTGTAGTTCTTTCCGCCATCTCGCCCAATTTGAGACTTGCTCTGGAGGGGTGTCAGGAGGATAGGCCCGAGCGCTGCCCTGTTGGAAAATTGTTTGTCCCGGACCAATGGAAAAAGAGTGTGATGTCTGAGATTCATTGTTCCGCATTGGCTGGGCATCCCGGAATTTTTGGTACCAGAGACTTGGTTAGTCGGTCCTTTTGGTGGCCTACCTTGTCTCGCGATGTCAGGGAATTTGTGCAGTCCTGCGGGACTTGCTCTCGCTCCAAGCCTTGCTCTCGCTCTAGTGGTTTGTTGATGCCATTGCCTGTGCCCAAGAGACCATGGACCCATATCTCTATGGATTTCATTTCCGATCTTCCTGTTTCTCAGAGAATGACCACCATCTGGGTAATTTGTGATAGGTTTTCCAAAATGATACATCTTGTGCCATTACCTAAGTTGCCTTCCTCCTCTGAATTGGTGCCGTTGTTTCTTCAGCACGTGGTTAGTTTACACGGCATTCCTGAGAACATTGTGTCTGACAGAGGAGTCCAGTTTGTTTCCAGATTTTGGAGGACTTTTTGTTCTAAACTGGGTGTTCAATTGTCTTTCTCCTCGGCATTTCATCCTCAGACCAATGGTCAAACTGAGAGAACAAACCAGACATTAGAGACTTATCTAAGATGCTTTGTGTCTGCTGATCAGGATGACTGGGTCTCTTTTTTGCCTTTGGCTGAGTTTGCTCTTAATAATAGGGCTAGCTCTGCCACTTTGATGTCTCCGTTTTTCTGTAATTCTGGTTTTCACCCTCGATTTTCTTCAGGACAGACGGAAGCTTCTGTCTGTCCAGGTGTTGACTCTGTTGTTGAGCGTATGCAACAGATTTGGGACCAGGTAGTGGAGAGGTTGTCCCTCTCTCAGGAGAAGGCCCAGCGGTTTGCTAGCCGGCATAGGACTGATGGTCCTCGGTTTAAAGTGGGGGACTTGGTCTGGTTGTCCTCAAAGAATATTCCTATGAGAGTAGCATCTCCTAAATTTAAGCCTAGGTTCATTGGACCTTATAAGATCATGGAGATTATTAATCCTGTTTCTTTTCATTTGCTTCTTCCAGGGACATTTAAGATCCATAACGTGTTCCACAAGTCCTTGTTGAAGAGGTTTGTTGAGCCAGTGGTTCCTGCTACTGTGCCTCCTGACCCTGTTTTGGTTGAGGGCAATCTGGAGTATGTGGTTGAGAAAATATTGGATTCTCGTTTTTCTAGACGAAGACTCCAGTATTTGGTTAAATGGAGAGGTTATGGTCAGGAAGACAATTCTTGGGTGTTTGCTTCGGACATCCATGCTAGGAGACTTATCCGTGCGTATCATAGAACTCATCCTGACCGACCTGGTTGCTCAAATGAGGGTTCGGTGACCCCTCCTCAAGGGGGGGGTACTGTTGTGAATGGGTTTGAGATGAGTTCTGAGCAGAGGCTCCCTCTGGTGGTTACAAGCGGTACTAGTGAAGATTGTGAGGACTGGGAATCAGGTGTTACTGACTGGTCTTATATAAGGGAGTCATTTTCCCATCAGGGTTGCCGGTGATCAATTGTTCTGGTCTGAATCCTTCATTCCAGTTTCCCTTGTAGCCTGCTGTGTCGTGTCTGCATCTCCTGCTACCAGATAAGAATTTTTCTTCTTTTGTGTTGTTGCTATATTTTTGCATTTTGTCCTGCACTTCTGTGGGGGCCTTCTGGGTCCCCCCCGGGGGCTTCTGCCTTCTCAGTTTAGTTCAGCCACTGAGTTTTGCTCTTTTGCTTTTTCCAGTTTTTTCAGTGGCTGCTGTTTTGATTTTGTTACACCAGAGAGCTAATTTAGGTGGTAGATTTCGTGTGATCTCAGGTGATTTTGAAATTAGTAAAGTTAGTGTTTTTCAGGGTTTTCTGGGATTGCAGTAAGTACCCTTCCTGTCCTTTTCTATTTAGATAGTTTGGGCCCCAGCGTTTGCTCATTCTATTTTCTTTCTGTGTCAGTATTTCCTCTTGTCTAACCGCCATTACATGTTTGGGGGCTTTCTATTATCTTTGGGGTTCTGCTCCGGGGCAGATAGCTTTCCTATTTCTATCTTTAGGTGTAGTTAGTTTCTCAGGCTGTGACGAGGCGTCTAGGACCAACGTAGGAACGCTCCACGGCTGCCTCTAGTTGTGGTGGTTAGTCAGGGTACTGCAATCCCATAGATTCCAACTGCTCTGGTGTATTGCCTTTTTTGCCTGCACTCCTCAGCTACCGAAACATAACAGTATCACCGGCCAAAAAATTGAAAATTGTATGGTACTCACAGAAGGGAAAAAATATTGTGATAGAAAAAAGGTTGTCAGAGTTGTCAGAGATATTTTTCTGTTTGTTGCATTTTTTTTTTTTTTTTTTTCCCTCTGTATCTCTGGGTGCTGGGGAGGATCTTTTCTCCCAATGGAGTTTGCACAGTTGTCTGGCCGTGTGGATCAGCTTGCCACTGAGGTTCGGAGTATTGCTATCTATCTTGCTGGGTTGCCTGTTGTGGAACCTAGGATCCCCATGCCAGATTTGTTTTTAGGGGATCGAGCTAAGTTTCAGAATTTCAAAAATAATTGTAAATTGTTTTTTGCCTTAAAATCTAAGTCCTCAGGAAACGCAGCGCAGCAGGTTCAAATTATCATCTCTCTCCTGCGCGGCGATCCTCAGGATTGGGCTTTTTCCCTGATACCTGGGGATCCTGTTTTGAGTGATGTTGATGCGTTTTTTCAGGCTTTGGGGTTATTGTACGATGAGCCTAATGTCACTGATCAAGCTGAAAAAGCCTTGTTGGCATTAAATCAGGGGCTTGATGACGCTGAGTTATACTGTCAGAGATTCCGTAGGTGGGCAGTCCTGACCAAATGGAATGACGACGCTTTGGCAGCCCTTTTCCGGAAGGGTCTGTCGGATAATGTAAAGGATGTTATGGTGGGATTCCCTGTCCCCTCTGGTCTCAATGATTCTATGTCATTAGCGATTCAAATTGACAGACGTTTGCATGAGCGGAGAAGTATGCGTGGAGTGGTGTTGCCTTGTGAGCCAGCTTCTGAACCCATGCAGTGTGATAGAGTGGTGTCTGGGGCACAGCGTCATGAGTTTCGAAAGCGCAATAGGTTATGTTTCTACTGTGGTGATGCCTCTCATGCTATTTCAGTCTGCCCTAAGCGGGGAAGACGTTTTGCACTCTCAGTTGTCTTGGGTAGTGTTCAGACTAAGTTTTATTAACTGTCACTCTGATATGCTCTCTGTCCTCATTTTCTGCTCAGGCTTTCGTTGATTCTGGAGCAGCTATTAACCTGATGGATTATGATTTTGCTAAACGTTGTGGGTTTCCCTTGGTACCCCTACAGAAGTCTATTCCCCTACTGGGGATCGATTCTACCCCTTTGGCTGAGAATAAACCCCAGTTTTCTACTCAGGTGATAATGAGGGTTGAACCTGATCACCAGGAGTGCTGCAAATTTTTGGTTCTGTATAATCTGCATGACATTATCGTACTGGGTTTCCCTTGGTTACAGTCTCATAATCCTGTTTTGGATTGGAAATCTGTGTCTGTAACCAGTTGGGGCTGCCAATGTGTTAATACCAACACTCCTGTTTTTTCTGCCTCCCCCCAAGCTCAGGATGTTCCTGACTTTTTGTTTGATTTTTCTGATGTGTTTAGCGAAAGTAAATCTGCATCCTTGCCTCCCCATAGGAGCTATGACTGCGCTATTGAATTAGTGCCGGGTAGTAAATACCCTAAAGGTCGCCTTTTTAACTTGTCTGTACCTGAACATGACGCTATGCGGTCTTATATCAAGGAATCATTGGAGAAGGGTCATATCAGACCATCCTCTTCACCCTTAGGTGCCGGTTTTTTCTTTGTGGCCAAAAAAGATGGTTCATTAAGGCCGTGTATTGATTATCGTCTCTTGAACAATATTACTGTGAAATATCAATACCCGTTACCCTTGATTTCTGACCTGTTTTCCAGGGTGAAAAACGCTACTTGGTTTACCAAGCTTGACCTCAGGGGGGCGTATAACCTTATTCGCATTAAGCACGGGGATGAATGGAAGACGGCATTCAATACCCCTGAAGGGCATTTTGAGTACCTAGTGATGCCCTTTGGGCTCACTAATGCCCCTTCCGTCTTCCAGTCCTTCATGAATGACATTTTCAGGGATTTTGTGGACAAATTTCTGATTGTTTATTTGGATGATATCTTGATTTTTTCTAATGACTGGGACTCTCATGTGAAACATGTTCGGACTGTGTTCCAGATTTTGAGGGATAATGCTCTGTATGTGAAGGGATCAAAGTGTCTTTTTGGCGTACAGAAGATCTCATTTCTGGGATTCATTTTGTCCCCATCTGTTATTGAAATGGACCCGGTCAAGGTTCAGGCCATCTGTGATTGGGTCCAACCTACTTCATTAAAGGCTCTTCAGAGATTTTTGGGTTTTGCCAATTTTTATCGTAAATTTATTGGTAATTTCTCGGTTATTGTTAAACCATTGACTGATTTGACCAGAAAGGGTTCTGATGTGGTGAATTGGCCTCCTGAGGCAGTCTCTGCATTTCAGGAACTTAAGCAGAGATTCACTTCTGCTCCTGTTCTACGGCAGCCTGATGTTTCTCTGCCATTTCAGGTGGAGGTTGATGCCTCTGAAATTGGGGCAGGTGCCGTTTTGTCCCAAAAAGATCCAGAGACCTCTAAAAGTAACCCTTGTGCCTTTTTCTCTCGAAAATTTTCTCCTACTGAACGTAATTATGACGTGGGTAATCGGGAGTTATTGGCCATGAAGTGGGCTTTTGAAGAGTGGAGACATTGGCTGGAGGGAGCCAAACATCAGGTGGTGGTCCTTACGGACCATAAGAATCTGGTCTATCTGGAATCTGCCAAGCGACTCAATCCTAGACAGGCCAGGTGGGCCTTGTTTTTCACACGTTTTAATTTTGTGGTTTCCTTTCTTCCTGGCACTAAGAATGTTAAGGCGGATGCCCTCTCGAGGAGTTTCCTTGCGGACTCTCCTGAGTTATCTGATCCTTCTGTTATTTTGAAAGAGGGTGTAGTTCTTTCCGCCATCTCGCCCAATTTGAGACTTGCTCTGGAGGGGTGTCAGGAGGATAGGCCCGAGCGCTGCCCTGTTGGAAAATTGTTTGTCCCGGACCAATGGAAAAAGAGTGTGATGTCTGAGATTCATTGTTCCGCATTGGCTGGGCATCCCGGAATTTTTGGTACCAGAGACTTGGTTAGTCGGTCCTTTTGGTGGCCTACCTTGTCTCGCGATGTCAGGGAATTTGTGCAGTCCTGCGGGACTTGCTCTCGCTCCAAGCCTTGCTCTCGCTCTAGTGGTTTGTTGATGCCATTGCCTGTGCCCAAGAGACCATGGACCCATATCTCTATGGATTTCATTTCCGATCTTCCTGTTTCTCAGAGAATGACCACCATCTGGGTAATTTGTGATAGGTTTTCCAAAATGATACATCTTGTGCCATTACCTAAGTTGCCTTCCTCCTCTGAATTGGTGCCGTTGTTTCTTCAGCACGTGGTTCGTTTACACGGCATTCCTGAGAACATTGTGTCTGACAGAGGAGTCCAGTTTGTTTCCAGATTTTGGAGGACTTTTTGTTCTAAACTGGGTGTTCAATTGTCTTTCTCCTCGGCATTTCATCCTCAGACCAATGGTCAAACTGAGAGAACAAACCAGACATTAGAGACTTATCTAAGATGCTTTGTGTCTGCTGATCAGGATGACTGGGTCTCTTTTTTGCCTTTGGCTGAGTTTGCTCTTAATAATAGGGCTAGCTCTGCCACTTTGATGTCTCCGTTTTTCTGTAATTCTGGTTTTCACCCTCGATTTTCTTCAGGACAGACGGAAGCTTCTGTCTGTCCAGGTGTTGACTCTGTTGTTGAGCGTATGCAACAGATTTGGGACCAGGTAGTGGAGAGGTTGTCCCTCTCTCAGGAGAAGGCCCAGCGGTTTGCTAGCCGGCATAGGACTGATGGTCCTCGGTTTAAAGTGGGGGACTTGGTCTGGTTGTCCTCAAAGAATATTCCTATGAGAGTAGCATCTCCTAAATTTAAGCCTAGGTTCATTGGACCTTATAAGATCATGGAGATTATTAATCCTGTTTCTTTTCGTTTGCTTCTTCCAGGGACATTTAAGATCCATAACGTGTTCCACAAGTCCTTGTTGAAGAGGTTTGTTGAGCCAGTGGTTCCTGCTACTGTGCCTCCTGACCCTGTTTTGGTTGAGGGCAATCTGGAGTATGTGGTTGAGAAAATATTGGATTCTCGTTTTTTCTAGACGAAGACTCCAGTATTTGGTTAAATGGAGAGGTTATGGTCAGGAAGACAATTCTTGGGTGTTTGCTTCGGACATCCATGCTAGGAGACTTATCCGTGCGTATCATAGAACTCATCCTGACCGACCTGGTTGCTCAAATGAGGGTTCGGTGACCCCTCCTCAAGGGGGGGGTACTGTTGTGAATGGGTTTGAGATGAGTTCTGAGCAGAGGCTCCCTCTGGTGGTTACAAGCGGTACTAGTGAAGATTGTGAGGACTGGGAATCAGGTGTTACTGACTGGTCTTATATAAGGGAGTCATTTTCCCATCAGGGTTGCCGGTGATCAATTGTTCTGGTCTGAATCCTTCATTCCAGTTTCCCTTGTAGCCTGCTGTGTCGTGTCTGCATCTCCTGCTACCAGATAAGAATTTTTCTTCTTTTGTGTTGTTGCTATATTTTTGCATTTTGTCCTGCACTTCTGTGGGGGCCTTCTGGGTCCCCCCGGGGGCTTCTGCCTTCTCAGTTTAGTTCAGCCACTGAGTTTTGTTCTTTTGCTTTTTCCAGTTTTTTCAGTGGCTGCTGTTTTGATTTTGTTACACCAGAGAGCTAATTTAGGTGGTAGAGGTCGTGTGATCTCAGGTGATTTTGAAATTAGTAAAGTTGGTGTTTTTCAGGGTTTTCTGGGATTGCAGTAAGTACCCTTCCTGTCCTTTTCTATTTAGATAGT
Source organism: Oophaga sylvatica (assembly GCA_033576555.1). Taxonomy (NCBI): domain Eukaryota; kingdom Metazoa; phylum Chordata; class Amphibia; order Anura; family Dendrobatidae; genus Oophaga; species Oophaga sylvatica. The sequence goes on along the minus strand of JARQOD010000005.1, from coordinate 529,920,367 downwards.
TTGGGCCCCAGCGTTTGCTCATTCTATTTTCTTTCTGTGTCAGTATTTCCTCTTGTCTAACCGCCATTACATGTTTGGGGGCTTTCTATTATCTTTGGGGTTCTGCTCCGGGGCAGATAGCTTTCCTATTTCTATCTTTAGGTGTAGTTAGTTTCTCAGGCTGTGACGAGGCGTCTAGGACCAACGTAGGAACGCTCCACGGCTGCCTCTAGTTGTGGTGGTTAGTCAGGGTACTGCAATCCCATAGATTCCAACTGCTCTGGTGTATTGCCTTTTTTGCCTGCACTCCTCAGCTACCGAAACATAACAGTATCACCGGCCAAAAAATTGAAAATTGTATGGTACTCACAGAAGGGAAAAAATATTGTGATAGAAAAAAGGTTGTCAGAGTTGTCAGAGATATTTTTCTGTTTGTTGCATTTTTTTTTTTCCCTCTGTATCTCTGGGTGCTGGGGAGGATCTTTTCTCCCAATGGAGTTTGCACAGTTGTCTGGCCGTGTGGATCAGCTTGCCACTGAGGTTCGGAGTATTGCTATCTATCTTGCTGGGTTGCCTGTTGTGGAACCTAGGATCCCCATGCCAGATTTGTTTTTAGGGGATCGAGCTAAGTTTCAGAATTTCAAAAATAATTGTAAATTGTTTTTTGCCTTAAAATCTAAGTCCTCAGGAAACGCAGCGCAGCAGGTTCAAATTATCATCTCTCTCCTGCGCGGCGATCCTCAGGATTGGGCTTTTTCCCTGATACCTGGGGATCCTGTTTTGAGTGATGTTGATGCGTTTTTTCAGGCTTTGGGGTTATTGTACGATGAGCCTAATGTCACTGATCAAGCTGAAAAAGCCTTGTTGGCATTAAATCAGGGGCTTGATGACGCTGAGTTATACTGTCAGAGATTCCGTAGGTGGGCAGTCCTGACCAAATGGAATGACGACGCTTTGGCAGCCCTTTTCCGGAAGGGTCTGTCGGATAATGTAAAGGATGTTATGGTGGGATTCCCTGTCCCCTCTGGTCTCAATGATTCTATGTCATTAGCGATTCAAATTGACAGACGTTTGCATGAGCGGAGAAGTATGCGTGGAGTGGTGTTGCCTTGTGAGCCAGCTTCTGAACCCATGCAGTGTGATAGAGTGGTGTCTGGGGCACAGCGTCATGAGTTTCGAAAGCGCAATAGGTTATGTTTCTACTGTGGTGATGCCTCTCATGCTATTTCAGTCTGCCCTAAGCGGGGAAGACGTTTTGCACGCTCAGTTGTCTTGGGTAGTGTTCAGACTAAGTTTTTATTAACTGTCACTCTGATATGCTCTCTGTCCTCATTTTCTGCTCAGGCTTTCGTTGATTCTGGAGCAGCTATTAACCTGATGGATTATGATTTTGCTAAACGTTGTGGGTTTCCCTTGGTACCCCTACAGAAGTCTATTCCCTACTGGGGATCGATTCTACCCCTTTGGCTGAGAATAAACCCCAGTTTTCTACTCAGGTGATAATGAGGGTTGAACCTGATCACCAGGAGTGCTGCAAATTTTTGGTTCTATATAATCTGCATGACATTATCGTGCTGGGTTTCCCTTGGTTACAGTCTCATAATCCTGTTTTGGATTGGAAATCTGTGTCTGTAACCAGTTGGGGCTGCCAATGTGTTAATACCAACACTCCTGTTTTTTCTGCCTCCCCCCAAGCTCAGGATGTTCCTGACTTTTTGTTTGATTTTTCTGATGTGTTTAGCGAAAGTAAATCTGCATCCTTGCCTCCCCATAGGAGCTATGACTGCGCTATTGAATTAGTGCCGGGTAGTAAATACCCTAAAGGTCGCCTTTTTAACTTGTCTGTACCTGAACATGACGCTATGCGGTCTTATATCAAGGAATCATTGGAGAAGGGTCATATCAGACCATCCTCTTCACCCTTAGGTGCCGGTTTTTTCTTTGTGGCCAAAAAAGATGGTTCATTAAGGCCGTGTATTGATTATCGTCTCTTGAACAATATTACTGTGAAATATCAATACCCGTTACCCTTGATTTCTGACCTGTTTTCCAGGGTGAAAAACGCTACTTGGTTTACCAAGCTTGACCTCAGGGGGGCGTATAACCTTATTCGCATTAAGCACGGGGATGAATGGAAGACGGCATTCAATACCCCTGAAGGGCATTTTGAGTACCTAGTGATGCCCTTTGGGCTCACTAATGCCCCTTCCGTCTTCCAGTCCTTCATGAATGACATTTTCAGGGATTTTGTGGACAAATTTCTGATTGTTTATTTGGATGATATCTTGATTTTTTCTAATGACTGGGACTCTCATGTGAAACATGTTCGGACTGTGTTCCAGATTTTGAGGGATAATGCTCTGTATGTGAAGGGATCAAAGTGTCTTTTTGGCGTACAGAAGATCTCATTTCTGGGATTCATTTTGTCCCCATCTGTTATTGAAATGGACCCGGTCAAGGTTCAGGCCATCTGTGATTGGGTCCAACCTACTTCATTAAAGGCTCTTCAGAGATTTTTGGGTTTTGCCAATTTTTATCGTAAATTTATTGGTAATTTCTCGGTTATTGTTAAACCATTGACTGATTTGACCAGAAAGGGTTCTGATGTGGTGAATTGGCCTCCTGAGGCAGTCTCTGCATTTCAGGAACTTAAGCAGAGATTCACTTCTGCTCCTGTTCTACGGCAGCCTGATGTTTCTCTGCCATTTCAGGTGGAGGTTGATGCCTCTGAAATTGGGGCAGGTGCCGTTTTGTCCCAAAAAGATCCAGAGACCTCTAAAAGTAACCCTTGTGCCTTTTTCTCTCGAAAATTTTCTCCTACTGAACGTAATTATGACGTGGGTAATCGGGAGTTATTGGCCATGAAGTGGGCTTTTGAAGAGTGGAGACATTGGCTGGAGGGAGCCAAACATCAGGTGGTGGTCCTTACGGACCATAAGAATCTGGTCTATCTGGAATCTGCCAAGCGACTCAATCCTAGACAGGCCAGGTGGGCCTTGTTTTTCACACGTTTTAATTTTGTGGTTTCCTTTCTTCCTGGCACTAAGAATGTTAAGGCGGATGCCCTCTCGAGGAGTTTCCTTGCGGACTCTCCTGAGTTATCTGATCCTTCTGTTATTTTGAAAGAGGGTGTAGTTCTTTCCGCCATCTCGCCCAATTTGAGACTTGCTCTGGAGGGGTGTCAGGAGGATAGGCCCGAGCGCTGCCCTGTTGGAAAATTGTTTGTCCCGGACCAATGGAAAAAGAGTGTGATGTCTGAGATTCATTGTTCCGCATTGGCTGGGCATCCCGGAATTTTTGGTACCAGAGACTTGGTTAGTCGGTCCTTTTGGTGGCCTACCTTGTCTCGCGATGTCAGGGAATTTGTGCAGTCCTGCGGGACTTGCTCTCGCTCCAAGCCTTGCTCTCGCTCTAGTGGTTTGTTGATGCCATTGCCTGTGCCCAAGAGACCATGGACCCATATCTCTATGGATTTCATTTCCGATCTTCCTGTTTCTCAGAGAATGACCACCATCTGGGTAATTTGTGATAGGTTTTCCAAAATGATACATCTTGTGCCATTACCTAAGTTGCCTTCCTCCTCTGAATTGGTGCCGTTGTTTCTTCAGCACGTGGTTAGTTTACACGGCATTCCTGAGAACATTGTGTCTGACAGAGGAGTCCAGTTTGTTTCCAGATTTTGGAGGACTTTTTGTTCTAAACTGGGTGTTCAATTGTCTTTCTCCTCGGCATTTCATCCTCAGACCAATGGTCAAACTGAGAGAACAAACCAGACATTAGAGACTTATCTAAGATGCTTTGTGTCTGCTGATCAGGATGACTGGGTCTCTTTTTTGCCTTTGGCTGAGTTTGCTCTTAATAATAGGGCTAGCTCTGCCACTTTGATGTCTCCGTTTTTCTGTAATTCTGGTTTTCACCCTCGATTTTCTTCAGGACAGACGGAAGCTTCTGTCTGTCCAGGTGTTGACTCTGTTGTTGAGCGTATGCAACAGATTTGGGACCAGGTAGTGGAGAGGTTGTCCCTCTCTCAGGAGAAGGCCCAGCGGTTTGCTAGCCGGCATAGGACTGATGGTCCTCGGTTTAAAGTGGGGGACTTGGTCTGGTTGTCCTCAAAGAATATTCCTATGAGAGTAGCATCTCCTAAATTTAAGCCTAGGTTCATTGGACCTTATAAGATCATGGAGATTATTAATCCTGTTTCTTTTCGTTTGCTTCTTCCAGGGACATTTAAGATCCATAACGTGTTCCACAAGTCCTTGTTGAAGAGGTTTGTTGAGCCAGTGGTTCCTGCTACTGTGCCTCCTGACCCTGTTTTGGTTGAGGGCAATCTGGAGTATGTGGTTGAGAAAATATTGGATTCTCGTTTTTCTAGACGAAGACTCCAGTATTTGGTTAAATGGAGAGGTTATGGTCAGGAAGACAATTCTTGGGTGTTTGCTTCGGACATCCATGCTAGGAGACTTATCCGTGCGTATCATAGAACTCATCCTGACCGACCTGGTTGCTCAAATGAGGGTTCGGTGACCCCTCCTCAAGGGGGGGTACTGTTGTGAATGGGTTTGAGATGAGTTCTGAGCAGAGGCTCCCTCTGGTGGTTACAAGCGGTACTAGTGAAGATTGTGAGGACTGGGAATCAGGTGTTACTGACTGGTCTTATATAAGGGAGTCATTTTCCCATCAGGGTTGCCGGTGATCAATTGTTCTGGTCTGAATCCTTCATTCCAGTTTCCCTTGTAGCCTGCTGTGTCGTGTCTGCATCTCCTGCTACCAGATAAGAATTTTTCTTCTTTTGTGTTGTTGCTATATTTTTGCATTTTGTCCTGCACTTCTGTGGGGGCCTTCTGGGTCCCCCCCGGGGGCTTCTGCCTTCTCAGTTTAGTTCAGCCACTGAGTTTTGTTCTTTTGCTTTTTCCAGTTTTTTCAGTGGCTGCTGTTTTGATTTTGTTACACCAGAGAGCTAATTTAGGTGGTAGAGGTCGTGTGATCTCAGGTGATTTTGAAATTAGTAAAGTTGGTGTTTTTCAGGGTTTTCTGGGATTGCAGTAAGTACCCTTCCTGTCCTTTTCTATTTAGATAGTTTGGGCCCCAGCGTTTGCTCATTCTATTTTCTTTCTGTGTCAGTATTTCCTCTTGTCTAACCGCCATTACATGTTTGGGGGCTTTCTATTATCTTTGGGGTTCTGCTCCGGGGCAGATAGCTTTCCTATTTCTATCTTTAGGTGTAGTTAGTTTCTCAGGCTGTGACGAGGCGTCTAGGACCAACGTAGGAACGCTCCACGGCTGCCTCTAGTTGTGGTGGTTAGTCAGGGTACTGCAATCCCATAGATTCCAACTGCTCTGGTGTATTGCCTTTTTTGCCTGCACTCCTCAGCTACCGAAACATAACACCTAATTACATAGCAATAACATGTGATGTACAAAGCTTTTCACATTACAATAGACATAGTACATTACATATTAAGGCGGAACAGTGTAAAACATAAGGCAACCACTGAGGTGCCGCACAGTCTACATGTGCCTGGTGTACAAGAAGGCACATGAGGTTCCTTGCCACCTCCTTACATATACATCACATGGGAGATGCTGGGGATGAAACACTTATGTCACAGTAGACATTGGGGCTGGAGCATATATCACAGGAGACATTGGGCTGCAGGGTGTATCACAGGAGACATTGGGCTGGAGCAGCGCTGTGACCGGCGGTAACGTCAGTAAGGTTACCGCAGATCAGAGTTGATGTTTCTCATGCTATTACACAGATGACAGCATAAAACCCGCTTCTATTCACATGAATTTAGTCCAGGTTAGTCCAAGTTCGGGTTCTGTTCTGGTACCCAAATCAAACTTTTTTATAAAGTTTGGCTGACCCTAACATTCATGAGTCCGCCGTTCCCTATTAATGTGTTTTACTTTTTAGAGCAGAAAAGTCAGATTTCTGCACTGCATTTTTTACATACGTTTTTTTCCGGATCCTCATAGAAGCCTATGGAATAAAAAAGCATTAACAAAAAAGCATAGTTGAACATTGACTTTAAACTTACATGAACTATTAAACACAGCGGAAAATAAATTCAGCGTTTATGCTTTGTGGAAACATGGCTGTAGCGTACAGCTGATATACAGCATTTTATGGTTATGGATATATTACTGTTAAATAGCTAGGTTTTTTCAACCAGGACTCTAAGAAAACTTAGTGACATATCTTCATCTGTTCTGCTGCTTTAGATTTACGATTACACATCTTTCTTCTTCATTCTTAATGCACTAGAATGCAGGAACAAGCCAGCTCAATAATTTTTACAGAAAAAAAAATCTGAAATCAGTGTCAGTCTGAGATGGTGCTCTACTTGTCACAAGCGATTGTACTGAGTATTTGCATTTCTCGCGCAATCCTTTTAGTGGTGGGGTAAAATAAAAGTTTTTAAAAATACAAAGAAAATTTTCTAAAACAAAGACATTTACTGTAAATGCGACTGTCTACCTCAAAAAAGTCAGTGTAAACCACATTTTTTTTAATACACATCTGTTATACTAGTCACATTATACATCTGTAAACTTCATATCAATACAATGCCCTGTTGCAAGTGTTGTTTTTTTCAGTCGTGTGCCTACCTAGCATTTCTTGTTATGTCATTTTTGGAATGGGGGATGAATTTTGTTGAAAAAAATTAGACATTTAACTATGCCTGCCTATTATTGCACACTTGTTTTACTAGTTCAAATTGATAACCATACGCATCACACCATTCTGTGGCCTGCTCCCACATTTTGATTTCTGCATGTGCACCTACATCCCATTTCTCATTATGTCCTTTTTGAGATAGATGGATGGATGGATGGATGGATAATAGATACATAGATAATAGATAGATAGATAATAGATAGATGATAGATAATAGATAGATGATATATGATAGATAGATAGATAATAAATAGATAGATAGATAATAGATAGATGATAGATAGATAATAGATGGATAGATGATAGATAGATAGATAGATATTAATATATAGATAATAGCTAGATAGATAGATAATAGATAGATGATAGCTAGATAGATAGATAGATAGATAGATAGATAATAGATAGATAATAGATAGATATTAATATATAGATAATAGCTAGATAGATAGATAATAGATGATAGATAGATAGATAGTAGATAGATAGATAGATAGATAGATAGATAGATAGATAATAGATGATAGATAGATAGATAGATAGATAATATACAGATAGCTAATAGATAGATGATGTATGATATATGATAGATAGATAATAGATAGATGATAGATAATAGATAGATAGATAGATAGATAGATAATAGATAGATGATATATGATAGATAGATAGATAATAAATAGATAGATAATAGATAGATAGATAATAGATAGATGATAGATAGATAGATAATAGATGCATAGATGATTGATAGATAGATAGATAATAGATAGATGATAGATAGATAGATAGATAGATAGATAGATAGATAGATAGATAGATAGATAGATAGATAGATAGATAGATAGATAGATAGATAGATAATAGATGGATAGATGATAGATAGATAGATAGATAATAGATAGATATTAATATAGATAGATAGATAGATAGATAGTATAGATAGATAGTAGATAGATAGATAGATAGATAGATAGATAGATAGGTAGATAGATAGGTAGACAGACTTTGGAGTGCTGCTCCTATTTTTTGGCTTTGCAACCATTTTTACATGAAAAGTGCTGCTTTAATTTTTCTATTTCTGGATAGATATTAGATAGATTGATAAATAAATGATAGATATCACACATTTGATAGAAATTACATATTTGTTAGTTTTTAGCATTTTTGCGCTGTTGTGATACGAGTGTTTAACAAAAGAAAATATAAAATTACAGTAATGATCCACCTTAATGTGCTTCTTAAAGAGACTGACTATAGTGAAAATTGATAATTACTACTTTTCTCTTTAATTGCATTCATTAATTATACATCCTGTGTTTTAAGCCACCTTTTCAAAGCGTCCTCATCACCCGAGTACATTATACATTAACTATTCATTATTACACACCGACTGGGGGAGGAGATGGGGTTCTTGTCAGTGAAATATGCCGGTTATATCTAGAAAATGAGATAGGGCTTAATGAATTTCCATGGAATAGACACAAAACTGATTAAACACAAGCTGTTTTAGAAGTTTTCCGGGATGTGTCAGATTGATGTGGCTTTTCTGGGTTCACTGTCGACAATTATAAAAGTTGGTCTTTTTTGTAGGCTTTCTTTTGCCTGGTCGGATCAGTGTAACCGCGCCGCAGTCTGGCAGTCAGGAGCACGTTAAAAGCTTTAGAAAGAAAGTTCCAAATCAAAATGCAAAGGGACGACCATCGGCGTATTACTCTCCAGAGAGCCGCATGCTCTTAGAATGCCTATTGAAATCAGCATTATTATTCCGATACTTGTCAAATATGAGTCATTTTTCAGTTCAGGCAAAATTTCTTTATAAATCTTTAAATTCCGAGGTTCTTTCATGAAAAGGTTAAGGTACTTATGATTTAATGAAACTCCTTTACATCATAACTGTTTGACTAGTAAGTGAAAACTTGTCCTTTAAATCCCGGGGACAGTGGGTGGAACCAGCTCATGTATTATTAATTCTACATGACAATATGACCAATGGCATAATGAGGTTCGTATATATTTCTTAAACCATTTGCATATAATTTAAAATGGAAGCCAGTGTGATAATTGCTGTCTAATAAAGAACAGGATATGAAAAAAATTGCACATTTTTTTTAAATACATGTAACACAAAAACTCAATTTAAACAAGAGTATTTTCAGATGAGAGCTTCAATTCTGGCTTTGTAAAGTAGCCGTAAGTTTATAGGAGGGAAATTCTGAAGGAAATGTATTAAAGGAAACTAGTCGTTTGATTTTCTCTATGTAATGTTACATACCTGTCCCTGGTCTCTACTCTGCTCCCTATACCCCGGTCCGCTAAACATTCTTCTGCTCCTCGCTGGGCTTCACAAGTGAGCCAGTGTGCTACTATGTGTTGAGCTTCCTAGGTCTACAAAGACACACGCCTGTGTCTTGATATTAAGATTTTTAGTTTGTCTGAGCACAGTTCCCTGTCTGCTGTCTCCAGGACGTCTTCTGACTGCCTACAGCTTCCAGTCCCTCAGTCATCTGTCTGTCTGCGGCTCTCAGTATTTCTGCAATCTGTCTACGATCAGCAGGATGTCTGCTGGCTGTTACCTGAGGGACTGAAGTTGTGGCCTTCAGCACTACTACAATTTGTCTTTGGTCTTCCAGGACCTCTGCTATATGTCTTCCTGCAGTTTTCCTTTTACTCTTGTTTTGGATGAAATTATAGGTGCACTTTAAGTCTTGCAAATTGTTAGGCTGCGCCGGACATGTATTGGACTTGGTTTTCCAGAACATCCTACTCTTAGATGCTTGATAGCTTAATCAGAGCTGGTGAATTTGGAGACAAGTCATTAGCTTGCCATGTTACTCACACCATTTCAAAATAGTTTTTGAGTGCAGCAAAGGAAATATCCTACTGAAAGCCCCACTGTCTTTAGGAAATACTGCCATGAAGGGATGTTCCTGATATTTACAAAGTTTAGATAGGAGCTACGAAACACATCTTCATGATGTCAGCACTAGTGATGATGGAGCACGAAAATGCTCGGTACTCGAATCGAGCAGATCGGATGCTCAACGGGCTCGACTCGAGTATCGAGTATAAGGGAAGTCAATGGGAAGTCAATGGGAAACTAAGACATTTTTCCGGAAGACCCTAGCAGGAGGGCTGGGTGGGGAGGCAGGAAAATTGCTGAAATGGATGGAAACAGTGCTCAAATGAAATGGGAACAGCATGGGGAAGACGCCGGGACACATCTCTGACTCCCAGGTCGCTGCTGGGAACAATGTTATCAGAGTATTACTCCACTTTTACGGACTGACAATAAAACATACAAAACCGAAAGAAAAAAAGAATTTTACAGGAAAAAATGTTAGAAAACATTCTTTCCTGTATAATGACTTGTATATAAGGCAAATTAAAAAAAAAAGTCCACCTTATAGCTGGACCATCTCTCACCGTGTTTCGCTGTCATCTATGACTACAGTAGATGACATAGAAGAGGGGGAAATATAAATTTAATTTAAACTTTATACTGCTTTAGCTGGGCATGTGGTTTGTGTGACATGGTCAGACACATCTTGTTTACTTTATGAAGGAGGGACTCTGAAACTCACAAAGCCTATGTGGACAATGCAAGAACTGCCAAAAATTAGAAGGAAGAGGGACCCTGATACACCCATACACCCTGTATTAGACTTAAAGGAGGGCCTCATAGACATTCTGTTAAAACTGTTAGGTAGTGGGACTCCTAGACTAATAAAGCCTATGCCCTAAGTGCAATGGCTACCAAAAATTAGAAGGAGAGATTGCAATACACCATGGAAGACACATAGAGGAGGGTCCCATTTACCCCTGGGGTTAATAATTGTAGAGGCCATTTGCATACCCTCTAAAAATTATTAATAAGGGCTGCATGATGACCCTGTTAAAACTAATAGCAAGGACTTCCTCTTTGCCCTCTAAAATTAAGAGTGAGGGCTGCATGATGACCCTCTAAAAACTAATAGCAAGGACTGCCTCTTTACCCTCTAAAATTATGAGTGAGGGCTGCATGATGATCCTCTAAAAATATTAGTGAGGGCTGCCTGATGACCTTCTAAAAATTATGACTGAGGACCACCTGATGACCCTCTAAAAATTTGGAGGGAGTGCCGCCTGATGACTTTGTTAATATGGTGGAGGGGTGGAGAGGGCAAGAAAAATAAGAAACCATGAACCCTATACCCTTTTTTGGGTGGGAAGGTGTGCCTGGGAATAAACCAGAAATAGAAGAAATATTTGAATTGGCTTTCTGTTCCGCTGTTGTCGTCCGGTGAGGTTGAGAAGTCTGGGCCTACTGCCTCGGCCTCTAGGTGCACCAACAGCAAAACATCTACTTCCCCGTCCCTTACCACATGCCTTGCTCCTTTTAAATTAGGTATACTGTATAATATAAGCCTGAAAACTTACTAGTATTAATAGGGAAAAGAAAATATGTAGCCCTGAAAAGAACTTTTGTTATTTGGTTGCATCAGCAGTATACCATGTATGGCACACAATCCCCACAAGTTTATTGGTTGCCTAACAGCCGCAAAACATGCGGGGTGGGGATTCAAGCGTGGTGCTCAAGCCCTGCTATACTTGATTGAGTAATGAGCATACCCATGCTCCCTGATGCTTGTTCAGGTATTGAGCAGTGCAGAGCATGCTCGCTCATCACTAGTCAGCATATACGGTTTCCCAGCAGAACATTGCCCAATCATACTGCCTCCGCCACCTTGTCTTCTTCTAAGAATTCATCCTGGTGCCATCTCTTCTGTAGGTAAGTGACACTCACGCAGAAGCTTTCCACAATGGACAGGGGTCATGACGGGCGCTCTATGTGTTCTGTCACCTTTACATCATACCCAGCATTAACTTGTTCAGCAATTCCTGTGGGATTGGACCGGAAGGGCACCAGTGGCCTTGTTGCTGGTTCATCAGTTCAATTTTCTTGGAACATTTTTACAATTATGGGAGACACCCTAGACCTGTCATATACCAAGAAGATCCCAAAGGATCTACCATATACCATCAAATACTCCAAAAACTCCCAGCTATTTCGAAGATGTTCTCTGAATCTGAGGCTTGTTGAGGTCGCTCTGACCTTTACGTTTGCCCATTTGCTAGCATTCCGAAACACTAACTTCTAGAGTTGACTATTCACTTGTTGACTAATATTCCCAAATCCTCACAGTTGTCATCACAAAATACTAAAAGCTATATATATACAGTACAGACCAAAAGTTTGGACACACCTTCTCATTCAAAGATTTCTTTGTATTTTCATGCCTATGAAAATTGTAGAATCACACTGAAGGCATCAAAACTATGAATTAACACATGTGGAATTATACATTACACTTTACAAAAAGTGTGAAACAACTGAAAATATGTCTTATATTCTAGGTTCTTCAAAGTAGCCACCTTTTGCTTTGATTACTGCTTTGCACGCAGAAAAGGTGAACGGATGGACTCTACATGCCTGGTTCCCACCGTGAAGCATGGAGGAGGTGATGTGATGGTGTGGGGGTGCTTTGCTGGTGACACTGTTGGGGATTTATTCAAAATTGAAGGCATAGTGAACCAGCATGGCTACCACAGCATCTTGCAGCAGCATGCTATTCCATCCGGTTTGCGCTTAGTTGGACCATCATTTATTTTTCAACAGGACAATGACCCCAAACACACCTCCAGGCTGCGTAAGGGCTATTTGACCAAGAAGGAGAATTATGGGGTGCTACGCCAGATGACCTGGCCTCCACAGTCACCAGACCTGAACCCAATCGAGATGGTTTGGGGTTAGCTGGACCGCTCACCGCTTAAATTTTGAATAAATCCCCAACAGTGTCACCAGCAAAGCACCCCACACCATCACACCTCCTCCTCCATGCTTCACGGTGGGAACCAGGCATGTAGAATCCATCCGTTCACCTTTTCTGCGTGCAAAGCAGTAATCAAAGCAAAAGGTGGCTACTTTGAAGAAGCTAGAATATAAGACATATTTTCAGTTGTTTCACACTTTTTTGTAAAGTGTAATGTATAATTCCACATGTGATAATTCATAGTTTTGATGCCTTCAGTGTGATTCTACAATTTTCATAGTCATGAAAATACAGAAAAATCTTTGAATGAGAAGGTGTGTCCAAACTTTTGGTCTGTACTGTATATGACTTGATACTATCAAGATAATGGCAGAGAAGACTCTGGTGGACCTATTAAGGCCTAAGGATCTTCCGAAAGAGCGTTCATCCATCAAGTCACCATAGCTCAAGATCAAGTTGAAGGGCGTTAAATAATAATATATATATTGTACATTTAAATCTTCTGTGTCACTTAGTTAAAATGAGCAGGAAAAATGGAACAATGCACACCTAAATAATCACCACAATGCCAAAATTATATGTGTTTAATTAATAAGTGATACCAAAATTCCTGAGAAATAAAGATGGCAGACCACCCGGAAACTGAAAATTACACCATACACCAGAAGTGGATAAGGGCAGGAGACCCCAGACTGAGGACTTAATAAATTGTAATAGATCACTAATAAACTGAATACGGACAACAATGTGCAAAAAATGTGTATACAATCTTTATTAAGCAGTGTTGTACAAGGTATAGATAACAATAAAAAAACTAAAAATGTATATAAAACGGCTAGCAGCGAACAATAATAAGCCCTATAGTTTAGGCTCAATGTTAATTCAACCAGGAGCTGAATGGGTAATACGTGAATAATCAAAAATAAACAGTCCACAGAAAAGGTCATTCACCAAAAAAATGAGTAATAATAAAACAGCATGTGTGCTAAATCAAGATGTGTATGTGCCAGTGTCAGAGACCTAACTCCACTGACCAAAAAAGTGCTGAAAGTGTTAACACATATTCAGTGCATGTTCAGATAAACAGTCAGCATGCAGTGAAAATAAGCTGGTGCATAAATGGAGTCCTGATTATAAAGTGAATACAAAAAACCGTGATAGGAGGCAAAAAATGACCTAAAGAGAACTGACGCTACCTGGGAGCCAAGGGGTGACGCTGACAGCCTGGAGAGAACGCGCCCCGACGCGCGTTTCGGAATTTGATTCCTTCGTCCCCTGACAAAGTTTATTAGTGATCTATTACAATTTATTAAGTCCTCAGTCTGGGGTCTCCTGCCCTTATCCACTTCTGGTGTATGGTGTAATTTTGTGTCACTTAGTTGTAGTCTCCCATATTTCTAACGCCACACCCATACCTGTCAACTAACGTCTTCTAAAAACCAAAATAATATATTTCCCCTTTGTAACTACCACTTAAGAAACAGCTGCTGCCACTCGGATATGGTATTTCATAGATCGATTGGACGGTCAGTGCGGATATAGATATCATAGGTAATTTCTTATGTCCATTTCTTCATCTCTCAAGTAGAAATATTGAGCAGTCTAGCCTTCCTTGGTGACGAACATTAATATAAATGCTTCTATCAGCAAACCCCGTACATGTTCCAATAGATCATGGCTTCCAGACTTTCCCAACGTCATAAAGCACCAGCCTTTTATTATTTGTAATCTACGATAGCTGATCTGACCCAAGAGCGGTCGTTGGAATTTTTTATTTTTTTTTTGTATTTTATATATTTTTTTTATTTATAATTTTATTATTATATTTTAAAAAAAAGCAAAAATAAATAATGAAACGGTAGTAGTAATTTTTTGGTATTTTTTTTTCAAAGGTATACTTAAAGTTCTAAAAGAACATTTTCATTTTGAATGATATGACAGGACTATCACAAGAGTGTTTCCCGCTATAAAGAAACCGGCGTAAGAATTATTGCCTTTATTAGATTGGTGACAGTGAGCTTTAGCAATACATTGCTAACTTCTGTCTCTCTGCGGAGACAATTTTCTTTTCTTAAATAAACTGTCATGGTAGTGTTAATATATTGTTTGCTCCCTCATACTCTGAGAATACAGCTGATATAAAACATGTATATGCTGCATTGGTAATGGTATCTTTAGTGTAGTTGACTTGAACAAATGTGTTTCCCTCATGGCTGTGTTAATGTGATAAAGAAAATTGGCTGTTCGTCAGGATTTGGCTGGGTAAAGACAGTGGCGATGGTGGAACAATCCTTTTTATGCATTAACACCACTGAGAAGTTTTCTCGAGTTATATTTCATACTGTATGTCTCCTCGCCGAGCAAAGATGTTGTAAAACATGAGATGATGTTGCAAATAACACAGTGGGATGGCTGTATCTTTCATAATGATAACAGTCGAGAGCTCAACGACAGTAACAGGCTGTAAAAAATAGAGATATTTAATAATATTACGGAAAATACAATTCCAAGAACGCTTGTTTTTTTTTCATTTTGCTTATTTGTTTTTCCTTTTTTTAGATTTTATTTAATAATATGACATAAAATATCATTCTGAGAGCACCAGTTAGCTTTTATATTATTATGTTGTTTCTTTTTTCTCTATGTTTTAATAATAATAATAATAATCTTTATTTATATAGCGCCATCATATTCCGCAGCGCTTTACAGTTTAACAGTTTCAGAACACAAGTCATAAGTAACAACGTTAACAATACAATAATTAAAGCAAAATAAGCCGCACCTGCTCGTGAGAGCTTACAATCTACAATGAGGTGGGGGAGATACAAAGTACAGGTGTGTATATACAATGGTGCATTTACAATGATGGTCCAGCCATCTTGAGGGAGTGAGGGATGGATGGAGATAGTGAATGGGCTACACACACACACTTACACATAGAATGACTTTGATTAGTGAATGTGATAGGCCGCTCTGAACGGATGTGTTTTGAGGGAGCGCCTGAAACCATGCAAATTGTGGAGAGTCCTAATTTCTTGGGGTAGAGCATTCCAGAGGATTGGCGCAGTGCGGGAGAAGTCTTGGAGTCGGGAGTGGGAGGTACGGATTAGTGCAGAGGTTAGTCGAAAGTCGTTTGCAGAGCGCAGCAGTCGGTTAGGCCAATAGATAGAAATGAGGGAGGAGATGTAGGGGGGTGCTGCACTGTGGAGAGGACGGGCAGGGTGATAGATAGAAATGAGGGAGGAGATGTAGGGGGGTGCTGCACTGTGGAGAGCTTTGTGGGTGAGAACCAGAACTTTGAATTGGATCCTATAATGAATGTGCAGCCAGTGTAAGGACTGGCGAAAAGCGGACGCGTCCGAGTACCGATTAGCCAGATGGATGACCCTGGCTGCTGCATTAAGGATGGACTGGAGAGGGGATAGTCGAGTAATGGGGAGGCCAAGTAATAGAGCATTACAGTAGTCCAGGCGGGAGTGGATCAATGCTACAGTGAGGGTTTTTGTTGTTTCCATGGTGAGAAAAGGGTGGATTCTAGAGATGTTCTTAAGGTGTAGGCGGCAAGAGCGGGCAAGAGATTGTATATGGGAGGTGAAGGAGAGATTGGTGTCAAACATAACACCCAGACAGCGAGCCTGCTGCCGGGGTGTTATTCTGGTTCCGCCTACGAAGAGGGAAATGTCAGATTTAGGGAGGTTAGTAGATGGCGGGAGCAGAAGAAGTTCAGTTTTGGAGAGGTTAAGTTTCAGATAGAGAGCGGACATGATGTTGGAGACTGCGGACAGTCGGTGGCGTTCTGTAGTACAGCGGGGGTAAGGTCGGGGGATGACGTGTATAGTTGTGTGTCATCAGCATAAAGATGGTACTGAAAGCCAAATCTGCTCATGGTCTGTCCAATTGGGGCCATGTAGAGAGAGAAGAGAAGGGGGCCAAGGACTGAGCCCTGGGGTACACTGACAGTGAGAGGAAGAGGAGATGACGTGGAGCCAGAGAACGAAACACTGAAGGAGCGGTCAGAAAGATAGGAGGAGAACCAGGAGAGAGCAGTGTCCTTAATACCTAGTGAGTGGAGCCTAGACAGTAGGAGACGGTGGTCAACCGTGTCGAAAGCTGCAGAAAGGTCGAGAAGAATGAGCAGAGAGTGGTCACCGTTACGTTTTGCTGTCAGAAGGTCATTGGTCACTTTGATGAGTGCAGTTTCAGTCGAATGTAGGGTTCGGAAGCCGGACTGTGAAGGGTCTAGGAGGGAGTAAGTGGAGAGGTAACGGGTGAGGCGGGAGTAGACTAGGCGCTACATACACTATCATTCTGAGAGCGCTAGTTAGCTTTTGTATTATTATGTTGTTTCCTTTTTCTCTATGTTTTAGCATTACATACACTATCATTCTGTGAGCACTGGTTAGTTTTTACATTATTATGTTTCTTTTTTTTCTTCTATTTTTTAGCATTACATACGCTATCATTCTAAGAGCACTGGTTATTTTTTGTATTATTATGTTGTTTCTTTTTTTCTATTTTTTAGCATTACATACACTATCATTCTAAGAGCACTGGTTATTTTTTTCTGTTACTATGTTCTTTTTTTCTATTTTTTGGCATTACATACGCTATCATTCTAAGAGCACTGGTTATTTTTTGTATTATTATGTTGTTTCTTTTTTTCTATTTTTTAACATTACGTACACTATCATTCTGAGAGCACTGGTTAGCTTTTGTATTATTATGTTGTTTCTTTTTTCTCTATGTTTTAGGTTTACATATACTATCATTCTGTGAGCACTGGTTAGTTTTTACATTATTATGTTTCTTTTTTTTCTTCTATTTTTTAGCATTACATACGCTATCATTCTAAGAGCGCTGGTTATTTTTTTCTGTTATTATGTAGTTTCTTTTTTTCTATTTTTTAGCATTACATACGCTATCATTCTAAGAGCACTGGTTATTTTTTTCTGTTACTATGTTGTTTCTTTTTTTCTATTTTTTAGCATTACATACGCTATCATTCTAAGAGCACTGGTTATTTTTTTCTGTTATTATGTTGTTTCTTTTTTTCAATTTTTTGGCATTACATACGCTATCATTCTAATAGCACTGGTTATTTTTTGTATTATTATGTTGTTTCTTTTTTTCTATTTTTTAGCATTACGTACACTATCATTCTAAGAGCACTGGTTATTTTTTTCTGTTACTATGTTGTTTTTTTTTTCTATTTTTTAGCATTACATACGCTATCATTCTGAGAGAGCTGGTTAGCTTTTGTATTATTATGTTGTTTCTTTTTTCTCTATTTTGTAGTTTTACATATACTATCATTCTGCGCGCACTGGTTAGTTTTTACATTATTATGTTTCTTTTTTTTTCTATTTTTTAGCATTACATACGCTATCATTCTAAGAGCACTGGTTATTTTTTACATTACTATGTTGCTTCATTTTTTTAATTTTTTAGCATTGCATATTGCTATCATTCTAAGAGCACTGTTTTTTTGTAGTATTTTGTTGTTTCTTTTTTTTCTAATTTTTAGCATTACATACGCTATCATTCTAAGAGCGCTGGTTATGTTTTACATTATTATGTTGCTTTTTTTTCTTCTATTTTTTAGCATTACATATGCTATCATTCTAAGAGCACTGGTTATTTTTTTGTATTATTATGCTGTTTCTTTTTTTTCTATTTTTTAGCATGACATACGCTATCATTCTATGAGGACTGTTTTTTTTGTATTATTATGTTGCTTCTTGTTTTTCTATTTTTTAGCATTTCATGCACTATCATTCTGACAGCACTGGTTATTTTTCAATTTTATTTCTTATATTATTCTGTAGTTTATTTATTTTCTATTTTTAACATTACTTTTACATATATGATCATTCTGAAACTTTTTTAACATTTTTACGTGGCTTTTTTAAGTTTATCTTCTATGTATTATCATTACATAAATTATAATTTCAAGGTTTGCTTTTTAACATATTTTAGATGCATTTTATGTATTTATTTTATATTTATTTATATTACATAACATTCTGGGATTTTTTACAGTTTTATTGTGCTACCTTATTTATTTTATATTTATCTATTTATTATCATTACATAAAATAGCATTCTGAGACTTGCCATTTTTTAGATTTTTCATGTTACACATTACATCATATTTAATTTTGGCAATTTTTATGTTGTTTACTTTTATTTATTTAATTATCTCCTATTTAACCCTATGGAAATATTATTTTGCAATTGTTTTATTATTTTATTTAATTTTTAAATCATTTTACATAAAATGTAAAAATGGGAGCATCTGTAATTTTTAAAATTTTTTTTACTAAATGACCAATTTATTAGAGCCACCCACTTAGCACTCTGAACTTCCAGTAAGCATTGAAATCCTTCTACAAGAATACTGGCCTATGCGTCCATTCCTCACTAGATTGCTCCAGCTTCACCAGCCTAAAGTAACACCGAGCAGAAAGGGTCCATCAATTCATGCTGTGTGTGCTAAATTTTGACCTTCCCAATAGGATGGTGAAACAAAAATCTAGATTCATCCAACAACTTTTTTGTTCTCCTTAATGATCCAATTTTTGCTGTTTTGCCCATTGGTCTCTCGCCTTTCTGCTTCTTGTGGCCGAAATCTGAGTTCATGCATCATAATCTAAGTATGGACCATGATACGAGCTTCCTGTCAATCAAGACTGTCAAGTTCGGGTCAGTAGACTCGCCAATCGAGCCAGTCCCTTCTTCGTGGTACATAATCGGATCATTATGCACAAACGTCTAAATTCGTCCTTAGTGGCACTGTAACTGGTCATCTTCTAATATAGCATGACTTTTTTTAAGGATCAGAGGGTTGTGAATTCAGACATCTTAGTTAGACATCAGCATTGAATTCGGCTGTACCTTCTGTTTATCAGCACAATTTCTCACATCCTAACATGATTCCTTTCATCAAAACGAATCCTCAGCTCCTCCTTTGATCCTTTTCATCAAAACGATTCCCCATGTCCTCCCCTGATCCCTTTTATCAGAGCGATTCCTCGCAACTTCCTCTGATTGCTTTTATTCAGAGAATTGCTTAGATTCACATGATTCCCTTTTTCAATGACATTATTCTTAGTATGCTCTCCCTATCATTTCACAAGAAATTTCGGTAAGATTGGCAGTTTTTTAATAACCAGTTTCAGCTGATTTGGCACCAATGACTACGAGCTGTTCATAATTGCTCAGATTACTTGATTGTTTTTCACATTTAGGCCGGCGTCACACTGGCGAGTTTGATGCGAGTAAGTCGCACGACTTTCTCGCATCAACACCCGACACGGCCGTCCGCTCTCAGACCCGAGTGCGCGGCTGCATAGAAATACATGCAGCCGCACACTCGGGTCCGAGAGCGGGCGGCCGTGCCGGGTGTTGACGCGAGAAAGTCGTGCGACTTACTCTCATCAAACTCGCCAGTGTGACGCCAGCCTTAGACTGACCCACGGAAAACCTGCTCATGTGTTTGTTTGTTTTTTCCGTACCGGAAAGCTTCAATTATGAAAGTGCAAATGTCCCCAATAAAGTATCCATTCATTATATCTATAATTTTATTTTAAAAAAATCTTCAACTTTATTTTATTTATTATATTTAATGACAAGAAATGCAAACACTTGTTATTTTGTTTTCTACTTTAATTTTGATTACTTAGATTTTTTTTTTTACGTTTTTGTAATATAATTCCAGCCCAGGCTTTGTAAAATGAGCGGACTAAGAAGAATAAAAAAAGAAAAAAAAAAATGGGGAAGCTTAAAAATCCTAAACCAACATTTACAAGCTGTAAAAAAATAACCGCCGGATTAAATTTTTCACTTAAAGAGGTGATTTTCCGTATCGTAATGGTTTTTGAAAATGTACAATTTACAGAAATTGTAGCCTGTAGTATCCGGAATGCTGTTTGGAATGTAATCTAGAGACGACATAATGATCCTCCAAAGCAATTTTGCACCCCTTAACTAATACATCTGCAGTGTTTATCCATGATCACGGCACCCGCTTGTCTGATAACAATCACAAATGGGAGACAATTCACGTTTCTTTTTAAGGTAATATATACCCAACCATTAAACGTGCGCTGTTGAATGACCGTGTTGTGGGAGAAAAATCACGATGTGACAATCATGTAAATATAATTTGCTATCGCTGAGGATTTATTTTATTCTGATAGACACATACTCTCCATTGATTGCTTGCAGCCTTGTAAAATATAAGTACATAATAAACTACGCAGCCATCATCGTTTTTGTTGGGTTTTATATCCATAAAACTTCTAAATGCAACTTTGCACGATTTTAGGAAAAAGGAAAGAAATAAAGTGCAATAATGTGTGGTGCCGCTGGCGGGGATGTAGTAATTGATCAAACTGCTTAATTAAATGAAGATTAAAAAATTGTTGAAAAATTTAGAACCCTGTACTTTTTTTTTAGTTTTTTTGTAGCCAAACATTTTGATCATAAAATCATGTAGATTGGGATTAGTCTGTATCTCGAGTCCCCACCCATTGCTCAAACCACGGGACAGAAGAGTTTAGCTCATGCATGAGCATACGCACAGATTATACAAAGCCCGCCCCGCGTATGCTTGGTATCGGGCCCTTTATCGTTTTGGCCGTACCTTTAAAAACTTAGCTAAATCTTTGATCATTTCATATATTTTATATCTATTTAAGGGTCAGTGTCTGGGTCCTGTGAGCCCCAGCAATTGCTCAAATCACAGAAATGAAAAATTCAAATCTTGAACGAGAGCACACATGGCCAATGGGGTTCTCAGAATCTGGCCTCTCTAGATATCTGCATGGATTTTAAGGGGCTACAGTATATAAAAAGTATAAAAAATATATATAATGGTGACCTATACTTTAGAAAACACAAAGTTTTGATTGCAGGAAATCCAAATTCACCCAATGGAGCTGTGCATCGCCTTCATTTTACTAAGGAGCTCACACCATAGAGGTTTAGATGGTTCCACTGAACTCTACACCAAATCTGTTATCTATACATTGGCACAGTGCCATCGTCAGCCAATACTACAGTGAGCTGCTGATAAATTGATCGTAAGGCTCGTGCAGATGACCATGACAAGTGCAATCTGACCAATGTTAGGATATAGGGCCATGCACGTGTCCAATTTGTTGCTCGAAAGGAGTCTGAAAAAATTGCAGCACGCACGAGTTTGATCTGATTTTCGGATCACACTCAGCCACGCTGAGTACATGGAAAACATCGGACTGCACTCAGATGACATCTGATTACTGTCTTATTTACCTGGCCTCATAGCATGGAGAAGATGGAGACATTTTTTCCACCATCTTCGCCTCATCCAATAGTATCGGATCACACTCGGATCATACGCTGATCAGAGTATCGTTTGTATAATTTATGCGATTTTCTTGGAAGACAAAAAATACGCTCATCGGCATCTAGTCTTAGTTTTATGCAGTAAGCGCCTAAACTCTAGTGGCGTCTAACGGCAGCCAGAATTTTGTAATTTAACGCTATGACCGTATGCAGGACAGTGGAGGACTTGACTCACTATGAGAATATGCGCACACAACGTGGATTCACCTGAAATACCGTTCCAAAAAATGCTGAAAAGAATGAACATTATTATTATTCAATAGAGTGAAAAAAAACTACCAGAAAACAACAGTAAAAAAATACAAAAACAAACATGGGAAAATCCTTCTAAAAACTGCATGTGGCCAAAACCATAGGAAAAATACTCAGGAAACAACTGATAAAAGGACACAAAACCTCGGCAGGGTTCATCTGAGTATAAGTGCGCAGTCAAACGGCTGTATTACACTGACAATGGTCACATAGCAGTGCACGGACAGGCTGGCGGCTCTCCAGACCATTTATTTCTATGCAGCTGTCACGGTCTGTTTAGGAGAGCCGCCAGCCAGTCCGAGGATTGCGATGTGTTATACGGCTGTTTGACTGTGTCCTAAAAGACGAGCCTTACTGACACAACACCTATAAATGTGTTCTAATAATTAAGTAGCGCATCTTATTAAAAGTCTAAAAATCAAATGTAGCAGAAGTCGGCAGTCAGATGGTAAAAAAGAAGTTTCAATCCAAGTTTGAACCTTGATTTCAAATAGCATCATCTCATGACCAAAGTAGATTTTCCACCAAATAGGGATCAATAATAATGTCTGAACTTCTTTTGATATTTTATATTTTTTCTTTTTCCTTTTCTGGACAGGTACATTATACCAAGATAAGCTTCTTCATCAATGGACCAGAAGAAGATCTCACACCATTTGACACAAGATTTCTTATTGATCCCATTGCTGAACCTGATGCTGGGAGTTTGTTAAGACTTGGTCAAAGTATGAATGGTATGTATTGTATATCCCTATATTGGAAACCAATATTGTAATTATACTGTATGCTGGCAGCGTAGGTCACGGGATATATGATGTTGTTTGTGGGGTAGCCCTTTTAATAGTTGTTAGGCAGAAACTCCTATATTGCGCTTTATAAAACCCATCTCTGGCTTGTCAGTTTGCCAGCAATTGTTAGCTAGTCCAATCATTAGTGTAGTCCCAGGTGGTCTGCAGTGATAAAGGGTTTACTGACAACACTCCTGGTGGGTTAGAGTAGTTGGGAAGTTTATTATGACTTTCCTGCTTTCTAGGCTAGAAAATGGCAACTCTAGTGGTTTAGTGTAGTGAAGGTGTTTAAACTACATCCCTGGTGGGCTAGTGTTTTCAAGGTTTACATTTCTGAATACCTGTTGGTATATATCAGAGAAATGGTGGCTTCAAGGATCCTCAGTGTCATAGGGCAGTGATGGGTTCATTGTACAGTTGTGCTCAAAAGTTTACATACCCCGGCAGAATTTTTGCTTTCTTGGCCTTATTTCAGAGAATATGAATGATAACATGAAAACATTTATCTCCACTCATGGTTAGTGGTTGGGTGAAGCCATTTATTGTCAAACTACTGTGTTTTCTCTTTTTAAATCCTAATGACAACACAAAACATCCAAATGACCCTGATCAAAAGTTCACATACCCCATTTCTCAATACCATGTATTGCCCCCTCTAACATCAATGACAGCTTGAAGTCTTTTGTGGTAGTTGTGGATGAGGTTCTTTATTTTCTCAGATGGTAAAGTTGATCACTCTTTTTGGCAAAAAGCCTCCAGTTCCTGTAAATTCCTGGGCTGTCTAGCATGAACTGTGCACTTGAGATCTCCCCAGAACGGCTCAATGATATTGAGGTCAGGAGACTGAGAAGGCCACTCCAGAACCATCACTTTGTTCTGCTGTAGCCAATGGCAGGTCGACTTAGCCTTGTGTTTTGTATCGTTGTCATGTTGGAACGTCCAAGTAAGTCCCATGCGCAGCTTCTGGGCTGATGATTGCAAATTTGCCTCCAATATTTGCTGATAACGTGCTGCATTCATCTTTCCTTCAACTGTGACCAAGTTTCCTGTTCCTTTGTAGTTTACACATTCCCAAAACATCAGCGATCCACCTCTGTGCTTTACAGTAGGAATGGTGTTCCTTTCATCATAGGCCTTATTGACCTCTCTCTAACGTTTATGGTTGTGGCCAAAAAAGTTACATTTTGGTCTCATCACTCCAAATTACCTTGTTCCAGAAGTTTTGAGGCTTGTCTCTGTGCTGTTTTGCGTATTGTAGGTGAGATACTTTGTGGCATTTGCTTAGTAATGGCTTTCTTCTGGAGACTCTACCATGCAGTTCATTTTTATTCAAGTGCCTCCTTATTGTGCATCTTGAAACAGCCACACCGCTAGTTTTCAGAGAGTCCAGTATTTCAGCTGATGTTATTTGTGGGTTTTTCTTTGCATCCCGAACAATTTTCCTGGCAGTTGTGGTCAAAATTTTTGTTGGTCTACCTGACCATGGTTTTGTCTTTACAGAGCCCCTGATTTTCCATTTGTTAATCACAGTTTGAACGCTGCTGACTGGCATTATCAATTCCTTGGATATCTTTTTGTATCCCTTTCCTGTTTTATACAGTTCAACTACCTTTTCCCATAGATCCGTTGACAATTCTTTTGCTTTCCCCATGACTCACAATCCAGAACCGTCAGTGGCTGGATAAACGATGCAAGAGTCTGTCTGGATCCCAGAAACTCACTCAGCTTTTATGTACACACACTGATTACAAACAATCAAGTCACATGTGAGGATGTTACCTTTAGTAGCCACTCAAACCCATTTGTGTCAACATCTGTGCATGTTATGAGGCCCAAATCATCAGGGTATGTGAACTTTTGATCAGGGTCATTTGGATGTTTTGGGTTGTCATTATGATTTAAAAAGAGAAAACTCAGTAGTTTGATAATAAATGGCTTCACTCAACCACTAACCATGAGTGAAGAAGTTTTAGTGTTATTCATATTCTCTGAAAAAAGGCCAAAAAAGCAAAAATTCTGCCGGGGTATGTAAACTTTTGAGCACAACTGTATATCTTCCTACTGGTCTATGGCTATGAAGAAACTAATACCTATATCCTTGGTAGTCTAAGGCAAGGAATTTACTGCTAGCGGTATACAGCACTGATGGGTTCCACGTCTGTCTTCCTGCTGGTCTAAGACTATAGGTAGTGAGTTCTCCTTCAATGGAAGTCTTCAAACAGAGGCTGGACAGACAGTTGTCTGAGATGGTTTAGTGAATCCTGCACCGAGTAGGGGGTTGGATACAATGACCCTGGAGGTCCCTTTCAGCTTTAAGTTTAACATTTTATGATTGTATGATTAATGCCTATATCCTTTGTGGTTTGGGGCAGAGAATAAGAAGTTACTATTTCGAAAATTGGTGGAATAGGGATGAGAAGTTGCTGCTAGGGTACTTGGTAGACTAGGACACTAAAGTCATCAATGTCTATCTTTCTGCTAGTCTAGGTTTGGGAAGAGATTAATGTCTGGACCCTGGTTGTGTAGAGCAGATAAGAAGAGGTCACTGTTAGGATACCTGATGGTCTAGGACAAAAATGTTACTGATAGGTTACCTGGTGGTTTATGGTGATGGAGGGATCAATGTTTATCGTCCAGCTGGTCCAGGACTGGATCCACCTTAATCCATAGTGGTCTAGAGCAGAGAAGAAGAGGTTACTGTTAGGATACATGGTGGTTTATGGCTGTGAAGGGATTAATGTTTGACTTCCTGCTGATCCAGGGCTGGATCCACGTTATCCCTGGTGGTCTGGGGCTGAGAAGCAATTAATGTCTGGACTCTGGTGGTCTAGGGCAGAAAAGAAGAGGTTAGTATTAGGACATCTTGTGGTTTATGGCTGTGAAGGGATCAACGTTTATCTTCCTGTTGGTCCAGGGCTGGATCTACCTTGGTGGACATGGTGGTCTTGGACAGAGAAGAGATTAATGTACGAATCCCTGGTTGTAAAGAATTAAATATTGGTGAACGTAGACCAAGAAATTTTTGAAGCTGCTGATTAGGTTTCACTTATTCTGAGGCTTTCATAGAACTGTTCCATCAGGTTATTTTTTTTCTGAAGAGACTTTAAACATTTGAAAGTTACCAAGTCCTTTATTTCAGGGGCCTTCAGGATTCCTGTGTTTGCAGCACAACATTTCTCCATTAGAAGTATATGATTAATTGAAATCTAAATGCTTTAAAACACGCTGTGGACACTCCGAATCGGAGAACACTTTTTAGTCTTTATGTTGCGTCTTTAAAGAACAATTGTACCTATCTCTTCACTAATTAAAGGTGGCAGCTGGACTGGCTCATTACTTCAGCCTAATGAGGCAGCCTCCATACCACCTTGCTAATCAGAATAAAGGATGGTGCAAAACGTTCTTCAGAGAAAATATGAATCTTACTTTTCCAGTAAAGAATTAAACTCTGTTATCGTTAGGCCACGACACAAACTAGACTCATATATGAGCCTCTACTACAAATTGAAGGGTTAACATCAAGAAACGAAGAGGAATTAAACTTTTATTTCTTTTTATTATAACTTTTTCCAGCATGGAAAGTGAAGAAACTTTATAAATCATTTTATTAGGGAATTTGTCATCATTCCTGTAAAATCATTAGATTTAAGCGCCCTGCTTTTCCAGACTATTTGCTGCCTTCAGCTGCATTTATATCAGAACATGATCATTTGGAGTACAGATGATGGCAGTGACAGGCTCAGCTCAGCACCTGTATCACTCACTCTTGGGATAGGCTGCTACAGGAGATTATTCTGATAAGCAGAACACTCAGAGGAGGAGACAGGGGGCTGACTCTGACTAATCACTGCCATCATCTGTACTCCAACCACTTCCATCATCTGTACTTCAACAACTGCCATCATCTGTACTTTAACCACTACCATCACCTGTACTCCAAATTAGTATTTTCTCAATTTTCTTATATCAATGCAAAGGAAAGCAGGCAAATACAATAGGGAAAAGCAGGGATCTGGAAGGCACTTACATGCAATTTTATAGAAAAAATGTTTAGTTACTTTTTACATTTGATGTTTGTGCTTTATATGTCTGTAGGTGCAGAACAGTTTGTCGGAAGAATGCAAGATTTCCGATTGTATCAGGAGACGCTTACAAACAGGTAAGTGGTCATATTATTTAGTGAAATTTTTTTTATCATGGATAAGTTGTGGTAGTTGTTGATTGAAAATATTTTTTAATAAATATGTACTGCATTTTTTATATTTAACAACTTTTTGATGTTTGGAACATTATATTTGGGGACCGTTATACACTGGATCATCACATACTGGGCCCATCATACACTGGAGCATCATATATGGGGCCCATTATATATGGAGCATTATATGGGCCTTTCATAGACCGTAGCATCATATATGGGGCCCATTATATAATAATGAGCATTATATGGGCCCATCATACAGTGGAGCATCATATATGAGGACCATTATATATGAAGCATTATATGGGGCCCATTATATATAAAGCATTATATGGGGACTATTCTATGTGGAGCATTATATTGGGCCCATCACATACTGTATGGAGCATTATATGGGACTCATTATACTGTATGGAGCAATATATGCGGCACATTATTCTCTGTGGGGCCCATACTATACTGTTTGTAAAATTATATGGGGCCCATTAAATATAGAGCAATAAATGGGGCCCATCATATACTGGAGCATTATATGAAGCCCATCATGTACTGTATGGAACCTTACTGTATATCGGAACCATCTATGTATGGAGCAATATATGGGGTTCATTATTCTTTATGAAGCATTATATGGTGCCCACTATGCAATATGGAGCAAATGGAGCAATATATGGGCCTCATTATGCTGTATGGAGCAATATATGGGGAGTATTATATACTGTATGGAGCATTATATGGGGCCCATTATACTGTATGTGACTCACTATACTGTATGGAGCATTATATAGTGTTCATTATTCTGTCTGGAGCAATATATGGGGCTCATTATTCTGTATGGAACATTATACAGTATGTGGCTTATTATACAGCATGGAGCATTATATGTGGCTTATTATTTTGTATGGAGCAATATATGATAGGCCTATCATATACTGTGTGGAGTATTATATGGGGTCCATTATTCTGTATGGAGCAATATATGGGACTTATTATTCTGTATGGCGCACTATGTGGTGCCCATAATACAGTATGAAACAATATATGGGGCTCATTATTCTGTATGGAGCACTATGTGATGCCCATAATACTGTATGGAGCAATATATGGGGCTCATTATTCTGTATGGATCATTATATGGTGTTCATTATTCTGTATGGAGCAATATATGGGGCTCATTATTCTGTATGGTGCATTATATGTGGCTTATTATACTGTATGGAGCATTATATAGGGCTCATTATTCTATATGGAGGATTATTTGTGGCTTATTATACTGTATGGAGCATTATATAGGGCTCATTATTCTGTATGGAGTATTATATGGGGTCCATTATTCTGTATGTAGCGCTATGCCGTGCTCATAATACTGTATGGAGCAATGTACGGGTCTCATTATACTGTATAGAACACTATATGGTGCCACAATACTGTATGGAGCATTATATGAGGCCAGCTATACTGTATATGCCTCATTATACTGTAAGGAGCATTATATGGTGTCCAATATTCTGTATGAAGCAATATATGGGACTCATTAATACTGTATGGAGCAATATATGAGACTCATTATTCTGTATGGAGCACTATGTGGTGCCTATAATACTGTATGAAGCAATATACAGGGCTCATTATTCTCCATGGAGAGCTATGTGGTGCACATAATACTGTATGGAGCAATATATGGGGCTCAATATTCTATATGGAGCATGATGTGGTGCCCATAATATTGTTTGGAGCAATATATGGGGCTCATTATTTTGTATGGAGCATTATATGTGACCCATTATAATGTATGTGGCTCACTATACTGTATGGAGCATTAAATAGTGGTCATTATTCTGTTTGGAGCAATATATGGGGCTCATTATTCTGCATAGAGCATTATATGTGGCTTATTATACTGTATGGATTATTATATGGGGCTCAGTATTCTGTATGGAGCATTATATGTGGTTTATAATTCTGTATGGAGCTCTATGTGGTGCTCATAATATTGTATTGAACAATATATGGAGCTCATTATTCTGTATGGAGCATTATATGGGGCTTATTATTCTGTATGGAGCACTACATGGTGCCCATTTTACTGTATGGAGCTATATATAGGGCTCATTATTCTGTATGGAGGAATATATGTGGCTCATTATTCTGTATGGAGCATTATATGGGGCTTATTATTCTGTATGGAGCACTACATGGTGCCCATTTTACTGTATGGAGCTATATATAGGGCTCATTATTCTGTATGGAGGAATATATGTGGCTCATTACACTGTATGGAGGAATATATGTGGCTCATTATACTGTATAGAGCAATATATGGGGCTTATTATTCTGTATGGAGCACTATGTGCTGCCCATAATACTGTATGGAGGACCATACTGTCCGGTTTCAGAGCTATTGTAGAATTTACAATACATATCACTTATGTAATGTAAGAAGTAAGTGAAATCTTTGGCATTGTGCTATATCTATATTTCTCTGTCGTATCTGTGCATCATGAATTGTGGTATGTGTTAAAGGGGCCCATGAAAACTTGAGCCGGCCCTGTATACACATATATCATAAATACCAGGTCCCAGCTTCTAAAGTAATATTTCAAATAGCTCCACAGAAGTGACTTTAAAGGGTTGTCATCCGGGGCCCTCTTATATGAGCAGAAACAAAGTCTCTCACTTTTGAGTGCCCAGAATTATCGGTCTCCTTGTACAGCTTACTGATTTCAAAGGGAACCATGTAATCATTTCTATGCCCTGCAGTGTTGGGGCGCTTACTGAATTCCCTCATTGATTACTGAGAATAGCTAGGGGATCCCAGCAACACAACAATTTATAATTAATTAGCTTATGCTCAAGAAACTTTTCTAAAAAAAAAATGGATTGTCCAAAGCAGAAAACCCTTTTGAGTGGATTTTGACATTTCTTTTAAGGATAGAACTGGTTTGAATGGGATTTTTGGAACTTCAAAATTGATAGTCCATCTTTAGGATAGGCCTTTTAAGAGAACCTGTCACTAGGTCAAAAGTGGACAGTTTTTACACTTACGGTATTTTATTACTGCTTCTCCCCTGAGTATTATTTTGAGAACAAAAAATCTGCAGTACAGTTAGAGTTAAGGGCCTTTTAATTTAGAGCAATTTTTTTTGCAATGGGTGTGGCTCACAGGATCCTCTTGGGCGTGTCTTTAGGCTGCTATGCATTATTACCCTGTAAAGCAATGCTTCCTTAGTAAATACCAGAAAACATAGCAGCAAATCAATTTCTGGAACCATATTTCGAATTTAGAAAAAAATGGAATACTCAGTGCTGCAGTGGGTATAAAATAAAAGCAAAAACTGCCCACTTTGTAATAGGGTATGGATCACAGGTTCCTATTGGGCATGTTTTTAGGCTCCTCTGCATTATTACCCTGTGAAGCAACGCCCCCTTGGTAAAGACCAGAAATAGTAGCAGCAAATAAATCTCAGGAGCCATATGGCAGATTTATAATAAAAATGGAATATTCACCAACATTAGGGCCATCAATTTTGTATTCTATAAAAAGATCAGGCCATATTTTAGATGGATTCATATTTCCAGTTAACTCCCGATCAGCCAGGTAAATGGGGACGTGGAAATGAAAAGCTATGGGCAAACATCTCCCGATCCACATAGACCCTCAGTTTTGGGCAAACATCTCCCTATCCACACAGACTCTCAGTCTTGGGCAAACATCTCCTAACCCACGCAGACCCTCAGCTTTGGGCAAATATCTCCCAATCTGCACAGACCCTTAGCTTTGGGCAAACATTTCCCGATCCACACAGACCCTCAGCTTTAGGCAAACATCTCCCGATCCACACAGACCCTTTCCTTTGGGCAAACATCTCCTGATCCACAAAGACCCTCAGCTTTGGGAAATCATCTCCTGATCCACACAGACCCTCAGATTTGGTCAAACATCTCACGATCCACACAGACCTTCACCTTTGGGCAAACATCTCCCTATCCACACAGACCCTCAGCTTTTGGCAAACATCTCCCGATCCACACAGACCCTCAACTTTGGGCAAACATCTCCTGATCCACATGTAAGGAGGTGGCAGAGACCCTCATTTTCCCCCTCTCCCCTATAAGTTGGGCATGAGTGCCCCATGCGGTGCCCTGAGGGTTTGCCTATGTATTGTTGTCTGTGTTTATATGTCTGATATTGTATTATTGTGCATTGTATATTTCAATTGTATTAAGGTAGTGTAGGGATAGAAGAGGTTAACAAAAGGGGCCAGTCCAGCATGCTAAAGAGGCAGGAAGTTCCTGCTTCTGGAGCAGAGCCTGGGCAGGATTGCCCGACGCAGGACGTTTGTCCCAGTCTGGGACAGAAAGGACCCCTGTCTGGGGAATAAAGGCTGCCGCAGACTGCTACCACCTTCTGCTGGGCAGAGTGGATGGACCCTGGGACCGTCTTCAGAACGACTGTTATAGCGCTCCAGTTTGGAGGGGAACCACTGAAGCTGACCGGCCTCAAGCAGATACAGGGAAAAAGCAGGAGGCATTGTTTCATGTACAGTAAAGTTTTCCTGGTTAGATCAGAACTGTGCCTGTATTATTTTCCTGGATCTTCATCATCAGTGACTGCAGTGAGTGTGAAGAGAAGGTAATTGACTGTGTTGTGGGACTGGGAGCTCACCTGTCTTTTCAAGTGCAAGGGGCCGGGGTGTTTATGAACTGTTGCTTTAAATGGACTCGGTCATGACTACCACCCCGTGCCCCCTTGTTACACACACGACCCTAATCTTTGGGAAAACATCTTCCGATCCACACAGACCTCAGTGTTTGATCTATGACACTTGCATATGTTGGGGGTCATTGGGAAACATCGCTTTGCTCATCTCTTTTATCACCTCTAAACTCAGGAGTACTTTAATTACAAGATGCATTGATCTAAATTTGCCTTCTTATCAGTAGTTCATTTTTATCAGTGTAGATTTATTTCTAGGATAACCTTGCTTTGCTTTTCAACAGAGAAATCTTGGAAGTGTTTTCTGAAAAGTTCCTTCAACTGGCCATTCAGTCAGAATGCCGATGTCCTAGCAGCCACCCACGTCTTCACCCCCTGGATGGAAGGTCTTGCCTTCCAAATGGGGCATATAGCAAAACAAAGGACAAAGTGTTAAGGGTAAATCAAGATGCTCACCCGGTGTCCTACATGAATGATAATGATCTTCAAACTACATGGATTTCTTCTATTTTATCTACTTTGGATTTTGACAAAGGCATAAATATTATGTTGGATTTGACCAATGGACAATATCAGGTAAACTGCAATAATTTGTGTCATATATTATTACCATTTTTTCTTAGAGTACCATTGGTTCCATGGTGCTGGACATAAGAGAACGTTACATACAAAATACAAAGTCGCTAGTCGTTTCTTTCTCGTCACATGGTTACATGGGCAGCAGCTGTCATGATATCACAACGCAAATAGAGGGAAATTCTATAAAATTTGATTAGTTTGGAAATAATTCACTCATCCTTTCTAAATAAGTTATAATTATTTATTCCTACTTTTCACATATAAAAGTTTTTAGAGAGCATAGTCTGACACTTCCTTTTCTTTGTAACTCACTTATCAGCTTCACCGTGTAGACTGAGAAAGCATAAGCAGAGTCATCTCATTATCACTAGATGATGGACGAGTTGATGACAATTCTATAGTATAAGGCATGACTTTTTTTACTAAACACTATACATGCAAATATGTCTATCCCATCTGATATTTTCTGGTCTCCGGGATGAGGAGCGAATGTCCATCACTTCAAGCGCATTCTACAGACATTTCAATGTTAATTGAATTTAATTTACATCCGCTACCATAAAGCAATCACACCTTGCTAAATTATATAAAGGAAACACAGGAATAAATTACAGTATGTGCCTTCAATATGGCAGCCAAAGTAAAGTCAACTTGCTCCTCATCTGTCCGGCAACAACAGCTCACTTGCTCCTTTTGCCCCTTACCTGGTCCTCTGCCTCTTCTCCTTTTCTGGCTCCAGTCTTCTTCTTTTCAATCTTCAATTTTTGCCACCTCTGGCTCTTACATGGCATCACATGATGTAATGACAAGCACCAAAGAGTGAAGACTAAAGAGAAAAAGCCTTGACTCAGAGGGAGAAGCCAAGATGAGTGTAATTTTTTTAAATCTTTTATTCCTCTCTAAGGCCCTGAAAAAATCCAGTAAAATATTGGTTGGCCACCATTTTGCTCAGTTTGATTAAATTGAAATGCAAAAAAATATAGATTCTGGGAAAACTGATTTTTTTTTGGTGAAACTTGTAGCGAGTTTGAAAACCTTTTCCTTTTTGGGGCAAAAAAGCATTGACTCATCTATATTCTAGCTTGTTGGACAATTTCTAGAAAATTGGAGCTGTTGGCCACTATGTAATTAATAGAGTTCTAAAACTAGTGCACCCTCAATTCTGAAGGGGTTGTACCATGGACGCATGCAATGGTGCACAAAGGAAACTTCATTTCATTCTAACCAGGGGACACCATAGCCCCATTTTGGCGACTGATGGGGTCGTAGTGGTGTAACCTCCATCGATCCTGTTGATAGACCTTCATTTGCATTTAGACTTCACCCCCGTAACTCAAAAAGTCATAATGAATTTGAAAATGTGTTTCTTAAAACCTCAGTCGAAATCAGGGGTTAGATCATCACAGTGATGTCGAATTTTAGATAAATTACTTAGTTCCTATAATAATTTATTTATATTACTGTTTGATAAACCCAAAAAATGTTCTCCCATCCCTCTCCCAAATAAAAGACATACTTGTTCTACAGCTTATACCAAAATATTCAGTGTCCGAAACCTGGTTGCAACAATATCTTATTTGTCTTCAATCATTCATGAAGTTCACTACATCTAGACATTCGATATCCTCCTGCGCTTGTTCTGTAATTCTGCTTCCTTTTATGGTTCCTGCAGATTAATAGCCTCCTAAGCTAAATACTTTATCTTTCAACTCCCTCTTCTTCTGTATATATCCCTATAGTGATTATGATGTATGCTCATAATTATCTTGACTAGTGTTCTTATAATTCTTAGCTAATTAGTGTCGCTAAATGCTGCACAGGCAAAGTCAACAATGGTTATTCGCGGCATCCTATGAATATACAGTATAACTATTCAATGCCAGTTACTCTACAGGATTTCTTACAAACATCTGCTTACAGACTATTTCTGCTGCTGCATATTTGGGCATAAAACAGATTACAGTAAAGTCCTGACTCCTGAGAACATTTATTAAAAGGAGAAAAAAAATGTCAAAATTCCGTATGTTTACCGTAATTGTTTTTTTTTTGAAGGACAGATAGGGGCGTTAGTAAAGAAAAGTGTAGAAAAATTATAGAAAACTATAGAAAATAATATTTGCCCCATTGTTATGTTTTCTCATATCAGTATACCTATTCCTGACATTGTACTTGGCCCCTGGGAAGGCTGTAAGGACATGTAGGCCGGTAACCTTTCTCTTCTTCTTAGCACTGAGTTGTCTATGAAGGGGTGGAGTTTTATGTAGGTTTGAACCACCCATGAGGACCAAGGATGTGGTTAAGATAAACAGGCAATTTCTAAAAGATCCAATGCCTGCCTTCAGGGGAGGACCAAAGGGTAATGAGGAAGGGTGGTCGTGTAGGTTACCTTTGGATAGGTGCAACTTTGAGAGAAAAAAGAATAAGATAGGTGAATGAGGGGGAATAGAGCTAATGGGCCTAACTCCGGATACTTGGTAAGATGTGGTCCTCATGAATTATACATGTGTGGAAAGGACAGGGATGAATTAAAAAGAGGAGTAAGGTTTCTGTTGGGTTGGAGTTTTATGTAGCTTTGCACCACCCAAGAGGAACAAGGAAGTGGTCAAACTCAGTATGCTACTATTATTGGCACAAGTACCTAGCACATGCCATGCCTCCTGGAAAGAAACTATGGGTAGTCAATGTAGGTGGTCATTTAGGTTATCATTGGGTGGGAGTAATTGTTGGATTTAAAAGAAAATCCTAAGATAGTTGAAGGTTTGAGGGCAACAAAGACAGGAGAAGAGCTAGCAGAGCTAATGGTTCCAATTCCACATACTGTATTTGGTAAGATGCTGATCTTGTGATATAACCTATATGTGTATGAAAGGGAATGGGTTGTAGAAAACTGTTGGGTTTGTAATATATATTGTATACATCGTAGCTCCTGGATCAGTCTTAGAATGGAGACGAAGCCAAGATTGTACAGTTGTAAATGTAAGGGAGGTGGGAAGGTAACATTTCCAAACAGGCTTAACATGATATGAACATGTATTTAAATACATGATATGTGCATGTACCTAAATATGGAATAACAAAGAATAAAAAACTTTGAATAATACAGATAATAAATTATGATGCAAACAAAAGTGCTCCTGTCATGGTCTATGGAGTTTGTGGGATTAGGTAGTTCAGAGGTTAATCTGGATGGCCTCACTCTAAGATTCTGGGAGGCTTCTTATAGCCTCATTGTGGGGCCATTCCCTGTCGCTTATACTCTGACCCTTGACTGAGTGTGTTTGACCCTGTTGCGCCTGTGCCAGTGCTTTGTGCCTGTGCTACGTTACGTCTGTCTTGTTCTGATTTGGTTTTGTCTCTGTTACGAGTTTTGCCTGCCCCCTTTGTACTGTGCTGTCCTCTCCGAGTATGACCTCTTGGCCATGTCCTGACTATCTATTCTGTCTATGGCCTTTGGTAACTTTGTCCCGTAATTACCCTTCTAGGAGTTTTCCCTCAACTCCTAGCTCTCTGGAGATTAGGCCACGCCCCCAGCAGTCACGTGCTTCAGGTCCTGTTTGTCTGAAGCACACAGGTATCTTTGGGCACAGTGTGTTTTTACTCAAGACACGCGCACTGGTTCAGTGAGGAAGTGCAGTGTGGTGTTCCTGATAGCACCCAAATACAGCATGATACCGCTCCATTCAGTATAATGGCCTCAAATAATGTTCTATATAGTATAATGGATCCCACATAGTCCTCCATACAGTATAATGACCATAAAAAGTGTTCTATGTAGTATAATGGGTCCTCTGTACAGAATAACAGGGCCCTGCATTTACTTTCATACAGTATAATGGCAGCACATAGTGCTCCATACAGTATAATGGCCACAAAAATTGCTTCATACAGTACAATGGCCCCACATAGTCCTTCATACAGTGTAATGGCCCCACATAGGTCTCTGTACAGTATAATGGGAAGGACATAGTGCTCCATACAGTATAATGGCCACAGATAGTACAAGATAAAACATAATAGGCCCCACATACTGCTCCATACAGTATAATGGCCCCACATAGTTCCTTATACAGTATAAATGACCCAGATAGTACTCCAT
Source organism: Oophaga sylvatica (assembly GCA_033576555.1). Classification (NCBI taxonomy): domain Eukaryota; kingdom Metazoa; phylum Chordata; class Amphibia; order Anura; family Dendrobatidae; genus Oophaga; species Oophaga sylvatica. The sequence continues at coordinate 529,883,873 of JARQOD010000005.1, read as the reverse complement.
ACAGTATAATGGTCTCACATAGTGCTTTATATAGTATAATGGCCCCACAGAGTGCACCATACAGTATAATGGCCTCATATAGTGCTCCATACAGTATAATGGCCCCACATAGTGCTCCATACAATATAATGGCTCCATACAGTATAATAGGTACCACATAAAAAAATACTCATCTCTGCATGTTCCCCTGCTGGTGTCTTCAGATCCTCTGCACATCTCGGTACAGCGGTTACAATGATGTCATCATGCCTGCTGTGCTGAGATGTCAAACGGAGAGGAGGAATGATGGAAGAGCGAGTGTCAACTAAATCTCCTTCCTCCATTATTGCTTTCAACTAATGGATCCAGGATGCTAATAAAATTGAAAGTACGATGCTGGGTAAAAGTGCGATGGACCCACCTGGTGTCGTGGGTAAAATATATTCACCCTGTGGGTTAGATTTGGCTCACAGGTCAGAGTTTGACATATGTGGTCTGGAACAATGTCATCTTTACAGAGTGACACATGTATAATGTCAAGGCAGAAATACTAATCAGATAGGGTGCCGAGGATGCCGAGGATGCCAGCAGGAAGGAAAAGGCTCCCATGGCTCTGGTGGCCTTGGACTACCGATGTTACTGCTGGACCAGGGTACTATATATTATTTTGCTCTGCTGTAATATGCATACCACTCAAATGTACCTACAGTAAGGATCAGGGTCAAGATTCAGGATTTTTCTGGTAAACAGGTAAAATTAGGGTAGCTGCAATATTAGGTACCGTTATTTACACTTGTCCTAATATTAGCATGAAAACAAAACTTATTTTATTTTGGAATTTCCAATTACAGGGTGAATTAAATCTGCCATAGGCATTGGGTTACTTACGATCAAGGCATATAAATGGCTAATCACCCACTGTGACAATCTTTGTTGTTCACTTTTGCCTTATTTTGTTAGAAATTGTAACAAAAGCAGACTTTGAAATGTATTTTGAACATCTGCTCTGCTCAAATAATCTTTTTTTTCAATTAAGACACCTCAAAGTTGATTTTTTTTTTGCACAATTCGACCAAAGCACAAAAATGTAAATTAAAGTCTCAAAGATTAAACAAATTACTTTGATTTATTATTAGTGATCGGCGAATCTGTTGATATTGAAATCCATCAATTTGCTCAAATTTACAAAACAAACTTCCAAAAAATTGGACTTTATCAAATCCAATTTTTTTGCATAATTCAAACCAAATTTAATTCACCTTGAACCATTTATTTTGTCTCTGCAAATACTACAAAGTTTCCAATTGTCCTGAAAAGATGTGTATAGCACTGGGGCTTCCAAGGACTGTATTGATCACCATTAATGTTCATAAATGCAAACATAACCTTAATAATGTCAAAGTAACCTCACAATATATGGTTATGGGTAAACATATAGTACTTACTCTTCACTGCTGTCTTGTCTCACACATTTTCTGTAAAGTTTATTTAATGTTTTAATGCTTTTTTTCCTTTTTATCACTATTGATTAGGTGGTATGTAGGATTAGGAAGCTTTTTATTAATTAAGACACCTCTGTGTGTCCTGTGCCAGAAATCTTACTCCAATAATTTACTTAGGTAATAGTGATGCAGAACACTTTTCAAGCTGTGAGTCAGGATAGTCAAGGAGCCCAAGGTCAGAAGCCAGGAGATTACGTCATAAACAGAAGGAAGAGACAAAGGCGTAGTCAGGTAATATTCCGAGGTCAGAATACTAAGAGGATAGCAGATCAGAGCAGAAGGGGTTAAAGAGACAGATTTTCGTAGCGAAGTACATGGTCATTCAACAAAAGATCTACAAACAGAACGCAAGACACAGAAGAATAAACCACACAGTAGCTGAATGTACATCTGGCAGAGATCTGGGAGAAACAGCTCAGTTAAGTAGCCTGTCAATCATCTGGGACAATGAACACCTGGAGACAGCTGACATCTCCCAGTCTCAGATTGTATATGATAGCTTCAGCATGCCCCTGTACCAGATTGGACGGCTGAGCTGTCAGTAACTGCATACCAAACACACTGAGGGGTGGAACCGTGACAGTAAGGTTTTTGGCATAAGGAACGTCACATCTTGTCATAAACTAGAAGGGCATCCTACCCCCATTGTGCCCTCATATCTCCCTAGCGCCAGCCATTTCGGTATAGCATGGAGAAACTAGTGTGAAAATGCCAAAAGTTGCTAAAATTTTTACGAAACTCCAAGTTGAGGATTTTGAATCAGGGCCCAAATGTTAAAAACCTTTTTTTGAAAGATACTTTTTCACAAAGGATTATTATTATTATTATTATTATTATTGTTATTTATTATTATAGCGCCATCTATTCCATGGCTCTTTACATGTGAAGAGGGGTGTACATAATAAAAAACAAGTGCGGTAATCTTAAACAATACAAGTCACGACTGGTATAGGAGGAGAGAGGACCCTGCCCGCGAGGGCTCACAATCTACAAGGGATGGGTGAGGATACATTAGGTGAGGACAGATCTGGGTTGTGCAGTGGTTTGGTGGATCGGTGGTTACTGCAGGTTGTAGGCTTGTCGGAAGAGGTGAGTCTTCAGGTTCCTTTTGAAGGTTTCCACGGTAGGCGAGAGTCTGATATGTTGGGATCAAATCTATTTAAAAAGAATGTGTCTAACCAAAAGTGTGGTTTCAGGAATGCTAAGCACATCTTTATACAACCTCAGCTGGTAGAAGATGGACCTACATAGCATTTCTCAGCACATTTTTTTGCCTTTTTCTGCCGGGGATGAATCTGTATGCTCACAACTAGCAGCCTGGTTGACTGGAACACTGTGCAGTTTCTCCACTTGTGAAATCTGTTGCGTAAATAGCAGTCATGTGAATGGAGGGGTAATAAGAAGGCTATCAGTAGACATTTCTCCTTGTTGACACAGTATTTCGCCAACGTAATTTTTTTAAAGTTTTTCATTTTCCATTTTTAATTTTTATTGATTGGATCATACATTCAAAATTCTTACTTTATCCTGCACCCTCACTATTCTGTCCAAAAATTTCCAAGGGCACTTCACTTATTGATAATTATTTCCTAGGTACAGACAATTTATGGCATGAGGTCAATTTTAGAAATGCAAAAATCTTCTATAAACAATTATAAAAAATACGTTTTCTGCATTTTACTTACATTTTTAAAGTGACTATTTACAGTGTATTCTTTATTTTTCAGATATTTTACGTTACTATTCAATTTTACAGCTCAATGCCAAAAGCTTTAAAAATTCAAAGAAAGAAAAACAGAAATTCCTTCTGGGAGGATTGGCAATATTTTGCAAGTGATTGTCGTGAGTTTGGAATGGAAAATAATGGCATTTTAGACAACCCAAATTCTGTAAATTGTCTTCAGTTTTCCAGGTAGAAAGAACTGTTCACTATGCAATTTTTTTTTTACAAATTTTACAATTTTATGTTTAGGCAATTTGTTTATGTCACTTTTTAAAATATTCACATAGGAGAGATTGACACAGAAATTACTAAAGAAAACCAAATATTTAGACTTGAGAGTCCTCAGTGGTTGATACCTTTTAATGGCTAACTGAAAAGATGGTAACAAATTGCAAGCTTTCGAGACTACTCCGGTCTCTTCATCAGGCAAAGACTAATACAACATCTGAAGAATCACATATTTATACACAAGAGGACACAGGAATAGTGCAATAGGTAAGACAAGTGACGTGAAGCAGAACTGTCATTATGGCAGAGGAATGAACATAAATATTGGAACAGATCATAGATAAGGAGAGAGTTTTATTACCCTCTGATTGGGGTCTGGTGTTGTGTTTTGATGCCCCTAGAAGGTCAGAGACGCAGATTCCTTAATTGATATAGAATGACATGAATCCATGTGACACGTTCATTCCAGCACTAAGAGTGTCAAAGGTCATCATAAGTTTGTATTCCCAAACCTTTCTATCTTTCTCAGATTTGAAGTTAGATTTTAATACCAGTAATTCCATATCCATTATGCTATGACCGGGCATACAAAAGTGTTTTGCCACAGGTAAATCCATTCTTCCACGGACAAGATAAAGATACCCAACTCCCATCAGGACTACAAGATCCCAGGTACTTTCAGCTGCATCACATCTAATGTGGTGTACCTAATTATATGTACTAAATGTCCAACTGGGGGTCTGTATGTGGGGGAGACCGGGCAAAAACAGAGAACAAGGATGAATTCTCATCGCCACACGATAAGAGAAAAAAGAATGGATTTACCTGTGGCAAAACACTTTTGTATGCCCGGTCATAGCATAATGGATATGGAATTACTGGTATTAAAATCTAACTTCAAATCTGAGAAAGATAGAAAGGTTTGGGAATACAAACTTATGATGACCTTTGACACTCTTAGTGCTGGAATGAACGTGTCACATGGATTCATGTCATTCTATATCAATTAAGGAATCTGCGTCTCTGACCTTCTAGGGGCATCAAAACACAACACCAGACCCCAATCAGAGGGTAATAAAACTCTCTCCTTATCTATGATCTGTTCCAATATTTATGTTCATTCCTCTGCCATAATGACAGTTCTGCTTCACGTCACTTGTCTTACCTATTGCACTATTCCTGTGTCCTCTTGTGTATATATATATATGTGATTCTTCAGTTTTTGTTTTAGTCTTTGCCTGATGAAGAGACCGGAGTAGTCTCGAAAGCTTGCAATTTGTTACCATCTTTTCAGTTAGCCATTAAAAGGTATCAACCACTGAGGACTCTCAAGTCTAAATATTTTTCTATCTACTGGCTAACACGGTACGAAGATACACATCTTTCCTATAAAGAAAACCAAGAATGGAAGCCTTTAGCACTTCAACTAAGGGTGGATTCCTTCCAAAAACAGCACCACACCTGTCCACAGGTTGTACATGATGCAGGAGCTTAACCCTATTCACTTCTATAGTGCTGAGATGCAATACCACACACAACCTGTTAACAGGTGTGGCGCTATTTCTGGCCAAAAGCAGCCAAGCTGCTCTAACTCTGCACAACTAATTTTAATTTTACAATGGTGGATTTGGTTCTCTGTAGAAAATATATGCTTACAGAAATCATGATAATTTCAAACAAGGAGCCTGCCATCCTTTAAAGACATGGAAAACATATAAAAATAAGTAATTTAGTCAATTTTATGCACAATTTGGGAACTGTACTAGTTTTTATGCTATAGGATTGTTTTGTTGCTTTACATGATGTTTTACGTCTCATTCAAATGTCTGTTCCTAGTAACACCCCTTATTCTAATGGAAATGTGACCCTAAGCCTTCAGACTCCAGAACCGAATCATCGGCCAGGTTACAATGATTTTTATAACAACCAGGAACTTCAGGAGTTTGTGAAAGCGTCTCTAGTAAGGATTCAATTAACTGGTCAATATCACACACTGGACTCTAATGTGAATTTCCGATATCGGTATTATGGAATTCGTGAAATTACCATCAGTGGAAGGTAAGGTCATGTTATCTTTCCATCCGCCTGGTAGCAGCAATGTATTTGTGTAGTATGAAAAATAGACACTCATTTAGCATATAACTTGGAAAATGTGAATAGATTTGTCTTATACATCATGAGAAGAGATGCACTTCATGACTTCTCGTGAGACCTAGTCATGACTAGGCTTCCCATACTGACATTGTAAGGCCTAGTCAGGACCCAGGGCACCGAAGATCCTTCAGGAGTAATGGAAGCTCATAGGTGAGTGTCAGGAAGAGGCCTAGTCATTGAGATCATGAAATTATAAGGCCTAGTCTACACCAGAGATGCTAAAGAGCCCTGAAAAGTCATGAGAGCTCTTTAGGCAAGTGCCGAGGAGAGGCCTGGTGATTGACATCATGACATTGTAAGGCCTTGTGAAGAATATGGGGGGATTTAATGGCAGCTGTAACACGACACCTGGCTCAGCAGGTGGTCCAGCCACACCAGCTAGTATCCAAGCTCATACAGGATGACCTCCTGTGAAGCCCACGCTGTGTAACTGCTTTGTTCAGTCAGATAGGATTTCATAAAGAGATTTAAGGAGGATATTGAGTAATCATACATCCTAGTCACATGCCGGTTACATTTTCGAGATCTCTGGAATGGGCCGAATGCTTTCCAGGGTCTCGATCCATTCTAGCACCTCAGAATGGGGAGTTAGACAAAACGGCTAGTGAAAGCCAAGTAGCAATCAGCGTTGTGTCTCCAAGCGTTATGTATGGAGGTCTAGTCATTGATGCCATGACACTGTAAGACTTTTTCAATACCAGAGGTGCTAAAGAGCCCTGAAGAGTGCCAGCGGGATGCCTTGTCATTGACATGTATTGCTCTATATTGTCATGACGTTGTGAGCAGGTCGGAATGAATGTTGGGACAGGTGATTAGGCCTTACATGACATTATGTTCTGATATCATGATGTTATGAGGGCTAGACAGTATCAGAAGCACCAAAGAGTCATGAAGAATTTGCCATTTTGCTGAATTTGAGAGAATCAAATAACAAAAACAATTCCGATTTTGGTACATCTGATTTTTTTGGTGAAATTAAAAGCAAATTTTATTTACTTTGAAATGATTTGCTCATCTGTAGGGAGTATATAATATTTATTGTTTTTCATTCCCTCACCTCCTTACATTTATTATGCTTTGGATTTCAACTCATAATAAACTTAATAAACAGCTATTCGGGCACTTTAAATCTGGACCAATTTTACTCCGAGCAAATCAAATCTGGCAAGTAAAATAAATCTCAGGAGATTTGCTTATCTCTAATAATAACATATGTGGACATCCATGTACTTTACGTAGGGTAGCATGGAATTGTTTAAATCCCGCACCCAGTTTCACATGGAAACACTGTGGCCCTGCTGAACTTGCCTGCTTTTTGGCAGAGTTTCCACAAGTCCACCTCTTATTTGGTCTGGGACAACATTGAATTTTCCATGTCTGTAACTAAAAAATAAGGTCAGCCATAACAAATTCAGTAATTTTGGCTGCTATATATTTGGAAGTTTTTTTTTACTTGATGTTATAAACTTTTCTGCACACAGCCACCATTAGTGGGAGCTCACTAGATTTGGCTTATAAAGCTACTATTTAACTTAAAGGGAACCTGTCACCAAATAAAAATGCTATTACCTTGTAGGTATGAGGTTAATCTGCAGGTTAATAGCGTTATTAACCTGCCCGACGCCTGTGATTAGCCAAACTCTGCCGGGAGAAAACTAACTTTATTCCTCCCAGCAGTTTTACGGTCAGTCATGGGGTCGGCTACAGCGAGGGATCAGTCATCGCTCTGAGTATATAGAGTGGCGGCTGTACCGCACCCCTGACACTGGCTCTGCATTGGGCAGGCTTTCAGTCAGTTTCGGGTTGTGGTTACAGCCGCCACTCTATATACAGTACTTTTGAACAGCAAAGACAAATATGACATTCTGACTAAAATCTGTGTTATTCTCTTTTCCTCACACACTAATGATCTTCACTGCTGTAATGTTACACACTATACAGATTCTTCATTTTTTTATGACTTTTGTTCCCTATCTCTATGGCTGCGACTTTTGACGTCCTCTTGCTTTACAGATTCATATTAATGTGGCTGCTGCATTCCCTGCCTCAGCTTTTATACAGGCTATCATAATCCCTTCTGATTGGCTGGGCTATACCACATGATGCGATAGCTTCAAAGCATAATGAAGACGTCAGCCCTGCTAGAGATCCGAGGTCACGTTATGCTTCCTGTGCTGATGCAATCTTCAGGACTATGCAAAATGGCAGTGGTCACTTTAGGTGATTCACCTGAAGTGAATCATGAATTGTTTGAATTTTCCAAATTACTAAAATTTTGACTAATTTGCACCAATCGATTCACTCATCTCTACTAGCTACGTCTTTTTATAGGAGCAATAATCTGTACGGTATGTGCATCATTACCCGGGAAACTGTATTGAAGTTGAAAATAACAATTTGCAAATTATTTTTTATTGACTCAAGGACGTGGATTACAGAACATCGACACTTCACTAAAGGAGAAGAGCGCTTTGCATTTGCAGCTAGTTTAATTATATTTCCTTATAATGGATGTTTTACTTATCCTGTACTCTCAACACATTAGAGGCTCCATAAAAGTTGCTTGATTACACTGTCATTGTCTGAGAAATGTCACTACTGACTACAGATAACTAGTTCATTCTCTATTGCAGATGTAATTGCCATGGGCATGCTAATTCTTGTGATACGAGTGTTTCACCTTACAAGTGCCTATGTGACACCAAGAGCTTCACCGAGGGAGATAACGTAAGATATTTAATTCTTATGCTTTGTAACATTTTTTTTTAATTAGTAGAGAATTGCAGATGTTTCCACTTATAGAAGTTAAATTTTCACTATAAGACAAGAATTTGCTATTAATATGTTATTGTGTCCTTGTCCCCTTACGTCACTCACTATACTTTAATTTTTCTTGCCAGTTTTTACCCCTCTTAAATGACTATTATTCATTGAAACTTCCAACCAAATTTTACAATAAAGGTCTTGAAATCCCCCTTCCACTACCCTCGTAGAGAGTTTTGTGCTAATAGAGGGAGTTCCTACATTTGTGGAATATATACATTAGCTAGACCAGGAGTCTCAAACTGCATTCCTCGAGGGCCGCAAACTGTGCGTGTTTTCAAGATTTCCTTAGCATTGCACTAGGTGCTGGAATCATTATCTGTGCAGGTGATTAAATTATGCCCTGTGCAATACAAGGAAATCCTGAAAACATGACCTGTTTGCGGCCCCTGAGGAATGCAGTTTGAGACCTCTGAACTAGAACAAAGAAAGTGTCTGCAAAGAGTGTCTCCCTCATTCTGGAGGACCCGCAAGCCAGTGTATATAACCAATGATTGAAAATTGTGTAATGTTTTTTTCTCCCAGTGATGGCGCTGCAGAGAAACTGAACACCTACTGCCAGGTTTCCTCAAAGATTATAGTGTATCACTGGTGGTCACAACAGCAGAACATCCTATTATCAGCCCACCATCCGGCCCTATTCTTCCTTTGGTCTTTTCTTTCCTCTAGAATGTGATGTCCTCTTTTGGGCACCTTCACTCTACTCCAGGGGTTTTCTCTTGAATACATCTGCAATCACACTCTGTATTCCTAAAATCAGAGATGTAAGATGGTACAGATATAGGGGCCACTGATATGACAGCCATAGCGCAAAACCATGATTGCACCATGCAAATGGCATGTTCGCAGCTGATACATCGGTAAACTAATCAAATTTGCAGATGATGCAAAGCTAGGATGGATAGCTAACACTAGAGAAGACAAAGGATTCGGAAGGATCTAGATGAGCGCGAACAATGGGCAGCAACTAATAGAATGGTATTTAACAGGGAAATATAGAAGATTCTACTTCTGGGCAAAAAAAATGAAAATTACATCTATAGAATGGAACTAAGTAACAGCACGTGTGAAAAAGACTTGAGTATACTAATAGATCACAGACTGCACATGAGTCAACAGTGTGATGCAGCAGCAAAAAAGGCAAACACAGTTCTAGGATGTATTAAGAGAAACATAATGTCTAGGTCACATGAAGTAATTATCCCCCTCTACTCCTCCTTGGTCAGGCCTCATCTGGAATACTGTGTCCAGTTTTGGGCACCACATTTTAAAAAAGACATCAACAAACTGGAGCAAGTTCAGAGAAGAGCTACCAGGGCAGTGAGCGGACTGCAAAGTATGTACTATGATGAACGGTTTAAAGGATCTGGGAATATTTAGCTTGCCAAAAAGAAGGCTAAAAGGAGTCGGAATAGCTGTCTACAAATATCTGAAGGGCTGTCACAGTGTAGAGGGATCATCATTATTCTCATTTGCACATGGAAACACGAGAAGAAATGGAATGAAACTGAAAGTGAGAAGACAGATTAAATATTAGAAAAAACTTTTTGACAGTGAGAGTGATCAATGAGTGGAACAAGCTGCCACGAGAGGTGGTGAGTTCTCCTTCAATGGAAGCCTTCAAACAGAGGCAGGACAGACATCTGTCTGAGATGGTTCAGTGGATCCTGCATTGAGCATGGGATTGGGTACGGCGACCCTTGAGGTCCCTTCCAACTCTAACCTTCTATGATTCTATGATCGGTATCGTAAAGGCCCAATAGTCTGTACGACAGCTCCATACACTGCACCATGTGCATAAACCCTAAAGGCGAGATAAGTAACAGAAACCCTTGATAGCAAAAGAAGATTTTTGATTTTGTAGCGAAAAAAAAAAAATTCTTCCACCTAGCAATGATTTTTAATAACCCCTTACATCACTGTTATCTAGAATAAATTAACATTTCTTCGATAAACAGCGCACACCGTGGCAATAAAAACTTTCCCCGCTCTTCAAACACTAGAAGCAATCTTTTCCAGACTTGATAACAATAAGTGGGATTCTAGTCTTTCATTAGCGGCACTGGCGAGATCAAATTAATTGAGAGAGCTTTCCGTAAAACCCACATATGCACCTTTCTGGAAATAACAAGCAAATTGTTTTATTGTTACATTAAATTTTAATATTACATTTCCAGTGTCTTCTTTCCGCGGAAGCAAATTAAATAAATCTTTTGATATAAAGACATATCTTTTTACTGCTCGGAAAATTGCCTTAATCATTTAAACACCGTGCCCTCCTGTAGCTAATATTTTTCATGCCTTTTAGATTTTCTTGCAGGCAGGTATATCTTGTTTTGCAGACTTCCAGGTTGGTGTTGTTTCTTATCTCGCCACTCTTTTATGTCGTCTTATAATATAATTATCAGCGCATTACATGGCAAATTTGTTTTGACTAAATTTTGCTTTTGGAATGAAATTATTTTATTTTTTTCCTTTTTTATTATTTAATATTCTGACTTCAAAGGCATCACATAGTCATTTCCTCGAAATGATTTATATATTTTTGTGCGTGTGATAAAAAAAAGGTGAAACCTATGCAAATAAGTTTTGATAGAAAATAATAAAGCACTAGCAGATAATAAAAACGTGAAATAAAAAAAAGAATTATAATAAATTCAAATGAGAAATATAGTATATAAGGGCTTATTGCTTGCTGCAATATTCCACCTCTTCATACTAGTATTTGATAGAAAAAAACAATGCTTTAATTACTGCTTTAAAGGGGTTGGCATGGATTCGAAAAAAATGGCTTCTTTCCTGCAGAAAAGCACTAGACCAGTACTAAGCTGCAATACCAGACACAACCTGTGCAAAGGAGGGGCACTGTTTTTAGACAATAGCATTCATGTTTTCACATCCTTGAAACCCGTTTTAAATCTGTTGGGATAAATTTATGAGTGAGCTCAATCAGCAATGTTGTAAATTTGCAGAACAATGAATGAAGAGGGGCGCGGTTAGAAAACTCCTTTAGAGAGGAATTTTCGCCTGTTTTGCGGCAGTTCCGAATAAAACATAGTTTCTCATTTTTAATTTCTCATCATGTTACGGAAATATTGGTTTGTAATTGTAAACTTTTAAATTCTAATTTTCTCCTTCATCCAAGGGGGCATTATCAGAAATTCTTTTGTTTGTGTGGGGACACTATTTAAATTGCATGACATTGAAAGATTATTAGCAGAATGTGTCATGCAGGGGGAAAAAAAATGTCAGACTCTGTGTGAGACATGTAATGATATTACTAACATCTACTGTAGTTACAAGCAGGGGTGTACAGCAGAGCTGTGTGTCATTCCAAGCACCTCTACATCTGCAGCTCTCACCCCACAGCATTGTCAATGTGGGGGGAGTAGACCAGAGCTGAGTGTCATTACAAACACTTCTACTTCTGCAGCTTTCATCCCAAGGCAGGTCAGTGTAGGGGAGTAATGCAGATTTGAGTGTAATTCCAAACACTGCTACATTTGCACTCTGCAGCTCTTGTGCTACAGCATTGTCAGTGTGAGAGTAGACCAGAGCTGAGTGTCATTACAAACACTTCTACTTCTGCAGCTTTCATCCCAAGGCAGGTCAGTGTAGGGGAGTAATGCAGATTTGAGTGTAATTCCAAACACCACTACATCTGCACTCTGCAGCTCTTGTGCTACAGCATTGTCAGTGTGAGAGGAGTAGACCAGAGCTGTGTGTCATTACAAATAACTCCACATCTGCAGATTTCATCCCACAGAACTGTCAGTGAGGTGGAAGTAGAGCTGAACCGTGCGTCAATACAGACACCTCTGCGTCTACAGTTATTAACCCATGACACTGTCAGTGTGGAAGGCAGGGAAGCAGAGAATAACTGACTGTGCTGTGAGATGAGAGTTGCAACTGCAGAGGTGTTTGTAATTATGAACAGGTCTGCGCTACTCCCCTCCCTCCATATTGACTGCTAATAATTACAGTAGATTCTGTCACTGAAATTAGTGAGGAAAGCAGAGCTGTCTGTCATTACATGTTTCAGAACAGGAAAGACTGTTCTAAGCTTCTCTGAGGGCAGTTTATTTTTCCCCCTTCATGACGCCTCTTGTCAATGTCATGCAGGGTAAAAAGTAACCACTTTATGGGCAGAGATTAGTGATTCCAGATTTTTTCACACTGAGTCATCAATTGTAACTTTTTATAAAGTCACAAAATTTGGCACAACTCCACTCCAGTCTCCCTCCCCTCCCCCTATGTCTAGTGAATTTTTGAGCACAATAGCATTTTGGTGCAATTTTTGTGCCATTTGCAAAACCTTTGACACTTGGCTCAAGAAAGTCACAAAAAACAGTTCAAAGCAAAAAAAAAAAGACCACTTTTGACTTTGTGCCAAATGCATGAGTCACATGCACCATTTTGAAGAATTTGTCACCCAAAATTATTGCAACTAATCCATAAGGATTAAATGGAAAGTAAGGTAAATAATATGCAAATGATGAACTGGCGCCAATATTTAGAAATCCTATAAATCCATTGATTTCTGAAGGGGTTGAATACTTTAGCAAAACACTGTATTTATACAATTTAACACTTCCACCACCAATATGATATAAAATATAACATTGACTAACAGTAGAATGTATCAGTTGCATATGCTCAGAAAATCTCTTGATGTATATAGCAATCCCTACAGTGTCTTTCAAGCCAAGATATATTACACCTATCTATATAAACCATAAAAAGAGGAATAACAAAGTACACGATGCAAAAACAAGACTCTCTTGTCTTCTTTATGACTTGAAAATTGCTATAGCCTAGCTTGGTCTAAGTTCCAAGAGCATCTCCTTGCGCATGGTCCAAATGTACCCACCATACTTGTTGTGAACGTAAGCTGCTCATAAGGAGAGCTGACAGCTGAGTGCTTATTCGGCCATCAGGTATGTTTTCCGATTCCTCCATACACATGAATGTTCGGCTCAGAAGAGCGTCCATGAATTTTCAAAGGGAAGAGAGGAAGGCTCCAGCAGTGGTTTAACTCCTGAAGAAGGAAAGGGTCTGGAGTTTTCATTCAACCTGCCTGATCCTTATCTCCGACATCATCCGTCAGGGAAGAGTTGATTGGCCCCCCATGCGCATAATGCCGTCCTACAATCTTGATGATATCGGTGCATTCGGCCAACTCTAGTGTATTTATAGTCTTAAAAATTTACATTTTTTAAAGCAAACTTTTTTGGGAAAAAATAAAACAAAAAAAATGAAGGAGCTATTAAAATTTATATATTCTGCCCTAGGAGAGATATTTTTTTTCCACTGCCGATCCGGCAACAAACCAACACCCAAATCTACATGACTTATACGTAGATTTTGATGCAGATTTTCCTGCTGTTTTCAGACTATGTATTGCAAAGGTCCACAGTGAACCAAATGCAAAAATTTTTCAGATTGGAAAAATCTTCAATTTTGCAAGAATTTTGTACAGAATTTATAAACCCCAGCCACATATATTATATTGTAAATTACTGCAGATTTTCAGTCTGCAGAGCATGAATCCACACTTAAAGGGATTGTCCGGTCTTAAGCTGCAAGTCTACAGACTTGTGAATCCCCACATCGCTTGCACTGAATGCCCAATGGTGCTGGCGCCTAGAGTGGGCAGTCATGTGACCACAAGTATGCGATATGTATACTTCCAGCCACATTCCGACTAGACTGTAACTGGCTTCATTCAATGCACTTGCATTGAGTGCGGCCTCACATGTCTAGTCAGCACGTAACTGCATGTATGCAAATCACATACTTGCAGTCACACGCTCGCCGTATCAGGGATCTCTCACAGTACACAGTGCATGTCACGTGATGATTCACAAGTCTGCAGTCACATAGAGTTACTCTCATGGTAGCATTTTATGGGTGCACCTAATGCTTGACAGATTGACAGTTCGGGCCATCAGAACAGTTGCGCCAGTGGTCCGAACTGCGTGCTCTCAGAGACAGCCTTGCCCCTGCAGCATCGGAGGAGCGCGTACTTCTTGCCTAGGAAACCGGCCACTTCTTGTAGACTGTGGAGGTTGCTGGTAACCTAAAAATTCCTCCGTTCTGGAGGACTGTAAGGATTTTTAATAATGGGTAAATTGTAATGTTTTTTTCATTTTAAAAACACTTTGGAATTTTAACCATTTATGATGATGAAAAAACAACTTTAAGTTGACGGAATGCAAAACTTTGCTCAATATAATTTTCTAATAAAACGGAGAGTCCATCAGATAACTTCTCCTTAGGACATTAACCTAATCAGAGAATCGGAGAAAGGAACAACTTTCCAGACCGGACTCCAATTTTCTTTCACGAGCCTTATCTTTATAACCAATTTGTATTCACAGTCTCTCTCGAAATTGATTGCCAATGCATTGGTAAGGCTTTGTAAATTGAATAGAAAATGAATTGGCAAGAAAAGTTAATATCAGGGGTACTCGCCAGTAAATCATTAGCCAACTGGTGGAAATGTCAGGTTCACATGCCATTCATATTAAAGCTACTCATGAATATTAACATTTTTTGTGTTTGATATATATGGTATTACGGATTAGAACATTTTTCTACAAACGGAGTAGGGGCATAATTGATATATATCATCATCTTATGAATTATTAATAGATAAGTATCTTAATGATGTCAGTATAGTGTATCCCCCGCACTTCCACAGGAATCTAATTTACCGCGATTTCGACAGAATCTTTTATAAGAGGAAACAGCTTTTAAGATCTTCTTAAAGGACCTTTCTCCGACTGCACAACAGGAGAGAGAAACCGCTTTATTCATTTTTTATTTTGCTAGAGGGTTTCAGAACATAAACACAGTAATCTGATTCAATTACCGAGCAAATGAGAATATTACAGAATATTGGTTCGACGTGGTATTTAGGAACTGCAAGCTGACATTTCTGTACTACATAAACAGACTGCAAAATGGGGCTTAGTGATATGGGGAGGCAAAGGGTGGGATAAGGGACCCCGATGGTCCTTCTGGCACACTCAGTAATAGAAGACCGGCTACACTATGCATATGAGAGCCCACCAGACCTTCTACACCTGGAAGTAGACACTGGGGAGGAGCAAATCCAACTCAAGTAAAATTTTAGTAAATTCCCTGGATCTGGAAAATTCTAACAATTTGTGATTAGATTCACAGGAATCGCCCAAAAATAACCTCTGCTATTTCTCGCAAAATAGAAGATTGCATGAGCCAATGATCACATGACCTCGAATATGGCTAACATTCCCTTGATTTCATTCTTCTATCCTACCTTACTTTCTTTTCATTCTTTCTTTCTCCTTAGTTGTTTCTTTCTTCTACCGTTTTTTGCTTTCCTTTTCTCTCTTCTACAGTCTTATTTCTCTTTATTTTGTCTTCATTTCTTCCCACCTTCAATTTTTTCTCACTTCCTTCCTTCCATCTTACCTTTCTTTCTTTCTTTCTACCTTCATTTATTAGTTCCTTCCATTCTTCTTTCTTTCTCTTTCTTTCTTTTTTCTATCTTCCTTCTTTCCTTTTTTCTGTCTTTCCTTCTTTCTTCTTTCTTTCCTTCCTTATTAATTCCTTCAATTCTTTTTTCTTTCTTTCTTTTTTTCTTTCTCTTTCTTTCCCTCTTTCTTTCTACATTCCATTATTCATTCTTTCTTTCCTTTTCTTCCTTTATTCTTTCATTCTATCGCTTTCTTTCTTTCTCTCTCTCTCTTTTTCTCTCTTTTTTTCCTTCTTTTTAACTTTCTTTCTTTGGTTCCAACTTTCTTTCTTTCTTTCTTTCTCTTGCCTTTCCTTCTTTCTCCTCTTTCTTCCTTCCTTTATTCTTTCATTCTATCGCTTTCTTTCTTTTCTCTCTCTTTTTCTCTCTTTTTTTCTTCCTTTCTTTCTTTTTAACTTTCTTTCTTTGTTCCAACTTTCTTTCTTTCTCATCTTTCTTTCTTTTTTCTTTCTTTCTCTCTCTTCTTTCCTTCCTTTCTTTCTTTCAAACTTTCTTCTTGGTTCTAACTTTCTCTCTCTCTTTCTTTCTTTCTTTCTCTGTCTTTCCTTCTTTCTCCTCTTTCTTTTTTCTTTCTTTATTATGGTTTGCCCATTACAAACCCCAATAAAACAAGACATCTTCTGCCTGTAACACTACGCACAATATTTTGATATAAAGCTGACAATCTTTCAGCAATGAAAGACGGAGGAGAGTCCATCCCCGGGCACAAAACTATTATTTGGAATGAACAGTTAAAGGAACTGTAGATTAGGACTCAAAGGAGATTAATGGATATAATTAAACTAATAGACACGTGAGGTTGTATGATTTATTTTTACAATTGCACCATTAATCAGAAATTTAAATCCTTAATAAGGCTGATTTTGCTTTTTTTTGCACCACACACAGAACACTCAGAAATGTCTTTGTGAAGTGTCTTTGCCCCAGTTTTTAGCTCCTTTCTGGGTAATCCAGGAGGCTACATTTCTCCTATCGTGTGAGTCATTGTGTGCTGGAAGTCAATTTCCCTGCCGATTCCCACATTAGATCGGATGCTGTGTAGCACGTGCAGTGCTAAGGCTGGGGCTTATGGACCAGTATAGGGCTGCATCGCTGGACACTTGGCTGCTTCCGTAACTCTCCTTTGACTATGACTGAAGAAGAATGTATCAATAAATCCTATTTGGGTCTCCAGACATTTGATTTTCAAATGGGTCACAATCATTATTTTTTTTATGTTACAGAATTATTGACCCAAAACAGAAGATATTTGGCAATTTTTTTTAAAAATATATTAGGTTAATTGAAGAACAAGGCAATCAGATCAGATCTCCCTCATCTGTAGTTTATTTAAAAAAAACAAACATCCAGCTCTACTCACCTTCCCCTGGTCCACCATCGAGTCTCCGCCTCCACTCCTGGAGTCTGTCATTGGCTGCAGCATTGACTTCACCTCAGCAGCCAATCAGTAAGCTCATCAGCTCTGCCAGTGTAGATGACACGCCCCTTTCAGAGCAGCTGAGCTCACTGATTGGCTGCTGTGCTAACAGCACCACAGTCAATGCCAGACACCAGGAGCAGCGGCGGAGATTCACTGGTCGAGCTGGGGAAGGTGAGTACACAGCAGGTTTTTTTATACCATACTGCAGCCAGGGGAGAAATGTAATTGAAAAAGAACAACCCCATAAAGCTGCTGCCAGTATATAATTGTAGCCTGGGTTGAAGCCACTTCTGAGAATTAAGAACCAAAAAAATGTAAATAAAAGCAAAATTAAAAAGATAAGTGAAATAACCTACAAACAAAAATAAATGTTCTTTCAGATATATGTATAAGCATAATATAATAAGGTGTATATCTTACGAGTAACTAAACATTGTTTAATTGCAGGCATTGTGAAGTTATGATTTTTGTAATATAAATCGCTTTATTTTGCATCCTTCTCTCCCAAATACCAAGCTGCAGAGAGGTTTCACATGAACATATCATGATTCTTTAGAAGCTCCTTTCAACTGCTGCTCATCAATAATCCATACTCTATAACCAAACAGTCTGTGTACAGGACTTTCCCTGTCTAAGCTTTTTTTGCTCTCCACTCAGAACTCAGACAGAGGAATTCCTGTACACCGCATGTAGCTGCTGAGCACTGCGCTTTTTTTTGGCAATTTTGCTCATCATTTTTTTTTCCTGCACTCCAGTACATCACATGAACAAATGGATGGTGTTGTTCAAAAGCACAACTCGTCCTGGAAAAAACAAACCCACATAGGACTATTTACTGAAAATTCCATTTATCACAGCTCTTGGAAGAAGGGGAGGAAAAACAAAAGCGCAAAAAAACAAAAAATTGCCTATATGGGAAAGGGCTGAATAAAAAAAAGAAGTGTAATTGCATTTTAATTCTTCAACATTCTAGCTATCCGACTGACCGTGAACACACTTATTATTTTATGCTATTTTGATCTATTTGACATGCAATTCTTGAAAAAAAATTTCAATAAAACAAATCATATTTAAAAGAGGCCCGCCATCCAATTACCCTAAAATAGACATGTAATCTATCAAAATTAAAGTCAGACGATAGCGAAAACCAATAAAAAGTAGGAAAAAAAAGTTAAATTGTAATTAACTTTTTAACTATTTTGTAATGTACAATAATAAATTATATTGTGGTACCGTGTTAGCCAGAAAAATCGATGTGAATACTTTTTCGTCCAAAGAAAATAAGAGTATTCTTAGAGTGATACCTTTATTGGCTAACCAGAAAATTATATTTTTGCAAGCTTTCTGAGCACACAGGCTCCTTCTTCAGGCAGGATTACAAATAGCTTAAGCTTAAGAAGGAGCCTGTGTGCTCAGAAAGCTTGCATAATTTTCTGGTTAGCCAATAAAGGTATCACTCTAAGAATACTCTTGTCATCTTTGGACGGAAAAGTATTCTCATTAACTATTTTGTAATAATTATTGGTCTAAAAGAAATGATGAAACAAATAAATGCGTAAAAAAATGATAAAAAAGGAAACTTACGTGAGTGATGTCACAACATTCCTATTAGTATCCCAAAATTAGAAAATCCATAATATCAATCAACGTGTACTAGAAACATCTAGATTGGAAAGTTCCACAATACCCTGGACCCAAACCCGTCAGCAAAGAACTCTGGTAGAACTTCAGATTTCTGGTTCCTCCTCAAGAATACTAAAATAATCTCCATTTATAGAGTTTGGAAAGAACCTGAAGTATGGAGGTGACCATGGCTTTATAGTGTGGTAACCACATAAGTAATTGTTCGGTGCTTCTCCTCCATTACGCTTTCATTATCCTCAGAACCTATATCATTATCCTGACATTGACGCCATAATCAACTCAAATTACCGCTGATGATAAAATCCTGCAGCGCTTAAGATTGATAGCGTTAAGGAACATGTCAACCCCGTGTGGGCCGAGCGGAGCCCCTCTACGACGCTCATTTCCCTGACCTTATTTCCCAGGTAGATGTCAATTATTTATTTCTACTTTCCTATGGTGATGTTTTAAACATTCTCCCCTACTTGTTATTCCTGCTGGCATTGCGACTGTCCTTTGATATTATTCTTTAGTACATCAAATGGGAACATTTTAGTATTTTTTGATTGCCCTGATAGTTTCATGCAAGTTTTAATATATTCAGTTCAAAGATCTTAAGAAAGTCTGGCTCATTACTGGATAGGCAATAAAAAACAGAAATGATTCCGACAGAGTATATTGAGCTATATTTCCCAACAGAAAAAGTGAGCACTGATTCATTACCGCCGACCACAGATGTGTAGGGGCCTCAGGAAAATTAGGAAGGTGCGTGACAGTCATGGATGTCCTATCAACGGGCGGATAATAGTGTCTATAAATATATATATATACATATATATATAAATAAAAAATAAGTAAATGTATAGCATGTGTGCAAGTGCTTAAATATATGAAGTATATATATATATATAAATAAAAAAATATATATATAATACTTGTATATATATATATATATATATACATATATAGAAAAAGTGATCACAGATGTGTAGGGCCTTTCCAAAAAAATTAGGGAAGTGCGTAACACTCATGGATCTCCTATCAATAACCGGATAAAAGTGCATATATATGTATATATGTACGTGTGTAAATAAATAACGTATATCTAAAACAAAAATGAATACATATATATATATATATATATATATATATATATATGTGTGTGTAGATAAATAATTGAAAAATATATGTATGTGTAAATAAATATATACCGGTAATATATAAATAAAAGAAAAATATACAGTATATATGTGTGTGTGTAAATAAATTATAAACTCGTACATACATTTGTGCTCAAAACTTTACATACCCCGGCAGAATTTTTGCCATCTTGGACTTTTTTCAGGGACTATGAATGATAACACCAAAACTTTTTCTCCACTTTTTGAATCCCTTTCCTGTTTTATACAGTTCAACTACCTTTTCCCATAGATCCGTTGACAATTCTCTTGCTTTCCCCATGATTCACAATCCAGAAATGTCAGTGGCTGGATGAAAGATGCAAGAGTCTGTCTGGATCCTAGAAACTCACTCAGCTTTTATGCACACACTGATTACAAGCAAACAGGTCACAGGTGAGGATGTTTCCTTTAGTAGCCATTCAAACCCATTTGTGTCAACTTCTGTGCAGGTTATCAGGCCAAAATCACCAGGGAATGTAAACTTTTGATCAGGGTCATTTGGATGTTTTGGGTTGTCATTATGATTTAAAAAGAGAAAACACAGTAGTTTGACAATAAATGGCTTCACCCAACCACTAACCATGAGTGGAGAAAAAGTTTTGGTGTTATTGTTCATATTCTCTGAAAAGAGGAAAAGAAAGCAAAAATTCTGCTGGGGTATGTAAACTTTTGAGCACAACTGTATATATATTTATGCATATGTGTAAATAAATGTATAAGAAATATATATATTAATATATTCTATATTAATTTTTAATGAAAAACAGAAAATTGTCCCCAAAGGTGGACAACCCCTTTAAGGATTGTGACATTGTATCTAATTCCTAGTGCCATTCTGACCCGTGACCCACTTTGACTGACATAGAGTCACAAATGTTTCATAATGTTTGATTTTCTGTTTCTGGTCGCAAGACATGTGTGACTCACTGTGAAATTTGTTACGCATTGAAGCTAAAGAGGTTGTCCTCTAATTTAGCATAGATGACCTATCATTAGGATAGGTCATCAGTGTCTGATCGGTACTCAATACCCTCGCTGATCAGTTTCAGCTGTAGACGAGGTATTTCACATCCGCCTCTTATTCAAATCAATAGGAGGAGAATGTGCAATGCCCGGCTGCAGCCACTACCAGAAGATGGAGCAGCTCCACAAATGAGTATTTTCAGCCGGTGCCTGGTGTTGGACCTCAACCGATCAGACATTGATAACCTATTGTAAGGATAGGTCATCAATGCTAAAGTAAATGCAAATTGGATATTTCTTCTCATGCTCTTGGGGCTCTCTAAATTCCAGAGAATAATAGACGTAAGATCTAGAAAATAAAAAAAATACTTGTACTCCCCTAATCGTTCATTTCTCTGGCCCCTCTGCATCTCACCGTCCCGCGTCTGGTCCTCGTCATCTTATCACCACCACTAAGCGCTGAATCCCAGGCTCCATAAGTCTCAGCCT
The DNA here is from genome assembly GCA_033576555.1 of Oophaga sylvatica. Lineage (NCBI taxonomy): Eukaryota > Metazoa > Chordata > Amphibia > Anura > Dendrobatidae > Oophaga > Oophaga sylvatica. The sequence goes on along the minus strand of JARQOD010000005.1, from coordinate 529,862,266 downwards.
TTCAGGAATAGATCCAGGACGTTTCTGCGCAAGGTCACGAGGACATGAAGTGTGTGGTGACCTAGAGTGCGTATGCGCAGAAACTTACTGGATCCAACTTGATAAGGCCCGCATGTAAATTTACTGGATCCAACGTGATGAGGCCCACGCATAAACGTACTGGATCCAACGTGATGAGGCCCACGCGTAAACATACTCGATCCAATGTGATGAGGCGAGGCCCGTGCGTAAACTTACTGGACCCAACGTGATGAGACTCTGGCGTAACCTTACTGGATCCAATGTGATGAGGCCCGCATGTAAACTTACTGGATCCAACATGATGAGGCCCGCACGTAAACTTACTGGAACCAACGTGATGAGACTCTGACATAACCTTACTGGATCCAACATGAAGAGGCCCGCGCGTAAACTTACTGGATGCAACGTAATGAGGCCCGCATCTAAATTTACTGGATCCAACTTGATGAGGCCCGCGCGTAAACTTACTGGATCCAATGTGGTGAGGCCCGCACGTAAACTTACTGGATCCAACGTGATGAAACCCGCGCCTAAACTTACTGGATCCTACGTGATGAGGCCCACGCATAAATTTACTGGATCCAAAATGATGAGGCCCAAGCATAAACTTACTGGATCCAACGTGATGAGGCCTGAGCGTAAACTTACTGGATCCAACGTGATTTAGAAGAAGATGAACTGACGACCAGACAAAGGACGTCAGAGCGGAGGGGATGGTGAGATGAGCCGTGAGGAGAGTATAAGTATTTGTTTGTATTTTTTTACCCTTTTATATTCCTTCACTGCCACCATCGTTCTGAAAGTGTGCTGAAACAAATTACAGAAAAATCTGCCTTTTAGCCAATGAGGACTTCTGTCGTATTTGAGTAGAATTCAATTCCACGGAAATTTATTTGCTCATCTCTAATATCTTCCATCTAAAAAAAGAAATCATCCCCTTTTAATTTGGCCTACTAGACAATATGGAGGTCTCATAGACCAACAAAGGACATTTCCCTCTCTTACTCGATCCAGATTTCCTGGCCCCCATTTATTCTCATGGGCGCTATGTGGGTTTCAAGAATAAGGAACGCGATCCTTTATTATGAGCTACAAAAATTCGCAATGATTGTTCAAATTTGTGAAAATATTAGTTAAAATAATGTAAGTCCACATCTATATTGATAAACACATAAAAGGAATTTCTATTTTTTTACATTACTAAATATTCTGCTGAATTGCTCTTAAATATATAACGCTTCCAATCTAAAAATCCTAAAAGTCCCATTTTTCATTTTATTTTCTAACGTTAAGTTAAATTGTAACTGAAGTCTCCAAATCTTCAAGAAACCCCGTCCGCTCTGACATTGGTGTTTTTTTTTTTCTTTTCCTGTTAACTTTTTTGCTACTAAGTATACGCTGTGTTTTTATGCAAATTTCCGCAAGCTCCGATGCCTCAGGGGATTGCCCTGGAGGGAAATCCAGGCATGGTTTGATTTATGGTACATTTGCAGTAGTTAGTACATTTTACTGCTGTTGTATTACTTTTAGTTAGCCATGCTAACAGCTTTAACTTAAAAATTAAGCCCTTTAAGTGGAACAATATTTATTGTGCCATTACGGGGAAGCCTCTTGGTAGAAGAAGGCATCTACTGGGGTCAAACTTCAAAGAAAAGCGATGCCAACAGACGGACAGGGTCACATGAATATGTATGAGCGTGCTGACTGCGACCCACCGAAGTCATTGTGCAGCACATAGGAGGGTATAAATCCCTATTTTTTCAAAAGGATAAAGAGCCTCAGGCAATTTCGTTCAGTGACTAAATTGTTCCTAAGAGTGCGAATTGGTTAATCCATATTTTCCAAAATTATCACATGAAAGCACGCTGATAAGCTTATAAATTGAACATGAATGTGAGACTGAAACTCCTACTCTGAATTTCCTTTTTTTTTGTGATATTTTTGTCTCCAGTGTGATCGCTGCTCACCCCTCTATAACAACAAGCCGTTTCATCAAGGTGACCATGTGAATGCCTATAACTGCGCGGCGTGCCAGTGCAACAACCATTCATCCAGCTGTCACTATAATGCAAGTGAAGACCCTCACCCTCATGACCACGAGCAAGGAGGTGGGGGGGTGTGCGACAACTGCTTGCACAATACCGCAGGTAACTTTTCCACTACTACAGTATTGCTTTGGGTGGCAGAACTAAGCAGAAGAAAATCCTAAGGGAAATGTGAATGTAGATATATTCTTCCCGTCTATACCCTGGACATGTTTTCTCTTATTGCTGTTGCAATCCAACAGTTATATGGATGGATAGAGAGTTGTGATGAGCGAACGTGCTCGGATAACGTCTTATCCGAGCATGCTCTGGTGTTATCCTAGTATCTTGGACTTGCTCATATATTATATTCAAGTCCACGCGGCTGCTTGATTTGCGGCTGTTAGACAGACACAACACATGTGGAGATTGCCTGCTTGTTAGGGAATCCCCACGTGTTGAGGCTGTCCAACAGCCGCAAATCATGCAGCCGCAGTGACTCGAACGTAATATTCGAGCACCCGAGCATGCTCGCATAAGATGTTATCCGAGCACAATAGATAGATGATGTCCAAGGAAGTGGACTTGAACTCTATAGCGCCACCTGTTGGATGCAGCAATCTCACTATCGTCACTATCGACCCTTTTAACGAGCCTTGCAATATGACTTGGGATAAAAGCCAAATCAGAATTTCAATTCATTGACACAGTGTTTCGGAGTAGCGCACCTCGTCAGTGCAAAGTATGAGAATTGATTTGGCTAGGTGACAGGCTCTGGTCTGAGATCTAAGGAATAACATTTGTCCTTGTGGAAAGTGACATACCGGCTCTGGTATGCCATAGAAAGGAGACTTATTCGCAATGCTCCTCTAAAAAATGCAATTTGCAAATTGACTCTTTAGAGCGGAAGAGAACTTGAACTTTATAGCGCCACCTGTTGGAAGCAGCAATCCTACAAGACATTATCAACCCTTTAACAATTCTTGCAATATGACTTAGGATAAAAGCCAAATCATTATCTCAATTTTCAGACACAGTGTTTCTGGGTATTGCCCCTATTGCCACATCGAATAAGCCTCTTTTCTAGTGATGAGCGACTGTGCTCGAATAACGTGTTATCCGAGTATCTTGGGCGTGATCGGATAATATATTCGATTCCACGCAGTTGCATCTTTTGTGGCAATAGACAGTCGCAACATATGAAGGGATTGCCTGTTTGTGTTATGATCTGCTACAAGCACTAAGGAAAGATGGGAATTCTGTCCCTACAATAGAACTAAGCTGAATCCCTACGATGTAACGGGGAACCTGATCCTGCGACCAGACCCGCTAAAGTCCTCAGCTAGTCTGAACGAAGACCTATAGTTGCGAGGGAGGAATCCCTACAAGATCTAGGGACTGGGAGAAAAGGTGGACACCTCCTACCAGAAATTGTAGCAGGGATAATTAAACAGAAAACAAAATACTTAGAGATCCTAAGATCAAGCAAAACTGACTGAGTAAGGCCTGTTTCACACATCCGTTTTTCCCCTTGTGGCGCCCCCGGCATTTTCCCGCAGCGCCGCATCTGAAAATCTGATGCGCCGCATGCGGCTTTTTCGCATTGACATGCATTAGCGCCGCATGGCGCCGCATGTCAATGCATTGCATGCGGTTTTGTCCGGATGCGGCGCAAATGTACATTGCGGCGTCCGGAAAAAACGCTGCATGTAACGTTTTTTTTTTTTGCCGGATGGTTTTTTATCTCTCCAAGCATCAGAAACCATCCGGCAAAAAAACGCATTTTGGGCGTCGGAAGTGTGAAAGCTTTTCACATGCGGCGCTGCGGTAAAATGCCGGGGGCGCCGTTTAGGCGCCCGCCGGATGTGTGAAAGAGGCCTAAGGCACCTACCTAAGCACCCGGCTAGCTTAAGAGTAGATAATACAATGAAGTCCAGCAAAGCCAGAAGGGCGGAGCCAGACTAAATAGGGAAAAAAGGTCATGTGACCAGCAAACTGAAACAAAACCTAACAAGAGGGTTCTAACAGTACCCTCCCTTCTAAGAGGATCCTCCGGATCCCCTAGGACTTAGGCTTATCCGGAAACCTCTTGTGAAACGCTCTGACAAGTCTAGACGCAGAAACATTATCCGCCCTCACCCATGAGTTATCCTCGGGTCCATAACCCTTCCAAGCGACGAGGTACTGCAAACCCCCTCTATACCGTTTAGAATTTAGGATGCGGGAAATCTCATATTGCCCGTCCTCCACCACCAGGGGAACAGTGGCCGAGACGTCTCCATCTGAGACCTAAGCTTTTTTCAAGAGAGAAACATGAAACACCGGATTAATCTTCCAGGAGGTAGGAAGCTCCAACTTAACAGCAGATTGGTTAATAACCTGAAGCACCTTAAAGGGCCCTACAAACTTGGGACCCAATTTCTTAGACGGAATCCTCAAGCGCAGATTCTTAGAGGACAACCAAACCATGTCACCAATAGCAAACAAAACCTCTTGTCGTTTTCTATCAAAATACACTTTGGATCTTTTGTTAGCCTCATGAAGATTACCACGCACATCAGTCCAAACTCTCTCCAAAACACCAGAAAAATTCTCCTCTTCAGGTACAGCCGATCCCAACTTGGAAAATGACCTAAACAACGGATGTCTCCCAGTACAACAAAAAAAAGGCGAACAACCAGCAGAAGCGGATGTATGGTTGTTAAGAGCAAACTCAGCAAGTGGCAGAAACTCAGACCACCCCTCTTGATTATCAGTCACAAAACAACGCAAGAACTGCTCAACATCCTGGTTTTTCCTTTCTGTCTGGCCATTAGACTCAGGATGATATCCGGATGAAAACGACAAATGAACTCCCAACCTGTCACAAAAGGCGCGCCAAAAACGAGCCACGAACTGAGGTCCCCTATCAGAAACAATGTCAGTAGGAACGCCATGTAGTAGGACAATTTCCTTGACAAAAGACTTAGCGAAAGTCTTAGCGCAGGGCAGTTTGATGAAAGGAACCAAGTGACACATCTTGCTAAAACGGTCCACGACCACCCAGATGACAGTGAAACCCTCAGAGGGGGGAAGGTCAGTAATAAAGTCCATAGCCAAATGTGTCCAAGGTACACTAGGGACCTCCAGAGGGCAAAGCAACCCTGCAGCAGGAGTATGAGAAGACTTAGATCTAGCACACACCGTGCATTGACGCACCCACTTAATGACTTCCTTCTGCCATCCAGGCCACCAAAAGCTGCGACCCACAAGTCTCTTGGTCTCAGAGATTCCAGGATGACCTGCCAACCGAGAGTCATGACATTCAACAAACAAATCTCTCCTCAGGGAACCAGGCACAAACAACCTCCCATGCGGCGTGTTAGATGGGGCATTCTCCTGTGCTTTAAGAATCTCATCTTCCAACACAGAGTCCAAAACAGCAATAACAACCCCCTCTTGCAAAATGTTTTCCTCCTCCTCAGTACCCACCATAGGAGAAAAGCTGCGAGACAAAGCATCAGCTTTAACATTTTTAGTACCTGGGATGTAAGTAACAGTAAAATTAAACCGCAAGAAAAACAGTGCCCACCTAGCCTGACGGGCATTCAAGCGTTTGGCAGCATCAAGGTAGACCAGATTTTTATGATCGGTGAAGACTTGAACGGGAAATTCCGCTCCTTCCAAAAAATGACGCCAGTGTTCAAATGCGAGTTTAATTGCCAACAATTCCCGATTACCGATATCATAATTTAGTTCAGACTCAGAAAATTTCTTTGAAAAAAAAGCACAGGGATGTACTCCATCCGTCTTTTCCTGAGACAACACCGCGCCGACCCCCACAGAAGAAGCATCAACCTCAACCAAAAATGATTTAGTCACATCAGGCTGCGTAAGGATGGGAGCAGAGCTGAACCTCTCCTTTAGCAACACAAAATCCTCAATGGCCTCAGTAGTCCACTGAACTGCATCAGCACCTTTCCTGGTGAGATCGGTCAGAGGTTTGGCAATCACAGAAAAATTTTTAATGAATTTTCTATAATAATTGGCGAACCCCAAAAACCTCTGTATTGATTTCACACCAATAGGTCTAGGCCAATCCTGCACAGCTTGCACTTTCACCGGGTCCATCTCAAAACCCTCACTGGAGTCAATGTAGCCCAAAAAACTAAGTCTCTGTACAGCGAACTCACATTTTTCTAGCTTGGCAAAAAGTGAATTATCACTCAGTAACTGTAATACTTCACGCACACTCCTCCAATGAGACTCCAAATTGTAAATAAATCAAAATGACATCCAAATACACAACCACACTTCTGCCGATCAAAGGTCTAAGGATGTCATTAATAAGATTCTGAAAAAATGCCGGAGCACTGGAAAGCCCAAAAGGCATGACCAGATTCTCAAAATGACCCAGTGGAGTGTTAAACGCAGTCTTCCATTCATCCCCCTCCTTCATGCGCAACAAATTGTATGCCCCTCGAAGATCAATTTTCGAGAACCACTTGGCCCCCACTAACTTGTTAAACAAATCAGGAATCAATGGCAGTGGGTAAGGATTGCGTACAGTAATCTTATTAATCTCACGAAAGTCCAGACAAGGACGTAAACCGCCGTCCTTTTTTTTAACAAAAAAAAATCCAACCGCCACAGGAGACTTGGAAGGCCTAATGTGACCGGCGGCCAAGCTTGTCTGTATGTATTCCTCCAAAGCCTTTCTCTCAGGAATAGTCAAATTAAATAAACGACTTTTAGGAAGAGTCGCTCCAGGGACAAATTCAATTGCACAATCATAATCTCTATGAGGAGGCAATACCTGCGATTCCTTATCAGAAAAAACTTTCCAAAAATCCTGAATAGGTACAGGTAGCTCCCCCTTAACTACAGCAGCAATACGCCCGTTACAACACTTGTCATAACAATTAGGACTCCAGGACTTAATTTCATTGGTAGACCAATCCAATACCGGATTGTGCAATTTTAACCAAGGTAACCCCAAAATCACCGGTGAGGGCAAATTATTCAAAACTACTAAATCCAAGTTCTCTTGATGAACACCATTAATAGTAAGAGGAAAGATATGGTGAGTAACATTTTTCAAGGGAGAACCATCCACACAAACCACATTAATAGGGAAGACAGAAGTTTGGGTTTTAATTTTAGTTTTTCAAAAAATTTCCCATCAATCACATTGAGAGTTGAACCACAATCCACAAATACCCGAAACTCCATTAATTCCTCCTCAACAGCAGTGGTAGCAGAAAGAAAGACACCTTTATTGTTTAAACAAGCTATACGGGTGAAACTGACCTCATTTTTTTTTCTCTTTATTCATTCGAAGCGCACAGTTCTTAATAAAATGCTTAGATTTGCCACAATAGAAACACAAACCTTCAGCAAATCTGCGTTCTTTTTCCCGAGAGTGAGGTGTCATTGCTCCAATTTCCATCGGCTCTCCAATGTCAGTACAGTCCCTCTCCAGACTTGGAGCTGACAAGGCAGATTTACTCTCATTAACCCTTGCACGCAGTCTCCTATCCTCCCGTATGGCTAATTGCATAGCCTCTTGCAAGTTACCAGGTATAGGATAAGCAATCAGCAAATCTTTGACCCTTTCACTTAACCCTGCAAGAAATAAACTTTTCAAAGCTGAATCATTCCACTCCACCTGAGTGGACCACCTTCGGAAGTGAGTACAATATTTTTCCACATTACCTGATCCCTGTCTCAAACGTCTCAATTCTGTCTCCACTGATGAAACACGTTTAGGATCGTCATACAATAACCCCAAAGCAGAAAAAAAACTATCCACTGATCTAAAGCATGGATCACTAGGCTGCAGAGAAAAGGCCCAGTCCTGAGGTTCTTTGCGCAAAAGTGACATTATGAACCCTATGCGCTGTAATTCATCACCAGAGGATCTGGGTCTCAAACGGAAATACAACAAGCAAGCATTTTTAAAAGAAAAAAAATCTTGTTGTTCACAAAAAATAAATCAGGCAAACGTACCTTTGGCTCCACAAAATGTGCTCCAGAACAACTACTCACGTGTTGCTGGATTTCAGCCACCTCCAGAGAGAGACCCTGCAGGCGTTCAGCCAAATCCCGAACCGACACCATGATGGAAAACAGAAAATCTTTCCTTAGAGATTTTTTTTTTTTTTTTTTTTTCTTTTGGCTGGACTTACTGTTATGATCTGCTACAAGCACTAAGGAAAAATGGGAATTCTGTCCCTACAATAGAACTAAGCTGAATTCCTACGATGTAACGGGGAACCTGATCCTGCGACCAGACCCGCTAAAGTCCTCAGCTAGTCTGAACGAAGACCTATAGTTGCGAGGGAGGAATCCCTACAAGATCTAGGGACTGGGAGAAAAGGTGGACATCTCCTACCAGAAATTGTAGCAGGGATAATTAAACAGAAAACAAAATACTTAGAGATCCTAAGATCAAGCAAAACTGACTGAGTAAGGCACCTAAGCACCCGGCTAGCTTAAGAGTAGATAATACAATGAAGTCCAGCAAAGCCAAAAGGGCGGAGCCAGACTAAATAGGAAAAAAAGGTCATGTGACCAGCAAACTGAAACAAAACTCAACAAGAGGGTTCTAACAGTTTGTTTGTCAATTCCCCCATGTGTTGCGACTGTCTACTGCCGCAAAACATGCAGCCGCAAGGATTCGATTATATTAGCCGAGCAAGCCCCAGATGCTCAGATGACATCCAAGCATGCTCAGACAACATGTTCTCCGAGCATGTTCGCTCACCACTACTTCTTACATTGGTATGCCAGAACCGGTATGTCACTCTCCACAAGGAGAAACATTACCTCTTATACTTTAGCATTTAATTAACATTTTAAAATACTGCCAAATGCTGAAAATAATGCTATTCTGATAGTTTTCTTTAATTTTAAAGCATGCATCAGTTATCATAAACCATGGGATTAATTATATAGATTTTATATAGCCAATAGGGGTCCACAGAAACACCATTTCTGTGGACCCCCTATTGGCTATATTTAATTCATCTTAATTCCCTTGCCTCATGTGTACTCATGTGTAGTTTTTCTTGACACCATGTGCCTTGCCTTGAACCTTATACTTTGTGTGTAGTATATTTTTATTATGTTACAATAAAATTTTGTGTGTTTTATTATAACCTGGTTTCATACTCTGAGCCTCTGTTAAGGTAAAACATGTGCATAACAGAGCGGCAAACACCGATTCTGATTGGCAGTAAAATCATTACCGGCGGTTAGAGAGCCGCCATTCCCACGCTGTCAAATTACAGCATAAGCCCGCAGCTGTGAACCGAGGTAAAAAGTTTACCTCCAGTGACTGGCATCAGTTGAGGGGACTACTGCTCCCATCAGCTTATGCCTGCTGCCGCTGATAACAGTGAGATCAGGCGGCGGCTGATGGGCGTATTCATCAGCTGGCGCCTGTCCTCTAAATAAATAATTAAAAAAAACAGTTTGAGAATACCAACCCTCAGTTGTCTGCTTTAGCAAGGCTGGTTGTCAAAAATGGGGGAACCCCACGCCATTTTTTTAAATTATTTATTTAAATGATTAAAAAAACAGCATTGGGACCCCTCTATTCTTGATAACCAGTCTTGCTAAAGATGACAGCAGAGCATTGCAGCCCCCAGCTATCAGTTTTGCCTGGCTGGTTATCAAAAATAGAGTTTCAAAAAGCCGTTTTTTTTAATTATTTTGTTAGAGTGCTGGCAGCACCGGCTGATAAATACTTCCATCAGCCGCCGCCTGCTCTCACTGTTATTAGCGGCAGCAGGTGTCAGCTGATAGGAGCTGTAGCCCCATCACCAGCTGACGCCAGTGACAAGAAGTAAACTTTTTACCTCCGATCTCACAGCTGCCGGCTCATGCTGTTATTTGTCAGCGTGGGAATCATGGCTCTCTGAACAGCTGTAATGATTTTACTGCTGATCAGAAGGCGCTGTCACGTACATGACAGCGCGGCAAACACTGGATGTTCTGGGCCAGGTTTGGGTTCGGGTCCGGGTAGTGTTCTGATACCCGAACCTGAACTTTTTTAACTGTTTGGCAAAACCTGCTGGACCTGAACATCCAGGGGTCCTCCATCTCTAGTCATCAGCCAATGTCTGTCTAGGTACAGTTGCTAAGCGCTACTGGGTGCAAAGAAAATGTGGAGACAGATGAATAAGAGACCAGATTTTGAGGAAAATTTAGAAAGAGTCAACAGGAGACAGGTTGGTGAATTGAGGTGATAGGCCTGTCTAAAAAGATGTTTATCAAGCATTTTTAAAAAGTGGGGGCTAGATATTAGTTGTGTTGTCTGGGGTAGTGCATTCCAGAAAAATGGGGTGGAGACCATGGGAAGGGTGATTGACAGAGATGAGGGATGAGATATAGCGTGATGCAGGTGTGGAGAGCTTTATGGGTGAGATAGATGAGTTTGTATTGTATCCTATAGCGAATGGGCAACCCATGCAATGACTGGCACAGTGTAGAGGCATCGCTGTATCGGCTGGACAAAAATACGACCCTGGCTTCCACATTCAGGATAAAATAGACTGGAGAAAGTTTGAACAAAGGGAGACTGATCGATATAGAGTTACAGTAGTTCAGACAAGGATGAATAAGAGTGACCATAAGAGATTTTGCAGTTTCAAAGACTAGACAAGGTTGGATTCTGGAGATGTTTTAAAGATGCAGATGACACAATGGAGTGAGCGATTGGTTATAGGGTATCAAGTAAAGTTTGTGTCAAATATAACCCCAAGACAGCAGGCGTGCTGCTTGGGAGTTATAGTTGAACCACCCAAGAGACAGGACTGTAGTTAGCAGTGCAGTTCTGGTCGACGTTTTTTTTTTTTTAAGTAAAGGGGTTATGACAGAGTGTTTCAATGAAGAGGGAAAGATACCAGAGAAAAGAGAGAGGTTAATATTTTAGTTAGGTTGGTAGTGACCACTGGGAAAAGAGACTGGAGGAGATGTGAGGGAATATGGTCACTGGTGCAGGTTGTAGGGCAAGAGGAAGCGAGGAGCCTGGTCACTTCTTCTGTGACAGGCTCTAAGGAGTGTGTAAAAAATTTTTTATTTTTTATCCAGAAAAAATGCATGCTTATTCATCTGCATTGTCATTAGCTTACTAGTCGCATGTTTATTTTTTATGTCCATATGGCATCCGTTACTATACACCAGAAGTTAATAAAACTTACAAGACCCAAATACGAGACTTATAAATTTAAAGAAAAATGTTCAACACTTAATAAAAAAAAAAAACTATACATGTTGATACATGTTTGGTATCTACGTACTTATACTTATCTGGATATTCATATTGCCAGATCAGTTTTACCATATAGTGAACAGAGTAAATAAAAGAAACAAAAAAACATTGTGAAATTGCACTATTTTTGCAATTTGAATGCACTTAGAATTTTTTCCCCGCTAACACACTATGTGGTAGAATCAATGGTGTCATTCAAAAGTACAGCTCATCCCACAAAATGCAGGCTCTCATCGACAGAAAAATAAAAAAGTTATGGCTCTTAGAAGAAGGGGAGAAAAAAAAACGAAAATGGCCCGGGGAGAAGGGGTTAAGGAGAGCAGCGACATTTACACAAGATGAAAACATTTATGGCAAGTAATAGGTACTCTTTAAGGAATTATTTTATATATATATATTTTTAAATTATTCTTTAATTTTTTGGATATTTGAACTTTAAAAAAAAAAAAAAAATCACACGCAAGAACTAGTCTGTTTTGCTGTAACATTTTGGACCATAGCATTGCACCAATGTGACATTTCTTTCCAGAGACACAAGTTTGGGTTGTATAACAGATGGAAGTGAAATGAAGTAAAACACCGTTTGAAACAGGTTGATAGTTTCATATGCTCCGGATCACTACATTGGCAGGTAGAGACGAAAAGGGGCATTAAAATGGACATTCAGTAGATTTTCATTCCCTCAAAGGAGTATTGTTCTTCTATTGGCTCCTGCAGATCATTTTAATTCCTTTTTCTACATTAAACATGCAGTCATGGTCTCGTTTTAGGAAAAAAACTGTGAAGTTTGCAGGATTTTCTTTTACCGGAAATTCGAGTCCGATCCATCTGCCGTTGACGTATGCCAACCGTGTGATTGCAATGAGACCGGGACTGCTAGCAAAAGCCAAAATTGTGAAAAGGTAATTATGGCAAGTTATTTACTGAGAAGTCTAAACTTGGTGTTAATTGTTAGAAAATAACAAAATATTAAATGGGTTGTCGAAAAGAAGGGGTCTCGTTCCAAAAAGAGGAACACTCTTGTCCACAGCCGATGTCTGGTAATGCAGACTTTTTTCTCGATTCTGGCAAATTCTATATCTGTGAATTTTCACATTTTATCATCTACTCAATTCTAGCTGTAACTTTCTCTCCTTATTAATATTTCATTTTCAGCTTAGGGCTCATTGAAACATCAGTTTTTCACATACGAGTGTTATCCATGATTTTCACCAAATCATGCCTACTTCTACTTCTACACCGCCCACCTTTAGTTGGGCATTTCCATAATCCCTGCCCTTTTCCAGCAGTTGCAAGATTATCCCAGTAAAATCAAGACTTTTTGCAAATAGTCCTTGTGTGTGAATGACTTCTCATTCCGAGTCCCCTTTTGTGGTTTTCATTGTTGCTTGTTTGAACCCTGATTGCCTGTTAACTGTAGGACCAGGAGACCACAATTCATTGAATGAGTTTTTAAGATTAGAAAATATCCATGGTGCTTGGGTTGTTTCTTTGTTTCATCGAAGTAAATGGGTTTGAACTGCACTATCGCAAACCATCTGTGGTCACGTGTGGCACTGCGCGCAGGAAAGGCTAACAAATCACATTTCTCATATGCTTCAATGGGAGACACATGAAACCATAGGAAGTCTTCTACCACCGTGAAGCTGAAACTAATAATACATCTCAAGAAAAAAGTGGGCTCCTCCCTAACAAGCTACACCTGTCCTGCCAGCACCAAGATTTTCAGTTTAGTTTAGTTTTTAGTCAACATTTTTTCAGACCTCACACCTCTGCGTTGGCGGATGCAAGTCTTGGCAGAAGGATACCGAAAACTTAAGATGCTCAGGTGGTAATCTCAGGGATTGCTATTGGTCCTTCTGCAATATTATGAGTTTTCCCACCACTGGGACTACTTTTAATCATCATGATTTTTTGTGTCCCCCAATGAAGAGTCCAAGAAAAGAGGATTTATGGTAAAATCTCTTTCTCGTAGCCTTCATTGGAGGACCTTCGTTGGTTGGGTAGTCTTTGTTTTGCTTCTCCTACTGCTTTGTGTACTAACCAAAGAGCTTAGTGTCAGGCCAAGTAGAAGGCCAACTGTAGCCTGTTGGAGATTAGACAACTTTTATCTTAAGATGTATTTAGTGTCAGCCTCCAAGTGGTATCAGACTTCCCATAGTTTCCTATGTTCTCCAGTTAAGGCTGTGATAAAGAGCTTTCATGGTGAGTACCAAAAATGCTCTGTTTTCCTAATCCTGCTCAATTCCTCAAGTTTTTTATTTTTATAGTTCTTAACCAGACTTTGTTCTGATAATTGATCCCACCAGTCCAATCTGTAAGAGATGACATATCCCAGCAATAAGCCATTATTACTAACCATGGTGGGAAACCCCTGTCTTACAGTGACATTGACATTAACTGTAATGCTTGTTGGCTTGCCTGCGATAATTAACATGCATACATAGAACCAAATAAAGAAATGTTGAACAGAGCTGCAATGAACGGCAGCAACTCAGGCCGAGGGAAGTGATTAAGATGCATTAAAGATGGGATTAATAAGTCAGAAGTGTAAGAGCTGCAATGAATTAGATGATTCAGAAAGAAGCCATTCACAGTAATAGTTGTAGATCTGACCTGAGAGAGATGGAATTGTACAAGGTGTAAGGTTTTTAGTCATGAAAATTAATTAGCCTGTTAAAGGGATCGGTTTTTAACGTTATTTCGCCGAAAAGAATAGCATAATTTCCCGTTATAATTTTCTACTTTCAGCTTTCTGCACAAAGTAAAAGTCAGAACAGGAAGGTTCATACATACAGTCATGGCCAAAAGTTTTGAGAATGACACAAATATAAATTTTTACAAGGTCTACTGCTTCACTTTTTCTAATGACAATTTGCATATACTCCAGAATGTTATAAAGAGTGATCAGCTTAACAGCAATTACTTGCAAAGTCAATATTTGGCTAGAAAATGAACATTATCCCCCAAAACACATTTCAACATCATTGCAGCCCTGCCTTAAAAGGACCAGCTAACCTCTTTTCAGTGATTGCTCCATTAACACAGGTGTGGGTGTTGATGAGGACATGGCTGGAGATCAATCTGTCATGACTAAGTAAGAATGACACCACTGGACACTTTAAAAGGAGGCTGGTGCTTGGCATCATTGTTTCTCTTCTGTTAACCATGGTTATCTCTAAAGAAACACGTGCAGTCATCATTGCAATGCACAAAAATGGCCTAACAGGGAAGAGTATCGCAGCTAGAAAGATTGCACCTCAGTCAACAATCTATCGCATCTGTTGTGAATAGGCTGGAAATGAGTTCTGAGCAGAAGCTCCCTCTGGTGGTTACAAACGGTACTGGACTGTCCAGTGAAGATTGTGAGGATTGGGAATCAGGTGTTACTGACTGGTCTTATATAAGGGAGTCACCTTCCCATCAGGGTTGCCGGTGATCAGTTGTTCTGGTCTCAATCCTTGATTCCTGTTTCCTTGGTAGCCTGCTGTGTCGTGTCTGAATCTCCTGCTAACAGATAAGACATTTTCTTCTTTTTGTTTTTGTGCTTGATTTTTGCATTTTGTCCTGCACTTCTGTGGGGGCCTTCAGGGTCCCCTCTGGGGGCTTTTGCCTCTCAGTTCAGTTCAGCCACTGATGTTTGTACATTTGCTTTTTCCAGTTTTTTCAGTGGCTGCTGTTTTGTTTTTGGTTACACCAGAGAACTAATTTAGGTGGTAGAGGTCGTGTGATCTCAGGTGTTTTTGAAATTAGTAGAGTTGGTGCTTTTCAGGGTTTTTTGGGATTGCAGTAAGTGCCCTTCCTATCCTTTTCTATTTAGTAAGTTTGGGCCCCAACGTTTGCTCATACTATTTTCTGTCTGTGTCAGTATTTCTTCTTGTCTAACCGCCATTACATGTTTGGGGGCTTTCTATGTTCTTCGGGGATCTGCTCCGGGGCAGATAACTTTCCTCTTTCTATCTTTAGGTGTAGTTAGTTTCTCAGGCTGTGACGAGGCGTCTAGGACCAACGTAGGAACGCTCCACGGCTGCCTCTAGTTGTGGTGGTTAGTCAGGGTACTGCAATCTCATAGTTTCCAACTGCTCTGGTGTATTTCCTTTTTTGCCTGCTCTCCTCAGCTACCAAATCATAACAGTATCACCGGCCTAAACTGAAAATTATATGGTACTCACAGAAGGGAAAAATATTGTGAAAGAAAAAAGTTGTCAGAGTTGTCAGAGATTTTTTTTTTTTTTCTGTTTGTTGCATTTTTTTTCTTTTTTCCCTCTGTATCTCTGGGTGCTGAGGAGGATTTTTTTTTTTTTCTCTCTCAATGGAGTTTGCACAGTTGTCTGGCCGTGTGGATCAGCTTGCCACTGAAGTTCGGAGTATTGCTACCTATCTTGCTAGGTTGCCTGTTGTGGAACCTAGGATTCTCATGCCAGATTTGTTTTTAGGGGATCGAGCTAAGTTTCTGAATTTCAAAAATAACTGTAAATTGTTTTTTGCCTTAAAATCTAAGTCCTCAGGGAACGCAGCGCAGCAGGTTCAAATTGTCATCTCTCTCCTGCGCGGCGACCCTCAGGATTGGGCTTTTTCCCTGACACCTGGGGATCCTGTTTTGAGTGATGTTGATGCGTTTTTTCAGGCTTTGGGGTTATTGTACGATGAGCCTAATGTCACTGATCAAGCTGAAAAAACTTTGTTGGCATTAAGTCAGGGGCTTGAGGACGCTGAGTTATACTGTCAGAGATTCCGTAGGTGGGCAGTCCTGACCAAGTGGAATGACGATGCTTTGGCAGCTCTTTTTCGGAAGGGACTGTCAGATAATGTAAAGGATGTTATGGTGGGATTCCCTGTTCCCTCTGGTCTCAATGATTCTATGTCATTAGCGATTCAAATTGACAGACGTTGGCGTGAGCGGAAAGGTATGCGTGGAATAATGTTGCCTTGTGAGCCTGCTTCTGAATCCATGCAGTGTGATAGAGTGGTTTCTGGGGCACAGCGTCATGAATTTCGAAAGCGCAATGGGTTATGTTTCTACTGTGGTGATGCCTCTCATGCTATTTCTGTCTGCCCTAAGCGGGGAAGACGTTTTGCTCGCTCAGTTGTCTTGGGTAGTGTTCAGACTAAGTTTTTGTTAACTGTTACCCTGATATGCTCTCTGTCCTCATTTTCTGCTCAGGCTTTTGTTGATTCTGGAGCAGCTATTAACCTGATGGATTTTGATTTTGCTAAACGTTGTGGGTTTCCTTTGATACCCCTACGGAAGTCTATTCCCCTACTGGGGATCGATTCTACCCCTTTGGCTGAGAATAAACCTCAGTTCTCTACTCAGGTGATAATGAGGGTAGAACCTGATCATCAGGAGAATTGCAAATTTTTGGTTCTGTATAATCTGCATGACATTATCGTACTGGGTTTCCCTTGGTTACAGTCTCATAATCCTGTTTTGGATTGGAAATCTGTGTCTGTTACCAGTTGGGGCTGTCAATGTGTTAATACCAACACTCCTGTTTTTTCTGCCTCCCCCCAGGCTCAGGATGTTCCTGACTTTTTGATTGATTTTTCTGATGTGTTTAGCGAAAGTAAATCTGCATCCTTACCTCCCCATAGGAGCTATGACTGCGCTATTGAATTAGTGCCTGGTAGTAAATTCCCTAAAGGTCGCCTTTTTAACTTGTCTGTACCTGAACATGACGCTATGCGGTCTTATATCAAGGAGTCATTGGAGAAGGGTCATATCAGACCATCCTCTTCACCCTTAGGTGCCGGTTTTTTCTTTGTGGCCAAAAAGGATGGTTCATTAAGGCCGTGTATTGATTATCGTCTCTTGAACAATATTACTGTGAAATATCAATATCCGTTACCCTTGATCTCTGATCTGTTTTCCAGGGTGAAAAACGCTACTTGGTTTACCAAGCTTGACCTCAGGGGGGCATATAACCTTATTCGCATTAAGCATGGGGATGAATGGAAGACGGCATTTAATACCCCTGAAGGGCATTTTGAGTACCTTGTGATGCCCTTTGGGCTCACTAATGCTCCTTCTGTCTTCCAGTCCTTCATGAATGACATTTTCAGGGATTTTGTGGATAAATTTCTGATTGTTTATTTGGATGATATCTTGATTTTTTCCAATGACTGGGACTCTCATGTAAAACATGTTCGGACTGTGTTCCAGATTTTGAGAGAGAATGCTCTGTATGTGAAGGGATCAAAGTGTCTTTTTGGCGTTCAGAGGATCTCATTTCTGGGTTTCATTTTGTCCCCATCTGTTATTGAAATGGACCCGGTCAAAGTTCAGGCTATCTGTGATTGGGTCCAACCTACTTCTTTAAAGGCTCTTCAAAGATTCTTGGGTTTTGCCAATTTTTATCGTAAATTTATTGGTAATTTCTCTGTTATTGTTAAACCATTAACTGATTTGACCAAGAAGGGTTCTGATGTGGTGAATTGGCCTCCTGAGGCAGTCTCTGCATTTCAGGAACTTAAGCAGAGATTCACTTCTGCTCCTGTTCTACGGCAGCCTGATGTTTCTCTACCATTTCAGGTGGAGGTTGATGCCTCTGAAATTGGGGCAGGTGCCGTTTTGTCCCAAAGAGATCCAGAGACCTCTAAAAGTAACCCTTGTGCCTTTTTCTCTCGAAAATTTTCTCCCACTGAACGTAATTATGACGTGGGTAATCGGGAGTTATTGGCCATGAAGTGGGCTTTTGAAGAGTGGAGACATTGGCTGGAGGGAGCCAAACATCAGGTGGTGGTCCTTACTGACCATAAGAATCTAGTTTATCTGGAATCTGCCAAGCGACTTAATCCTAGACAGGCCAGGTGGGCCTTGTTTTTCACACGTTTTAATTTTGTGGTTTCATTTCTTCCTGGCACTAAAAATGTTAAGGCGGATGCCCTCTCGAGGAGTTTCCTGGCGGACTCTCCTGAGTTATCTGATCCTTCTGTTGTTTTGAAAGAGGGTGTAGTTCTTTCCGCCATCTCGCCCAGTTTGAGACTGGCTCTGGAGGGGTGCCAGGAAGATAAGCCCGAGCGCTGCCCTGTTGGGAAATTGTTTGTCCCGGACCAGTGGAAAAAGAGTGTAATGTCTGAGATTCATTGTTCCGCGTTGGCCGGTCATCCCGGAATTTTTGGTACCAGGGACTTGGTTGGTCGGTCCTTTTGGTGGCCTACCTTGTCTCGTGATGTCAGGGAGTTTGTGCAGTCCTGCGGGACTTGCTCTCGCTCCAAGCCTTGCTCTCGTTCTAGTGGTTTGTTGATGCCATTACCGGTGCCCAAGAGACCATGGACCCATATCTCTATGGATTTCATTTCCGACCTCCCTGTTTCTCAGAGAATGACCGTCATCTGGGTGATTTGCGATAGGTTTTCCAAGATGATACATTTTGTGCCATTACCTAAGTTGCCTTCCTCCTCTGAATTGTTGCCTTTGTTCCTTCAGCACGTGGTTCGTTTACACGGCATTCCTGAGAACATTGTGTCTGACAGAGGAGTCCAGTTTGTTTCCAGATTTTGGAGGACCTTTTGTTCTAAAATTGGTGTTCAATTGTCTTTCTCCTCGGCGTTTCATCCTCAGACCAATGGTCAAACTGAGAGAACAAACCAGACATTGGAGACTTATCTCAGATGCTTTGTGTCTGCTGATCAGGATGACTGGGTCTCTTTTTTGCCTTTGGCTGAGTTTGCTCTTAATAATAGGGCTAGCTCTGCCACTTTGATGTCTCCATTTTTCTGTAATTCTGGGTTTCACCCTCGATTTTCTTCTGGACAGACGGAGGCTTCTGTCTGCCCGGGTGTTGACTCTGTTGTGGAGCGTATGCAACAGATTTGGGACCAGGTAGTGGAGAGGTTGTCCCTCTCTCAGGAGAGGGCCCAGCGGTTTGCTAACCGGCATAGGACTGATGGTCCTCGGTTTAAAGTGGGGGACTTGGTCTGGTTGTCCTCAAGAAATATTCCTATGAGAGTGGCATCTCCTAAATTTAAGCCTAGGTTCATTGGACCTTATAAGATCATGGAGATTCTTAACCCTGTTTCTTTTCGTTTGCTTCTTCCAGGGACATTTAAGATCCATAACGTGTTCCACAAGTCCTTGTTGAAGAGGTTTGTTGAGCCAGTGGTTCCTACTACTGTGCCTCCTGACCCTGTTTTGGTTGAGGGCAATCTGGAGTATGTGGTTGAGAAAATATTGAATTCTCGTTTTTCTAGACGGAAACTCCAGTATTTGGTTAAATGGAGAGGTTATGGTCAGGAAGACAATTCTTGGGTGTTTGCTTCGGACATCCATGCTAGGAGACTCATCCGTGCGTATCATAGAACTCATCCTGACCGACCTGGTTGCTCAAATGAGGGTTCGGTGACCCCTCCTCAAGGGGGGGGTACTGTTGTGAATAGGCTGGAAATGAGTTCTGAGCAGAAGCTCCCTCTGGTGGTTACAAACGGTACTGGACTGTCCAGTGAAGATTTTGAGGATTGGGAATCAGGTGTTACTGACTGGTCTTATATAAGGGAGTCACCTTCCCATCAGGGTTGCCGGTGATCAATTGTTCTGGTCTCAATCCTTGATTCCTGTTTCCTTGGTAGCCTGCTGTGTCGTGTCTGAATCTCCTGCTAACAGATAAGACATTTTCTTCTTTTTGTTTTTGTGCTTGATTTTTGCATTTTGTCCTGCACTTCTGTGGGGGCCTTCAGGGTCCCCTCTGGGGGCTTTTGCCTCTCAGTTCAGTTCAGCCACTGATGTTTGTACATTTGCTTTTTCCAGTTTTTTCAGTGGCTGCTGTTTTGTTTTTGGTTACACCAGAGAACTAATTTAGGTGGTAGAGGTCGTGTGATCTCAGGTGTTTTTGAAATTAGTAGAGTTGGTGCTTTTCAGGGTTTTTTGGGATTGCAGTAAGTGCCCTTCCTATCCTTTTCTATTTAGTAAGTTTGGGCCCCAACGTTTGCTCATACTATTTTCTGTCTGTGTCAGTATTTCTTCTTGTCTAACCGCCATTACATGTTTGGGGGCTTTCTATGTTCTTTGGGGATCTGCTCCGGGGCAGACAGCTTTCCTCTTTCTATCTTTAGGTGTAGTTAGTTTCTCAGGCTGTGACGAGGCGTCTAGGACCAACGTAGGAACGCTCCACGGCTGCCTCTAGTTGTGGTGGTTAGTCAGGGTACTGCAATCTCATAGTTTCCAACTGCTCTGGTGTATTTCCTTTTTTGCCTGCTCTCCTCAGCTACCAAATCATAACATGCATCATCAAGAACTTCAAGGAGAGAGGGTCCATTGTTGCCAAAAAGGCTTCAGGGTGCCCAAGAAAGACCAGCAAGCGCCAGGACCGTCTCTTAAAAGTGTTTCAGCTGCGGGATCGGGCTACCAGCAGTGCAGAGCTTGCTCAGGAATGGCAGCAGGCAGGTGTGAGTGCATCTGCATGCACTGTGAGGCGGAGACTCTTGGAGCAAGGCCTGGTCTCAAGGAGGGCAGCAAAGAAGCCACTTCTCTCCAGAAAAAACATCATGGACAGACTGATATTCTGCAAAAGGTACAGGCAGTGGACTGCTGAGGACTGGGGTAAAGCTATTTTCGCTGATGAATCCCCTTTTCGATTGTTTGGGACATCAGGAAAACGCCTCATTCTGAGAAGACAAGGTGAGCGCTACCACTAGTCTTGTCTCATGCCAACTGTTAAGCATCCTGAAACCATTCATGTGTGGGGTTGCTTCTCAGCCAAGAGAATCGGCTCTCTCACAGTCTTGCCTAAAAACACAGCCATGAATAAAGAATGGTACCAGAATGTCCTCCAAGAGCAACTTCTCCCAACCCTCCAAGAGCAGTTTGGCGATCAACAATGCCTTTTCCAGCATGATGGAGCACCTTGCCATAAAGCAAAGGTGATAACTAAATGGCTCAGGGAACAAAACATAGAGATTTTGGGTCCATGGCCTGGAAACTCCCCAGATCTTAATCCCATTGAGAACTTGTGGTCAATCATCAAGAGACGGGTGGACAAACAAAAACCTAAAAATTCTGACAAAATGAAAGCATTGATTCTGCAAGAATGGACTGCTATCAGTCAGGATTTGCTCCAGAAGTTGATTAAGAGCATGCCAGGGAGAATTGCAGAGGTCCTGAAGAAGAAGGGTCAACACTGCAAATATTGACTTGCTGCATTAACTCATTCTAACTGTCAATATAAGCTTTTGTTACTCATATGTTTGCGATTATTATATTTCTGTCTGTGATAAAAACATCTGTCAAACACACATAAAAACCAGAGGGCAGCAGATCATGTGAAAATATAATATTTGTGTCATTCTCAAAACTTTTGGCCATGACTGTAGTAATATTACAGATCCTTGTCTTACAGAGGCATAATACAGTGTTAAGCAAAGTCCAATGTTCCTGGTCCTCAATGGAAATTCTGTAACACCCACAATGCACCATGACACTGGGGTACTTAAGGACTTAGGTGCAATTTCTGCTACTGCAATCTACAGCTATGCCACGTATAGCACCAAAAGACGGGTTGCGTTACAATATGACTCCATGCTTGGATGCATATGGTTATTTTGTCATGGGTTCATGCAAATTCAATGAGAAGAATATTGAGATATGCACCATCATGGGTCTTATTAATAAGTGAGTTTCCTCTAGAAGCTTTGTCAGGGGGCAAACCTCTGTTTTATAGAAGCACCATGAAGCTACATTCAAGCAATCAGTTTTCTGTGGATCAGTTTCAGAATGGATCCACATTTGAATGGGAAAATAAAGTTATCAGGTTGACTTCGATTGAGACATTGGAGCTAGACTAGCAATAGACAGTATTTCACAAAATGCCACATTGTTGTTTTTTTAATGCAATTGTATCCAAAGAATACCCAGAATGGGTTAAAGGAAGGAAAAATATCCAACAAGTAGGGATCTTGTTGGTATAAATCACTCATTGATGATAGGGGTCTGAGGAAAAGACTGTGCACAGTCAAGATAACTGCAGTTGGAGGCAACCCTAGTATCCAAATAAAGTGTCCAAATTTACACCTCATTGATTCTTCAAACTGATGGCCTTTCATGACCAATGATGTCTAAAAAACGCAGTAAGATAAGACTCTAGTGAAGAAAAGTGCATCCACCACCATAGCCATCTACAGTACGTACTGTATCACCAATACTCTGTGTACAACTTTAAGAAGGTATGTGACATCTATGGTGACTTCACATGACCGCTACAGCCAGTAATAGCATGGGGAAGGCAATCATGGCATAACCTTTTGAAAGCAAAGTGACAGAGCCATGCCATCATAGGCTGACATGGTTCCTTGACTTCATCATGGATGTCCTTTCATCACCCACTATTCTATACAAGAGGTCATGGTGAATGGGGGCAGCACGAACTGGGTTTTTTTTGTATCTTGAGTGAAATCATATTTACAATTCAAGGCATTTTCCATGACTAAAATATTGAGAGCCAGACCTTCATCTTTTGGGTGAATTCCAATACCCATGATCTACACCAATCAAAGACATAGGACTAAGGTGCAACATGGGGCACAACATACATATTTTATGCTCTGTGCTTGTTAAGTAGTGATATAATTTTTGCCAGAAATGGGGAATAACATTTGCCGACGACCAAGGCTTTGACCCCAATAATCAAACATTGATGTTGTATCCATGCCATAGACTATTTTTTTATAAGTCTTCAACAACCACTAAAATGTCTCAAAGCTGTAATGCCAGACATAGACTATAGTAAAGTGTGGCACTGAAAAGTAGGTGATCCTTCTGAGGGTATGTGTACATAGGGTTTTTAAGAAACTGGTGGACCAGCCAAGATTTATGCAAAACAGCTTCAGGAAAAATACCGCAGTCTTCTCTGGCGGCTTTGCGGCCACTTTTGTTGTTGTTTGCTGCCGCCCATCTTTTCTGGCTTTGAAAAGGACATCGTGTGCACATACCATAATTTCATAAGCTCACTTTAAAGGCCTAAAAACTTCACTTTTGATAATGTTTCCAATTACTATGGATATAATTAGTTTTACTTTTTGCATCTCTTCTCATGTACTTTTTGTCTTTTGTTGCATTTATCCGATTCTCATCTTCACAAAGAATCCATGGTACGTGCTCAGCTAACCTTCATATGAATAAGCAGGTCACGAATAGTTAACCAATAAAAAAGCGTTAATGCCTGTGGCATAAACCATCTAAATAGACAGAGAAGAAGCAAAGAAGGAAACGGGGAAGAAAAGAGAAATCAATAGCTGATTCTATGATACAACACTGTGATTTCCCAGCCAGAGGAACATAGAGAAAAGACCCCGCTAGGCCGAGGGCGGAATTGACACAGGAACAGTCAATTTTCTCTAAATGGATCTAATTCTTCAAAAAGGGATTATTTCAGATAAGAAGGAAGAATTGGCCCCTTAACAGTATATGAAACATTTATTTAACCCATAAACAGCCTGATACCTTTGTTTGCATTCTATAGAAAGTGATGACTTCTAATTTCATTTTTTCTCTGATAAATAAATAAGAGACATAGAATATAGAGATTAGATTGTGATTCTTGAAAGTTTGTGATCCCTTTAAGATTTTCCATATTTATACATACATTTTACCTAAAACTATACAAGTCCTAAAAGCAGATATGAGTCAAAAATATTGCGAGGGGCAAAAATATGTGAACCTTTGCTTCCAGTATCTTGTGTGACCCGCATGTGCAGCAATAACTGCAAAATGCTGTCTCTGCATTTCCATGGCAGGGGCACTCTTCATGCCGAATGGAATCTGCCACTATCCACAGATCAGATCCATGATGGTCTGATATTTTGCCCTGGTCAACTGATTGAGCAGGTTATCGATGCATGCCATTGAGCCCCCTGTAATCTATGCAGAACCAGGTTCAACGGGCAAGGCCCAAGCGCTGCTTGATGCTTGGATGACCTCCAGCTTCAGCATTTCGTCAATCTCCTGGCGCATGTGTTGTTGCACCTGCCGGGAGTACCCATATGATGAATGCCGGATTGAATGATGACCCTCGGTGTCCGCATAATGGATGTCCGATTCTGTAAATCCTGGCTTGTTATTGGACAAATCCCGGAATTGGTGTAGGGTTTCCCACAGCTGAGACTGTTGGTCCGACAAGAGCTGATTGTAAACCTTCACCAAGCCTGGGTGAGCATATCCGGGAGGGTCTCTGCCTTTCACTCTTCTGGCAGGTTGCATACGCAAAGGGTGCAGGCCTCCCGCTCATGATGTGCCTTCATCATGTTCATGTGGAAGGCCTTCCGCCTTCCCTGTGTGTTGTCCAATGTGACAAGGTATGTTAGTGCATTGAGCTGCTGTTCACAAGATGTTTCACCTGTATCTGCTTACAGAGGAACTCCATCAGCTGCAACATGAATTGGGTCCCCAGTCGATGAGCATTTCCTGAGAAAAACCCACTCTGGAGAAAATCTCCATTAAGGCAGTGGCCACCTTGTAGGCCCGAATGGACAACAAGGCTAACACTTCCAGCCAACCAAATCCACAGCCACCCTCCTGAAAGGATCTTCAATAATGGGCAGTTATCAGTGGGGCTTTGGGGCTCCGCCTTGCCTTCCCCACCTTCTGACAGCTGTCGCACAAACGGCAGTAGGCAACCACATCGGCCACCATCTTTGACCAGTAGAAATACTGGGCTAGCCTGGTTTTGTCTTAGTGATCCCTAGATGTACAGCCATCGGAATCTCATGTGCAATCCGCAACAACTTCATCCTGAACAGATAGGGTATTACCAACTGTCGGTCCCTAGGCCATGCCTCCGGTAAACCCTGCTGGAAGGTTACCAGGTATAGCTGTCTTTGGTCCTAGACCACCCACTCAAGGTCTGAGTCGAAGGGAGGTTGTGCCACCTGCTCCCTGAGAGCTTTAAGACTGTTGTCAGTTTCCAACGGTGCCTCAAACCCCTGACTGGACATGGCCAGAATAGATGAGACTGCCACGTCTTCTGTCAGTTCCCCGGGACCTGTCTCCTGGCCTCTGTTTGACCCAGCAGCCACTTGGTCGGAAGGGGGGAAGCCGTTGGACACTCTGGGATCACCAATGTTGTCTCTGGGATTGGAGGAGTTAAACCGGTGCTGCCCGTCTCCAAGGTGCATTTGGACTGCAGCACGGGAAGTGGCGGTATCCTCGAAACACTCAAAGGAGTGTTTTGCTTCGGACAGACTTGGGGTGGCTAGTGTCCCAGTGAGTGACCGCTGAATCCCCAGGCCTGATCCTCCAGACAACAACGTAATGTCAACGCCTGTTGATGTCAATGTGATTAACATGCCTACTGATGAGGATGAGGGGATGGGTGATGTACTGTGTCCATCTCCCCTCGAGGGGGAGGAGATCAATCAAGCAACCTATAATAATACCTCAGAGTGTGGCCAGCATGCTGGAACCAGTTGTCCTGTGAGGTTGTCATGGAGTGGATAGACAGGGGGCAGACAGCTGTGGAGGGGGAGCATGCAATTGATAGCGGGGCTGTCCCAGGAGAGGAAGGGCTCCCAGGTAAGTGTTCCTCGACCACCATAATGTCAGAGGCCCAGGTTAGTCAGTCTGGACCTGCAACTTGGTTGGAAGCAGGGGAGGAGCTGGCACCACCCAGGGCTGCAGCAGCCTTGGCCACTGTTACACTTAGTGGCAGCGCCAGTACTTTTTTTGGCTATGAGGCTAAGAACTTACCGGCAAGTAGTTGTGAACTACCTGCCTGTTCGGCCATGTGACGACCTTTTCCGGCTCACAGAGGTCATGGACCACTACTTTTGGTGATTCTTACTCTTCTGATGAAAAAGCAGTCATTGGGCCATCACTGCCTAACTGCAGGGAGCCAGCTTTCAATCACCATGATGTCAGTAGTGATGACATATTGCCGGAGCAGACTGGAAGTGAAAGTGCCCTGTTGATGTGAGGTCAAGTGAAACCGGCAAATCGCCGCGAGAGCCTGACCAGATTGTTGCAGGGCAGAACATGCCAGTAAGTTCTTAGACCCATAGCCAAAAAAAACTCAAATACCTGGATAATCCCTTTAAATGTAACCTTATTACTGATTTATCTTCCCTACCCAATCTATCTATTATGGTAAATGGCATCACGATCTCTCCCTCACCTGAAATCCACTGTCTCGGTGTAACTCTCGACTCTGCCCTGTCCTTCAAACCACACATCCAAACTCTTGCCACCTCCTGTCGCCTCCAACTTAAAAACATTTCCAGAATCCGTCCCTTCCTCAGCCCTTAATCTACTAAAACTCTTGTGCATGCCCTCATCATCTCCCGCCTTGATTACTGCAACACCCTCCTCTGTGGCCTCCCTGTCAACTCTCTTGCACCACTCCAGTCTGTCCTCAACTCTGCTACCCGACTAATCCACCTCTCCCCTCGCTACTCCCCTGCTTCTCCCCTCTGCAAATCCCTCCACTGGCTTCCAATTCCCCAACAAATCCAGTTCAAACTACTAACATTGACCTACAAAGCCGTCCACAACCTGTCCCCTCCCTATATCTCTGAACTAATCTCCCAATATCTTCCTTCACGTAATCTTCGATCCTCCCAAGACCTCCTACTATCCTCCACACTTATTCGTTCCTCACACAACTGCCTCCAAGATTTCTCCCAAATATCCCCCATCCTCTGGAATTCCACGCCTCAACATGTACGATTATCCACCACCCTTGGATCCTTCAGACGGAACCTAAAAACCCATCTCTTCAGGAAAGCCTACAGTCTGCAATAACCACTCTGCTGCCTCGCCACCACCCGAGCTTCCGCCTCACCACCACCACCCTAGCTGCAGCCTCGCCGCCTCCACCCTAGTTGCCACCTCGTCGCCACCACCAGAGCTGCCGCCACCATCAGAGCTGCCGCCTCGCCACCACCACCAGAGCTACCGCCTTGCCGCCACCACCACCAGAGCTGCCGCACCACCGACCTTCTGTTTCTTCCCCATTATCCCGTAGAATGTAATTCCGCAAGGACAGGGTCCTCTCCCCTCTGTACCAGTCTGTCATTGTAAATTTGTTTACTGTAAACAATATAACTTTGTAACCCCTTCTCATGTACAGCACCATGGAATTAATGGCGCTATATAAATAAATAATAATAATAATTTACAGTATTTAAGGATGTAAATAGATGAAGTTGAAAGGGTTTTCCAGTAGTCCAAAATTAATAGTCTTTCCTTACAATTTAGAAGCAAAAATCGATGGGATCTTACTTTAGGCAGCTGATTGAAGGGACCACGATGTTCCAATTCATTTAAAAGCTTTTATTTGTAGTACCATGCACATCCATTAGTTAAACTTTGGTGCCGGGTCTGGTTTACAATGATGGGGACTAGCAATGAAGTCCCCCTCAATCAGCTGATTTTGATTTTGCAGAGTTGGACTTCCAAAAATGTTCAATTTGTGGTGAATCACAAGTACTCCAAATACCCTGAAAATATACATGTAACACTCTGACATCTCTTAGGACTCTATCCAATGCCTTTAAGGCTCTTTAATGCAAACACAGGCATACATTGGCTATGGGAAGACGGACATTAACCATTCTTCACTGTTGTGCGGTGACACACACTATCTGTGCAGTTTCTTTAGTGTTTTATCAGTTTTTCTCTATCTCTCGATTGGTAAGTTATGAGCTGAAGCATCCTCTCGCTATCCAGATTAAATACAAAATCGCAACAGCATTCCCTGCCTCTGCTTTTATACAAGCTATCATAGTCGTTCCTGAATGACTGTGCTATACCTTGTGATGTGCTAGCTGTAAGACATTATGGGGAAATGAACCTGGCCCAAGGTTATTTGAGCCTTCCTTAGCTGATTCAATGTTCTCCAATAGGAAAAATGGCTGTGGGCATTTTTGGTGACTTGCATAAAAATTGTTCAAATTTTTCTGACATGCCAATGTTCATAAATGTGATATGAATTTTACCCATATCAGATTTAAATTATACATTTTAGTCCAGAAAAATTGCTGAGTATTAATTCACACATCCTAATTAATGGCCGGTAGGGGGCTCTCTTACAAATTCTTTAATGAACCTCATTTTTCTATCTACTGGCTAACACGGTACAAAGATATACATCTTTCCTGTATCATTTAATGAACCTAAAAAAATTTAAATTAAGCCTTTAAATTGTAAAGAACAATGGCATAATAGGGAAAAATTAAAGTGTACCATCAATTATTTAGAAAAATATTTAGACTTGAGAGTCCTCAGTGGTTGATACCTTTTAATGGCTAACTGAAAAGATGGTAACAAATTGCAAGCTTTCGAGACTACTCAGGTCTCTTCATCAGGCATAGACTAATACAACATCTGAAGAATCACATATTTATACACAAAATAGCACAGAAAAAAATGCAATAGGTAGGACAAGTGACATGAAGCAGAACTGTCATTATGGCAGAGGGATTAACATAAATATGACTAGTTCATAGATAAGGAGTGAAGGTTTTATTACCCTCTGATTGGGGTCTGGTATTGTGTTGTGATGACCCTAAAAGGTCAGGGAGGCAGATTCCTTAATTGTTGTAGAACGACATAAAACTCTGGGATATATCAATTATCAGATAATTGATATATCCCATGATATGATATAATATGATATGATATGATATAAGATACATCAATTATTTAGAAACTAATGCATTTTTAAGACTTTGCAAAATGTTGAGTTTTTATTTTTCACTTTTCTTTCACCTTATTGTGAATACATATTTCTGTCTTACAGCTTGGAGGTCAATGTAGATGTAAAGTGAATGTTGGGGGCAGGAGATGTGATCAGTGCAAGGATGGATTTTACAATTTACAAGAGTCTAATGCTGATGGCTGCCAACCATGTCACTGCAACACTTCGGGAACAATCAATGGAAGTCATTCATGTCATCAAAACACAGGCCAATGCCAATGCAAAGCTCATGCTATTGGTGAGTACTAGGACTAAACAGAACAAAACCAGTGGAAGGTTTGCTCTGAGTTTCTTTTTTGTAGTTGAAAATTTCCAATTTTCCATCTTGGACTTCCATTTTAAGTCCTTCTAGCAATTAAAGATGTGAAAGTTCCCAGGTTCTTCACTTTTTTCCACTGTTATTAAAGAGTTTTTCCCTATATTGCAAGTTATCACCTATCCAACTTTTGACCCTGGTCAAAAGTTGTCTACTAGTTATGAGCAAGTATACTCGTTGCTCGGGTTTCACCAAGCACGCTCGGGTGGTCTCCGAGTATTTGGAAGTGCTTGGAGATTTAGTTTCTGTTGCAGCAGCTGCATGATTTGCGGCTATTTGACAGCCTGAATACATGTGGGAATTCCCTAACAAACAGGCAATCCCCACATGTATTCAGGCTGTCAAGTAGCCGCAAATCATGCAGCTGCTGCAACAGAAACTAAATCTCCAAGCACTTCCAAATACTCGGAGACCACCCGAGCAACGAGCATACTCGCTCATTACTATTGTCTACATAATCGTTACTGCATCCTTGGTTTCCCATCATCTGTATCACATCAGTTTGGATACATGAAGACACCAATAATAACCTTAAAGGAGTATTCTAGTCTCTCTAGAAATCAATGCAGTAATATGGACCATTATTAGATCGCTGTGGGTCCTACAGATCACCAGGAAGAAGCAAGGGATTATGAGGTTCTGCTGGGGATTTGCTTGTTGGTGTGCTATGGATCTGCAATGGGGCTTTTTCCAGTTATCAATACGCACTTACGTCCTGATTCATTTGCCTTTTTTGAAGTCCCATTTCTTTTTTTTCTGTCTTGTGGTATTCATAGACCATTTTTTTAGCCAAATTCTTAAAATGGAGCATGTGGTGAACCAATTTTGTGCAAAATTAAAAAATGCTTTTTATTTGGGAATTTTTAAAACGTTGCAAAATTTGAGGCAAATTTTAAGACTCACATAAAATCACTCCGGGAATGTGGGGACTGGATGGAACTGTGAAAAATGAAGCGACTTTTCGAAAAGTTGTAAGTGATGAATCAAGCAAAGTGGCAAACTAAAAAAAAAAACAACAGACAAATACATGAAATGACTAAAACTCACTTGTCCATTAGTCTGCCAGATAGAGAAGAGTGCTCCATCACTCCACAGAACACGTTTCCAGTGGTTGCTGCTTTACACCTCTCCATCCGACACTCGTCATTGTGCTTGATGATGTAAGGCTGCATGCAGCTGCTCGGCCATGAAGCTCTCGGCGTGGCGCTGTGTTTGTGCTGATGTTAATACCCGGAGAGGTCTGGACTCTGCAGTTATGGCGTCAGCAGAGTGGTGGTGACTTTTCTGCCCTCTGCTCCTCAGCACTCGACCCCCGTTCTGTAACATTATGGGGTCTCCATTTCGTGGCTGAGTTGCTGCTATTTCTTCTACTTCTCCATAATATCACTCACAGGTGATGGAGGAAGATTGTGGAGGGAAGAAATGTCATGGATGGACTTGTTACCTCCGTGGCTCCTATTACAGGACTGCGCTGGTATCAGTGAGCTCTGCACCACCGGCCATTGTGTGATATGTTTGTAAGGCAGACGGCATGGCGGGGCAAGAGGCTGGATGTCATACATCAGGGGCAATGAGTCTAGACCTTATACATTGGGGGAAATGTTGCCGGATGTTACACAATGGTGGGCAATGCAGTCGGATGTTATACACTGGGGGCATTGGGACTGGACGTTATACACCGGGGGCAATGGCGCTGCATATTAAACATCTGGGAGCAAAGGGGCTGGATATTAAACATCGGGGGAAATGGGACCGGATATTATACATCGGGGGCAATGGGGCTGGATATTAAACATCGGGGGAAATGGGACCGGATATTATACATCGGGGGCAATGGGGCTGGATATTAAACATCGGGGGAAATGGAACCGGATATTATACATCGGGGGCAATGGGCCCGAATATTACACATCTGGTAGAAATGGGGCCGGATATTAAACATCGTAGGGCAATGGGGCTAGATGTTATATACTTGAGGTAATGTTATACATCGGGGGGCAATGTGGCTGGATGTTGTACATCGGGGGCAATGTGGCTGGATGTTATACATCGGGGCAATGTGGCCGGATGTTATACACTGGGGCAATGGGACTGAATGAAAAACCTGAAATGTAGGATTAAGACAAGTGTCCCTATACTATGATCCATATATGTTTGTATGTATATCTGTGTGTATGTATATATATATATTATGGACACACGTCTTAATCCTTCATTCCATCTATTTTTCTCCTTTATTTCCATGCCTGCAGCCTGAGATCCCACCAATGCTGTCAACATGAATTTTATTTCATTTCTCTATATACGTCCCTTTTGGTACATTAGCACATTTCAAAACTGTTTTAGCCTTAATGAGTTCTAAGCAAATCATTCTGATGCCAGTTTTCTTATTAAACCAAAAATAAATGGATTTTTTTTTTTACATTTTTTTTTTCTGCAGGGTCCGTCGTGATAAATCTTTCCCTTTCTCCATTATATTTCTTTGAACTGTTCTTATGAAATGCAAAATAAGTCAACATAATTCCACTGATCGTGTACATGGGCAGGGTTACTTATCAAGGGCTATATAATTTTAATTTTGTAATTCAATGCCAAACTGATTATAATAAACTACCGCCTCCTGTGTTATTTATCATGTTCTTTTACAAGACGCTCTTTTTTGTTTGTGGCTCCCACAGGTATTTTTCAAAAATTAGATTTGATTATAGCAATTTATTACTTTCAAAATATTTGAGGGGTGCTACGGCTACATAAGGACAAAATTTATCAAGTGCCTGAAATACACTGTGCATATAATACATTTTGAAATGTTGATGTATGGGAATATTATGATAAAGTGAGCGCAGGACTGCGGGCATACCTGTCGAAATATCTCTGTAGGAAGCGGAAAAACATAACTGGTTTAAGCGTTTTAAATTACATTGAATTTTTTTTATATATTATGTGATTTTCGGCATAAAGCAACTAATATAGAGGTAGATTATTTAAATTGCCTGATAACAGTGTAATGTATAGGGGAAAATGTTGTGTTTCCTACATATGATAACGCAGGTTTTTAGGCTGTTCATTAATTAAATTAATGTTCTGAGGGCTGATGTAGAGAAATCCGCTGCAATGCGTTATTATTGTGATCATTTACCAGTGTGAGGGATTGCTTTAGTCATTGTCAGACTTTTCTTTTACATAGGGCAAAAATTGAACCCCGTATGTACAGTATATACCCTGGGAAGGTTAACCCGAACCCGCAGATTATGTCAGGACCTGTCGAATAACTTGTGTATTTGGGGGTGTAATGACTCTCCCGAAAAAAGGCATATTGAAATTGAATGCCTTATCCTTTTTTCCAGATAAAAGCCACCACCATAGGTTTTTGGAAGCTGTTTCTAACCCTTTCCCCATTAAAAACACATGTACACTTGACCGACCCGAGTGTGCATTTTTATTTGGGGTTGGAAGTTGTGTAGGCACCACTGCTGCCGGTACCCAACCAAATGCTTCTCCCTCAATGATTATTATATTATGTTTCTAGATTGTACACTTGAATCAATTCAGATTCCCCCCAAAAAAATTAGGTCCCACTATTCAGACTTCCAGAATTAACTCAGAAACCAAACTGGTGGTGTACTACTAATATCGGCCGGCTATATAGCTGCTATGAGGTCCATGAACTTTGCCGAAAAACCCAGTCCCCTGCCTGGCATCCTTCCACATCTCACAGCATCTGCCATATATGTACTGTAGAAGTCAGGAAGATTTGTATGGAATGGGCTTAAACACTGAGCCTGCTCTATTACTGGTGGGTGCTTGCTGTTTTACTGCTGTAATTGGAGCTAGCTGTGATTACAGCAGTATAAACCCTTAGGTGCCATGATCATCAACTATTGCATCTAGGCGGTTGTCACGACGTATAACAGATATATTCAAAGATAGCAACCTATATCTAATGTGACATCATTCTAAATTTCATATAATAGAGAAAATCACCATGTATACATAGTATCTGCCAGCAATGTCTTACCTGACATAATATCCTATGTATTGTGGGTCAATACTGTGTACGTGTCACGCTGTCTCTGGATAGAGATGGACCGGGGTCTATGCTGACCCTGAACTGGGGTCCTGACTAGTCCCTCTACCTGGAGGTACTGTTAATGGTACAGAGGTCCAGGCCGCCAACGTAACCCTGTCTCCTGTAGATCCCTGACCACTGTAATCTAGTCCTGAGAAGGACCCTAATTACCACCACAGGGAATGGGCAGGTCACAGCTTACACACAGTCTAAGACAAACGAGACAGACAAGGGGTAAAGAAAACACAGCCTTGCATACAACACTTCCACTACAGAGGAACACAAAAGGTTAAGGAGATAAACAATAAGCGAGAAGAGGAAAAACCACAACAGGCACTCTTAGCTTAAGGCTTCTCAGAAATGATCCTCTCTGCTGGTCTGAATGAATGCTTTCACCGGCAACTTCCCAAGCAGACCAGCAGGTATATGAAGGAAGCTAATTAACAAAACATCAATCGCAGCTGGGCGAGGCTGGTCAGCCCAGCACCGAGAGAGAAAGAATTAACTCCCTCAGTGCCGAAAAACACCCAGCACCAGAAACTCAGCTGTGCGAAGTCAGGGTGTGCAATCGCGACGATCTCCGCCGCGACACACCCGTGACAATACCCCCCCTTCTACGAGGGGCCTCTGGACCCTCAGGGCCTGGTCTATCTGGGTGAGTAGTGTGGAAGGCCCGAACCAAACGGTCTGCGTTAATATCCGACGCAGAAACCCACATCCTCTCCTCAGGACCATACCCCCTCCAATGAACAAGGTACTGAAGGGACCGGCAATTCAGACGTGAGTCAATGATCTTCGATACCTGAAACTCCAAATTACCATTGACCACCACTGGAGGAGGAGGTAGAGGTGACGGTATAACTGGTGCCACGTACCTCTTAAGCAACGATTTGTGGAACACATTGTGGATTTTAAATGTAGGAGGGAGGTCAAGACGGAAAGCCACCGGATTAATTATTGAACTGATCCTGTATGGCCCGATGAATCTGGGACCGAGTTTCCAGGAGGGAACCTTAAGTTTTATATTCTTGGTAGACAACCATACCAGATCGCTCACACTTAGGTCCGGACCAGACACTCTCCTCCTATCAGCCATACGTTTGTATCGGTTCCCCATAGTGCTCAGATTATTAAGCACTCCTCTCCACACTGAAGCAAGTGACGACGAAAATCGTTCCTCCTCAGGAACCCCAGAAGAGCCCCCCCCATTGAAAGTACAAAACTGGGGGTGAAAACCATATGCCCCAAAAAACGGGGACTTACCAGTGGACTCACTCCGCCTATTGTTAAGAGTGAACTCTGCCAGAGGCAAGAAAGAAGACCAGTCCTCTTGGTTCTCTGAGACAAAACACCGGAGATATGTCTCTAAGCTCTGATTCAGACGCTCTGTCTGACCATTGGTCTGCGGATGAAAAGCCGAAGAAAATGACAACTGCATCCCCCGACGAGAACAAAATGCCTTCCAGAATTTGGACACAAACTGAGACCCCCGATCCGACACCACATCTGAAGGCAACCCGTGAAGTCTCACAATCTCCCCAATGAACACCTGCGCCAGAGTTTTAGCATTAGGAAGAGCAGGAAGAGCAATAAAATGTGCCATTTTGCTGAACCTGTCAACTACAACTAGTATGACAGTTTTACCTGAAGACGGAG
Source organism: Oophaga sylvatica (assembly GCA_033576555.1). NCBI lineage: Eukaryota > Metazoa > Chordata > Amphibia > Anura > Dendrobatidae > Oophaga > Oophaga sylvatica. The sequence continues at coordinate 529,827,243 of JARQOD010000005.1, read as the reverse complement.
GAAGGTCCGTAATGAAGTCCATAGACAGATGGGTCCATGGACGCTCCGGGATTTTCAACGGTAAAAGGGCCCCAGACGGACGGGTATGTGGGGTCTTAGAGCGCGCACATACCCCACAGGACGCGACAAAAGTTACCACCTCTTTATTTAAGTTAGGCCACCAAAACCGGCGAGAAACGAGATCTACAGTTGCTTTACTCCCTGGGTGTCCTGCCAAAGCAGAATTATGATGTGCCTCGATAACCTTTTGTCTTAACTGATCTGGAACAAACAGTTTCCCTGAAGGTCCTACAGGGGCGTCCCCCTGAGCCTCCAATACCTCCTCCTCAAGCTCAGAGCATACAGCCGACACCACAACTCCCTCCTGAAGAATAGGAACCGGGTCATCCGTCTTCCCGGCCCCCGGGAAACTACGAGATAAGGCATCAGCCTTTACATTTTTTGACCCAGGACGATATGTGACGACAAAATTAAACCTGGTAAAAAACAACGACCATCTAGCTTGTCTGGAATTCAGACGTTTTGCAGACTCTAAATACAGCAGGTTCTTGTGATCAGTAATGACGGTGACCGGGTGGACTGCCCCCTCCAAAAAGTGACGCCACTCTTCAAAAGCCAACTTAATGGCCAAGAGTTCCCTATTGCCGACATCATAATTCCTCTCGGCGGACGACAATTTTTTAGAGAAGAAAGCGCACGGATGCCATTTACCAGGGGACGGACCTTGAGATAATACCGCACCCACTCCTACGTCAGATGCGTCTACCTCCACAATGAACGGTTGTGATGCATCAGGTTGGATGAGTATGGGTGCTGAAGCAAAACATTTTTTCAAGGAGGAAAATGCTTGACAAGCTTTGTCAGACCACCTAGAAAAATCCGTCCCTTTTTTTGTCATGTCAATGAGAGGTTTGACAACAGATGAGAAATTACGAATAAATTTCCGGTAGTAGTTAGCAAACCCCAGGAAACGCTGCAGTGCTTTAAGATCCTCTGGCCGATCCCATTCAAGCACAGCCTTCACTTTCCCAGGGTCCATACGGAAACCGGAGGCTGACACCAAGAATCCTAAAAACTGAAGTTCTTGTACAGCGAATACACACTTCTCCCATTTGGCGTACAGTTTATTATCTCGCAAGATCTGCAACACTTGTCTCACATGCTCCTGATGAGACACAAGATCCGGCGAGTAAATTAAGATGTCATCTAGATAAATGACAACAAACTGTCCCACTAGGTGGCGAAAGATGTCATTAACAAAATGTTGAAACACCGCCGGGGCAGTAGTCAGACTGAAAGGCATGACAAGGTTCTCATAATGTCCCTCCGGAGTGTTAAACGCCGTCTTCCACTCATCCCCCTCCTTTATCCTAATCAGATTATACGCCCCCCTGAGATCCAACTTAGAGAACCATTTGGCGCCCACAATCTGATTGAAGAGATCAGGAATAAGTGGGAGCGGATACGGATCTCGGACCGTAATCCGATTAAGCTCACGGAAATCCAGGCAAGGGCGTAGGCCTCCATCTTTTTTCTTCACAAAGAAGAACCCCGCGGCCACTGGGGAAGATGAAGGTCTAATATGCCCCTTGGCCAGACTTTCCGAAATGTAATCCTTCATAGCTTGCCTCTCAGGACCAGAAAGGTTATATAACCTAGATTTTGGTAACTTAGCATCAGGAAGCAATTTTATAGCACAGTCATATGCGCGATGAGGAGGTAATTCTTGACACCCTTCCTCTGAAAACACATCCTCAAAGTCCTCTAGAAAAGGAGGTAAGGTTCTAGGCACGACCGTACCGATGACCGTGTTCATGCAGTTACTACTGCAAAATTCACCCCACTGGCTTATCTCTCTGGATTGCCAATTAATAACTGGGTTATGTTTAGTTAACCAAGGAAGTCCCAACACAATAGGAGTGGGAAGGCCCTCCAACACATAACAAGACAATAGTTCTTTATGTATTGCCCCCACTCGAAGGTCTATGTTATGCACGGCTTGCACAAAGCTACCTTGACCGAGAGGCCTGGCGTCAATAGAGAATATAGGGATAGGTTTGGCCAATACACTCAGTTGCATACCTTGCACCTGGGCAAACCGAGCGTCCACCAGATTAGCCGCGGCCCCACTATCCAGAAGAACAGAAATCCTCTCAGTTCTCATACCTACCACCACCTCCGCTGGTACGAGAAACTGAGACGGACTTGGGGACGAAATACATACTCCCAGATTGTCGTCCACCACACAACCTGGGATTAATAGTTTTCCGGCGACTTCTTGCTCAGTACAGTACGGGATGGACACCCCTCAATAAAATGTCCCTCTCTCCCGCAGAATAAACACCTTCTTGTTTTGCGGCGCACAGCCGATCCCCTCCCTCGGAATGATGTCCCTCCCAACTGCATAGGTTCCTCGGAACAAACCAGGGGAACCTCAATATTAGGGACTTTAGAAGGAGGTGGAGTCATCACAGGGGGCGGAGTTACCCCACACCTCTCCCGAAGCCGTCTATCAATGCGAATAGCAAGAGCTATAGCGGCCTCCAGTGACGGGGGAGAATCGTACTGAGCCAACACATCTTTTAATTTGTCAGATAAACCTTGACAAAACTGGCTCTTAAGAGCCGGGTCATTCCACTGAATATCCGTGGCCCACCTACGGAACTCTGAAGAAAATTCCTCTGCCGGACGATCTCCCTGCTGTATCCTACGTAACTTCATTTCAGCAAGGGAGACCCGATCCGGGTCATCATATACCAGACCCAGGGCTGTAAAAAATCGGTCCACTGACTGGAGAGCCGGGGAGCCCGGGGGGAGAGAGAACGCCCAGGATTGAGGGTCCCCTTGTAAGAGCGAGATGACAATTCCCACCCTCTGATCCTCACTCCCCGACGACTGCGGCCGCAGCCGAAAATACAATTTACATGCTTCCCGGAAAGTAAAAAACTTGTCCCGCCCACCAGTGAACCTGTCCGGGAGAGCTAATTTAGGTTCAAATCTGGTTTGCTCCCGGGGGTACAAAACCTTGGATTTAACGTCCGTCAGCTCCATGGACAAACTCTGCAACTGCTGAGCTAAATGGGCTACTGGATCCATGGTGGCTGGGGAGAATCTTTAGATTGGCCGGTGAAAATGTCACGAAGTATAACAGATATATTCAAAGATAGCAACCTATATCTAATGTGACATCATTCTAAATTTCATATAATAGAGAAAATCACCATGTATACATAGTATCTGCCAGCAATGTCTTACCTGACATAATATCCTATGTATTGTGGGTCAATACTGTGTACGTGTCACGCTGTCTCTGGATAGAGATGGACCGGGGTCTATGCTGACCCTGAACTGGGGTCCTGACTAGTCCCTCTACCTGGAGGTACTGTTAATGGTACAGAGGTCCAGGCCGCCAGCGTAACCCTGTTTCCTGTAGATCCCTGACCACTGTAATCTAGTCCTGAGAAGGACCCTGATTACCACCACAGGGAATGGGCAGGTCACAGCTTACACACAGTCTAAGACAAACGAGACAGACAAGGGGTAAAGAAACACAGCCTTGCATACAACACTTCCACTACAGAGGAATACAAAAGGTTAAGGAGATAAACAATAAGCGAGAAGAGGAAAAACCACAACAGGCACTCTTAGCTTAAGTCTTCTCAGAAATGATCCGCTCTGCTGGTCTGAATGAATGCTTTCACCGGCAACTTCCCCAGCAGACCAGCAGGTATATGAAGGAAGCTAATTAACAAAACATCAATCGCAGCTGGGCGAGGCTGGTCAGCCCAGCACCGAGAGAGAAAGAATTAACTCCCTCAGTGCCGAAAAACACCCAGCACCAGAAACTCAGCTGTGCGAAGTCAGGGTGTGCAATCGCGACGATCTCCGCCGCGACACACCCGTGACAGCGGTTTGATAGCAGTAACTCAGTTGGCAGTTTAATGTCAGTGGCCCAAAACAGACCTCAGATTCCAAAAATTCAAACCCAAGGCTCAGACCTCGAAAAAATTAATTCAGATTCAAGACTTAGACCTCCAAAATGAATAAAGACCCAAGAATCAGACTCAAAACTAAATTGAGACCTCAAACTCAGAGACTATGTAAATATAAAGTTAGATATCAGACCTCCAAAATCAGTTTAGACCTCAAACTCCTTGGAGGTCCAACTGTGGTTCTTGGTAAAGGACCTAGACAAATGAGGAAGTGGTGAACATCAATGAGCTGGTTAGCCATGCACAGTATCGGTTGAGCTGAGTGTGAATGTTTATGGGGGGGTAAAGAATAGTAGGAAGCTATAGGAGCATAAGTACCTTTAGACACACCCAGTACTAGGGGCACATATCCTGCCAACCGCATGCTACTTTCCCTCAGTGATTATACTACGCATATACAGTAGACTGTAAACCATACCCTAGATGCCCAAATCAATTTGCAACCCAAATTCAGATCCTCGAAGGAAAATCAAACTACAGGTCCACCCCTCCAGATTTAAATGACCCCCTAGTATGAATTCAAACTTAGACCCATAAAATGAATTTTGACACAAAACTCGGACCCCACAAATGCATTCAGACTTCAGATTCAAACCTCAAGAATTAACTAAGACTCCAAAAAGAATAGAAAGACCCCAAGCAAGAATTCAGACTAGGGCTCCCAAATTGAAACAAGACCCAAGACTCAGGCTTCCAAAATTAATTCAGATAGAAGACTTAGATCGCAAACTAAATTCAGACTTCAGATCAGGATATAACAACAGTAGGTTCAGGGCTTGGCAGATGCAACCGGGTCTTTGAGCCTAGGAGAGCCCAAAATGTTCCTTTTCACCATTGAAGAAGACTGTAATGTATGTGATACAGTTCATATAGCGTCTTGTGCTTGGGTGCGATGAAAATACTTGAGACACAGGTTGATAAAGAAAGTCTTGTATTGCTTCATACAAATTGGCAAAAATAAACACACAGGTTGCAAACACAGAAGCAGGAGACACAGCAGGCCAGAGTAATCTAAGCTCAGCAATAACTCTCCACAACAGATTCAGATCTTCTTCTCTGTTACCGCAAGTCCATGCAAACGTGAGGCTCTCAAGAGCAGAGTTCAGAGTCCACAAGTGCTTCAGAGTTCCTCAGTAGGAATGGCTGGAGTACAAGGTCCAAGGCTTCAGGAGTCAGAACACAGGTTCACTGCAGGCTAGATTCTGAAGCACTGATTACTCAGCTGTGGCTGTTTAAGAAGCAAACGGAGAGAATCAGGGCGGGAACATGCAAGCTGGAAAACTCCATTTTGACTGAGGGCAAGATAGCTGCAGCAAAACAGAAAGCAAAATGGCAGACGAACAAACTGAGTTTCAGAAACAGATACACAGAACCTTACATTACTCCCCCCTTAGGGACAACCTCCGGATGACCTCAGACCAGGCTTGTGTGGGTACCTCTGATGAAACTGACGGAGCAAGCGAGGAGCATTAACGTTATTGACTGGTTCCCATGAGTTGTCCTCCACTGGGTAGCCCTGCCATTTAATCAGATATTGTAACTGATTTCTATACAACCTGGAATCTAAAATCCTTTCCACCACAAATTCTTTCTGACCATCGACTAGCACTGGGTCAGGGCAAGGAGAAGAACGTCCAGGAAACGTATTGGGTGTCGCAGCCTTTAGTAGGGATACATGAAAGACAGGGTGAATTCTCATAGTTCTGGGCAATTGAAGACGACAAGCAACGGCACTTATAATCTTACTGATTTTATAGGGTCCAATGTACTTATGTCCCAACTTAGACGATGGAATCCTTAATTTAAGATTTCTGGTTGACAGCCAGACCAGGTCTCCTACCTTAAAAGCTGGTGCAGGTTTACGAAATTTATCTGCTGCCTTCTTGTACCTTTCCTGAGCCGATTCCAGATTCTCCTTTAGAAGATCCATATTCTTCTGCAAAGTCGTGACTCTTTCAGCCACTGCTGGCAAAGGCGTCTCTATGGGAAATCGTGGTAGAATGTTAGGATGATAACCTAGATTAGAGTAAAAAGGAGACTGTTTAGTGGAGGCACTCTGAGAGTTGTTGTAAGAGAACTCAGCCAATGGAAGTAGATCCACCCAATCATCCTGTAGGTGGCAGATAAAGCAGCGGAGATACTGCTCCAGGGTTTGATTGGTTCGTTCGGTTTGTCCATTAGTCTGGGGATGAAAAGCAGAAGAAAGGTTTACTTTAATGTCCAATGCTGCACAGAAATTTTGCCAAAACCTAGAAGTGAATTGCACCCCTCGATCCGAAATAACCTCATCCGGTACTCCATGTAAACGAAACACATCTTTAATCATCAAATCTGATGTCTGTTTTGCAGTGGGTAAGCCGACACAAGGGATAAAATGCGCTGCCTTTGTTAAACGGTCAACCACCACTAGAATAGTGTTCTTCCCTTGAGAGGTTGGTAATTCCACAATGAAGTCCATAGAAATGGATCCCCACGGGCGGGACGGGGTGGGAAGAGGCTGTAACAGACCAGTTGGTGAAGAGCGAGGTGTTTTGCATCTTGCACAAACCTCACACGAAGTGACATAGTCCAAAACATCCTTCCTACAAGTGGGCCACCAAAAGAAACGAGAAAGAAATTCCTGTGTCTTTAGAATTCCTCTATGCCCGGCTATTTTGGAATCGTGAATGAGTTGCAATACTCTCAATCTGACTGTTTCAGGTATATACAGACGTTGTCCCAGAATCCACACACCATTCTTAAAGACAAGACTTACGTCCCTTGGGGGTTGAGCCAAAAAAGAATCCGCATGGTATGCTTCCTTGATGTCTTTAATTAGGTCTTGATGATGAATCACTCCTAGGAATCTAGAGTCAGGAAGAATAGTCTTAGGAGGAGTAATTGGACGTGTCTCTGCTGAGTAAATCCTAGAGAGTGCATCAGCCTTTCCATTGCGCGATCCTGGTCTATAAGAAATAATAAAATTAAATTGGTTTAAGAAAAGATTCCAGCGAGCCTGGCGAGGAGTCAGGCACTTAGCCGACCTGATGAACTCAAGATTACGATGATCTGTCAGAACGACTATTTGCTGTGCAGCTCCTTGAAGAAGGTGTCTCCATTCTTTGAAGGCGGCAATAATGGCCAACAACTCTCTATTGCCCACATCGTAGTTCTTCTCAGCCGAAGACAACTGCTGGGAAAAGAAGGCACAGGGATGCAAGACATTCTTCTCACCTGTTCTCTGAGAGAGTATAGCTCCCACGGCACAGTCTGAAGCATCCACCTCTATTATGAAGGCAAGCTCTGGGTTGGGATGTACTAGGATAGGTGCAGTGGTAAATTTATCTTTTAGACGGGAAAATGCTTCCTGGGCTTGGGGAGTCCAGGAGAACTTAGACTCTTTCCGGGTAAGTTGGGTGATAGGTGACACTACCTCAGAGAAATTTCTAATGAAACGTCTATAGAAGTTTGCAAACCCGATGAAGCGCTGTACCTCCTTCACATTTCTAGGACTTGGCCAATCATTGATGGCTTGGGTTTTACTTCCATCCATACTAATTCCTTGTGTAGACAGTACATACCCAGAAATTGAATTTCGGTCTTATGGAATTCACACTTTTCAAGCTTGATGTAAAGATGATTTTGTCTTAGACGTTCCAAGACCATTCTCACATGTCCATGATGTTCCTCTGTGGAGTTAGAAAAAATTAAAATATCATCCAAATAAATTACCACGAATGTATCTAGGAGATCCCTGAAGATGTCATTCACCAAGTGTTGGAAAGTGGCTGGGGCGGTACTCAGACCAAAAGGCATAACCAGATATTCAAAGTGTCCATAGCGTGACCTGAATGCAGTCTTCCATTCATCCCCAGGTCTAATACGGACTAAGTTATAGGCCCCACGAAGATCTAGTTTAGAAAAAATTTTGGCATGTCGCACTCTCTCCAATAACTCAGGGATTAAAGGCAATGGATAACGGTTTCTAATAGTAACCTTATTGAGTTCCCTATAGTCTACGCATGGTCTCAGAGATCCATCTTTCTTCTTTACAAAGAATATGGGTGCCCCTGCAGGAGATGAAGAGGGGCGTATGAAGCCCTTGGCTAGATTTTCGTCTATGTACTCTTTTAAAGCCTTCAGCTCGGGCCCCGCCAGGGGGTAGATCTTACCAAAAGGTATCTCTGCTCCAGGCAATAATTCAATTGGACAATCATATGGACGGTGAGGAGGAAGCTGGTCAGCGTTCTTCTTGTCACATAAATCCACATAGTCCTGGTATACAGCTGGTAGTTCAGGGACTGACATGGTTCTTTTAGGAACAGAGCAAGCTGAAATTTTTGGACTCATCTGTTTCTCTGGAAAGTGTAATTCCTTGGTCTCCCAGTTAATGGTAGGATTCTGAGCCTGCAGCCATGGTAGCCCTAGAATAATGGGAAAGTGAGGAGAAGAGATAAGCATAAAGGACAGTTTCTCTTGATGATCTTTACCCATAAGAACCTTTAAAGGCTCTGTTTCCTGATCCACTGGTCCAGAGGTCAGCAGGGAGCCATCCACAGTTTCCATCTGTACTGGAGCAGCCTTCTTCACTGAACGTATTCCCTGTTTTAGAGCAAAGGAGACATCCATAAAATTTCCACTTGCACCTGAGTCGATCATAGCAGAGCTAGACACCCAGGCTGAGTCAACCCAGAGTTTGATGGAAAGAAAACAGTGAGAATTGTTTTTCTTACAACTCAGCTGGGACACCGCTGAGGAAACTTGAAAGATGGCAGCATTTACACAGTCAACATCCTCAGAGGTAACGGAGTTTAAGTCCGAGAAATCAAGATCTGTTGCTGCAGCTCTCTCTGGAGCCTGAGGCTCGGACCTGACAGATCCCCTCTCGCAACACTCACAATGAATGAGTGCTGCAGTAGTCTTGCGAGAACGGCTGGGACAGTTAATAATAAAGTGCCCTGACTTACCACAATAAAAACATAGATTCTCCTTAAAACGATGTTCCTTGCGTGCATCACTAACCCGTCGTAGTAAAGAGTCTACCTGCATGGGTTCAGGTTCAGGTTCCCGTGTAATCCTACTCAAAGGTTCCTTAGCTGGAGAGGAAGGTAGGAAAAGGTTAGTACGATTGCTTTCGAACCATCTCTCTTGCCTGCGTTCAGTTAAACGAGTATCAATACGGATGCAGTAGTTAATAAAGTCACCTAACGCAGTGGGAGGGTCGGCACGAGCAAGTTCATCCTTAATTAGTGGGGATAACCCCTTTCGAAAAATAGATTTTTTGGCGGAATTGTCCCAGGTGGTATCAAGGGCCCATCTCCTGAAATCCAAGGCATATTCAGCTACCGAGTGCTTACCTTGGCGCAAAGCTAACATGGCTGCTTCAGCTGTTGCACCTCGATTGGGGTCATCAAACACCTGCCCCATGGCTGAAATAAAATCATCAAGGTGATTCAAACAATCATCCTCAGTCTCAATCAGAGGGTTTGCCCATATCAAAGCCTTGTTGGTAAGCAACATAATTATAGTAAGCACCTTAGATCGTTCAGTAGGAAATTGTGAAGCATGTGCAGAAAAAAAAAGATTGCATTGATTAACAAATCCCCTGAATTTTTCACGTTCACCACCAAAACGAAAAGGGGGCAACTTGGGAATCCCAGAACTCGGGGCCACGGCAGGAGCCTGGACTCGCCCCTCCAGAACCTCAATCCTGGCTCGCAAATCCTGGGTAGTCTGTCCAACCACTTGCAAACACAGAAGCAGGAGACACAGCAGGCCAGAGTAATCTAAGCTCAGCAATAACTCTCCACAACAGATTCAGATCTTCTTCTCTGTTACCGCAAGTCCATGCAAACGTGAGGCTCTCAAGAGCAGAGTTCAGAGTCCACAAGTGCTTCAGAGTTCCTCAGTAGGAATGGCTGGAGTACAAGGTCCAAGGCTTCAGGAGTCAGAACACAGGTTCACTGCAGGCTAGATTCTGAAGCACTGATTACTCAGCTGTGGCTGTTTAAGAAGCAAACGGAGAGAATCAGGGCGGGAACATGCAAGCTGGAAAACTCCATTTTGACTGAGGGCAAGATAGCTGCAGCAAAACAGAAAGCAAAATGGCAGACGAACAAACTGAGTTTCAGAAACAGATACACAGAACCTTACAAAGACTGATGTTATTAAATATCGTTGTGGGGCCCTGTTGGAGATTTTGCATTGGGTCCTACAAATTTCAAGTTATGCCATCACCTTAGACTCAGAACCAGTAGAAATAATAATTTAGTTATTGGACATCCTAAGATAAGTTTAGATCCCAAACTCTATGGTTGTACCGTTGTGGGTCTTGTAAGAGGGCATAACCAAAAAAGGACCTGGTGAACATCAGTGGCCATGTCTCTCACACACCGTGAAGCTTGCATTTTTTTAAGGCAATGCATGGGAATTCAGCGGGAACATTAAAAACCATGTATTCTTTTTTTTAATGAATCATAAATTTTAAGTTAAAAACAAACAAATGTAATTCAATCATTGTAAACTTCTGACCAGAGAGTAATAAAATAAACAATTTAATTTATAAAAAAATTGGGTAAAATTAAATCAAATTGAATGGTCCGTGTACCGAGTCTCGGAGATGCCCTGTAGGCCTTCGTCATTCTGGTTAAGAATGGATTACCTGTCAGAAATATGTATGGCATATACAAATAAGCCCTGTGCATATTTATAAAAAAAGCAATACCCCACAAATCCACCTAGACCAAATTTAATAGTACAAAATGAGTCATAATTCTTATTAACAATACAGTTATTTTTAACATTTCCAGCCCTCGATGTTTCACATTTTTTTATTTTCCTTATTGAAATTAAATGATATGCCTTAGGTGGCTCATTCATCATTGCTAAAAGAACTGGCCTATTGTCGGAGTCCCTGAATTTTTATCCCTATACATAATGTATTTTCATCCAGTTTAATAGATGCATTTTGTCCACGTACGTTCTTAAATGCGTGAGCTGAGTTCATATATTTTAGGTCGGTAATGTTTTATTATAACTGGGGGTGAATTTTTCACAGTGTGATACAATTTATAGCTGCCTTATTGTGATGTGTATTTTATTTAAAACGAAAGGGACGCTTGCTTTAGGTAAAACACCTTTCACCCTTTCTTATATTAGGCCGGATTCTGCTTCTTCTCTGTATTATTTATAAGCTTGGGAAAAATAAATGGATTAAAGTTAGATTTTTAGCTGCCTGTAGTGGCGGTTAGCGAAGATAGGGGGCCCTATTGCAAAAATTATTCTGGGCATCCTGTTATGATGCTCTTGCCATCCAGAGATACTGATGTGTATTTTCCCCCTTCAATTGTCTTTTTAAGACCTTTGGCCCTATTTCTCGCCCACTTTGCTTATTAACTCCTTTGGATGAGGAGACAAACACAGGTTCTTGCCACCCAGTAACCAACGAGATAAAACCAACCACGATAGGAACCTTCTTCTCTTCAAAAGTCCCTTAGTAGCATTTTTTTATAACTGCTTTACTGAATCTAAAATAAAATATAACTTTTCAGACAGTCATAAAAATATCCCACCGTTTTGTGTATACAGCTCTTGTGCAGGCCTATGTCTCTATAGTCAGACTACAAGGAAGCCATGCTTTTAATTCATAATGGTCTATGTATATGGCAATAGCATGCTTACCAACAATGCTGTTGGACAAATAGTAAGGCTTAAGTCTCACTCGCCAGTACCGCCTACGAGAAACTCTAATCTATGCAGGACCACCTACTTTTGGGTGTGTCTTACATAAACCTCACTTCTTTTTAGACCAGGACAGCCCTAAATTTGCAGAATTATTGTTATGGAAAATCAGGACAGTCCTTGAACATTACATAGTTTTGCATAGAACCTGTAAGATGGAGCATTCGTCTATAAGCAATTGTGACGCCTAATTTGTCACCAAATGATACCTATTCGGGATGACAAAATTAATTCACTACTCTGTGGACTCTAACAATGTGCAATTCACTTGTTGTGAATCATTTAAAATGGCCAACGCCATTTTACACAATTTTAGAAGATTGCCCAGATAAAAGCAATAAATGCCTTTCAACTATCACATCACATTTTATAGCACAACCACCAAGCAGGTATTATCATAGACTGTATAAAAGCAGAAACAGAGAATGCAGCAGCCATTTTGTAGTCAGTGTGGATAGCAAAAGAGCATCACAGTTCATAGTTCAGTAATAAAGATACTGAGAGATAGCCATAAAACACTGAACAAACTATATAAATAGTGTGTGACAGCACATAAGTAAAGAGGATTAGTGTGTGAGAAAAAGTCAATACAGATTTCATTAACAGGGAGAGATAGGAGAGTCACGGCCTGTGAGATAGGAGAGTCAATACTTTTGTGAGGAAGGAGAGTCTCTGCCTCTGTGAAGCAGGATATTAACTAACTCTGAGGCAGGAGAGTCACTACATCTATGAGGCAGAAGAGTCACTGTGTCTGTGAGGCAGAAGAGTCACTGACTCTGTGAGGCAGGAGAGTCTCTATGTCTGTGAGGCAGGAGAGTCACTACGTCTGTGATGCAGGAGAGTCACTGTGTCTGTGAGGCAGGACAGTCACTGCGTCTGTGAGGCAGGAGAGTCACTGTGTCTGTGAGGCAGGAGTCACTGCGTCTGTGAGGCAGGAGAGTCACTGTGTCTGTGAGGCAGGAGAGTCACTGTATCTATGAGGCAGGAGAGTCACTGCATCTGTGAGGCAGGGGAGTCACTGAAACTGTGAGGCAGGAGTCTCACTGAAGCTGTGAGACAGGAGAGTCACTGTGTCTGTGAGGCAGGAGAGTCACTGTCTCTGTGAGGCAGGAGAGTCACTACATCTGTGAGGCAGGAGAGTAACTGACTCTGAGGCAGGAGAGTCACTGCGTCTGTGAGGCAGTAGAGTCACTGTGCCTGTGAGGCAGGAGAGTCACTGCAGCTGTGAGACAGGAGAGTCACTGCATCTGTGAGACAGGAGAGTCACTGCAACTGCGAGGCAGGAGAGTCACTGTGTCTGTGAGGCAGGAGAGTCAGTGCATCTGTGAGGCAAGAGAGTCACTGCGTCTGTGAGGCGGGAGAGTCACTGTGTCTGTGAGGCAGGAGAGTCACTGCGTCTGTGAGGCGGGAGAGTCACTGTGTCTGTGAGGAAGGAGAGTCACTGCATCTGTGAGACAGGAGAGTCACTGCATCTGTGAGAAAGGAGAGTCACTGCATCTGTGAAGCAGGAGAGTCACTGTGTCTGTGAGGCAGGGGAGTCAGTGCATCTATGAGGCAGAAGAGTCACTGTGTCTGAAGCAAGAGAGTCTCTGTGAAGCAGGAGAATCACTGTGAGGCAGAAGGGACAGTGCCTGTGAGGCAGGAGAGTCACTGTATTTGTTAAACAAAGCCAGGGAGGAACACATGTGGCAGCTGCTGATTGCTTGATAAGTAAAATAGGACAAGTATTGACTGCAAATCAAATTTCCTGGCAAAAGTCGGCGAAGATGGCAAATTCGAATTACAATAGCTTTGCTCATCTTTACTCCCTTCATGCACCTGAGTCGCACGTACCAGGGCTTTGGGGTACTCGGCACCGAGCCCGTTCACTTTACTGGGGGATGTCACGGGTAGCGCGGCTGGGTCCGTGGCCCTGGGCGCTCACTAAAGAGGGGGATATTTACAGGGGATTATAGAAATGTTCGTGACGCCACCTGTGGTTCCTGGTCAGGGTGACCAGCGCTGCAGTGTAGATCCTCTGAGGGTATGGGGCAGCAAGGTGTTAAGTCTCCCACAGGTGAGACTGGTCCCTCAAGGTAAATGGCGGTGTAAGGGTGCAGGAGCAATAATGCAGACACACACAAGACAGTCTCTTTCGGTACCTTTACTGGTGGTAGATTCAGGCACGTCACGGAAAGCTGTCAGGGTGGAGGATGCACGTCCAGTAATCCACTGAGTAGGTGTAGGGCCTCCTTACGTCTTTATATGTGTGAGTTTCTAACTTGCATAAAACAAAGTTTAACTCCGTTCTCTTTGCTACGCCCGGCTGATTTTGTGGTGGAACCTTCTTTTGGACAGAACTAAGTCTCCATTTGCAGTGCACTGCTAGACTCCTGTTCTCCTGACCCCGGTTACGTATCAGCACAATTGGGCCCCTCTGTGACCTGTAGTCCAGCAGGGTCTCCGGTTTTTCCCACTAGCCGTGAAGGTACTAGCAAGTTCGGACCCGGTGTCCGGTAGTGCAGAGTGGAGGTCAGCTATCAATGCTGTCGACCTCAGTTACTCTCTCTTTCTTCTTTTCCACTTGCCTGTCGCCCTACTCACACCTTTAACATAAGCACAATGGGATAGCAGTTTCTCTCAGTTCTGCTGCTCTTCAGCTCTGCTGCTCTTAGACTGCGGACTGCAGACTCTCTGAGCTCTCTGAGATGACTAGATGATTGCCTTCTCTGAGGGGTGCTGCACAAACTGACTGAACTCCACTCCTCTCCTCTCAACTCAGAACTCACTAATCCCATCTCCACACCCTTATATACCTGCGTATTCGGAAGGGCTCCCTCTGGTGGTACCAAGAAAATGTGGAGTGTGAATGAATATCGGGTGATTGTGAATTACCTTTCATGCATCCTCCAGGGTAACATGTGGCACCAAGCGCAGCTGGGCTACACACACCTCTTCTCGACGGACTCTGCTATATGTCATGTGAAGGAATATGCTACAATTTTTTCTTGCAGATTTTCAAATAATCTTGGATACCGTCAAGGCATACGGTTACAGTGTGCACGAGTAGCAATCTTTGTATGCTACATCACAAATCCTTCACACACTGATATATACTATGGCATTGTGCATAAGGTCTAGATATGTTTGATCACTGTATCATAATTCGTATTCTTTTTTATAATTGTCCCTAATTTTGAAGTTTTGGTTGTTTTTGGGGGATCGCCTTATGACCTGTGCCCTTTTTTCCTGAAAGTAAAGTTTTGAAGTGCAGATGAAGCACTTGCGTTAGGATTTACACTTTCTGCCCACGTTGGCTCTGTGATGTCACTGGTTAATTCTATATAAAATTGATTACAGAGATCAACATTTCAGTTTTAAAATATCTTCTTGGGGTAATGTGAACTGGAACCAGATTACATCGGCATTTTTGCCACTTTGGTGACAATAAAATAGTGTCATTTATATTGTCCCTCGTTAAGATTTTCAGTGTGTGTTTTTACAAAAATCAATCTGATAATGTTAAGCACTTAAAGTTAAGACCTAATAAAAAAAAATTGCAAAGGGGTCTTAAAATTTTGCCGACACCTAAAGAAAAAAAAAATCGACAAGAGGTAAAAGTGAAATTGAGCTTTTCTGATCAGGTGTCTTCTGAGCTATATTGTTTAAAGGGAAAAATGGTGATCATCTAGATATCTAACCAACTGTTATGACATTTCACCAAAGTTATCAAAAGAAAACAATAAAAGATTATGAAGCACAAAAATACATCCCAAAATAAATATCTGATCCTATTTGAATGCCTTGTAATATGTATTATTTTTTACATATCCATGATATAATGCATTCCAGCTGTCCCAAGTGGCCAGGACTGTCCCTATTTTTAAGATCCAATTCCTACATTTTTTTTAAAAAAATTTTGGGGTTGGGGAGTGTTTGTACACTCCATCCAAAAGTGGGTAGGTTATGGACATTCACAATCGGGATTGGGGCAGAACTTAGATATCTCTTTGCTACTGTTTGGGGATTTCCTAGTAATATAGTGGAATTGCATCTACCGTAGATCTCATAGTCTCCTACTGACCCATACTGAACATATGGAGCCACCTTGGGTATTTTTCTTACGTGTTCTGTACAAATAATATCTTGATGGCATACTCTATTAGATGCCATATTTTTACCTTTTCTACCTTTTCTATCTTTTCTACCTTTCAAAAATATCGCTAGAGTTGGAAAATGCCATCTTTTCTGTAAGGCGGCAACAAGAGAACCTACAGTTTTGTAGTTCAAACTCGTAAAAACTCTTCGGGACAATGTGCAGGGTCTATGTGCACAACTGTGTAATATGCATAAGACTCCATTGATACTTGCATCCATCATACAGCCGATACCACCAGGGCCCAATGCGAATGTGAACTGGAGTCTAAGGGCTTCTTTACACATCATGGGTAGAGATGGGCGAACCTGAACAGTAAAGTTCCGCGTCCGTACCGAACACCTACTGTTCGGGCACAGACACCAAACATGGACTTCTCCAGGAAGTCCATGTTACTGTTCGGGTTCGGCTGCCCGAACACCGAGTGTTTGTAACGCTGTCATGTGCATGACAACGTGGCAAACACCGCTTCTGATCGGCGGTGATATCATTCCCAACAGTCAGAGAACCGCGGTTACCACACTGTCAAAAGACAGCATGAGTGCTCAGCTGTGATCGGAGATATAAAGTTTACCTCCGGTTACTGGTGTCAGCTGATGGGACTGAGGGTTGCAGCCCCCAACTGTGAGCTTTGCCTGGCTGGTTAGCAAAAATACAGGGAAACACATGCCGCTTTTGATTTCAATTATTTATTTACAGCGCAGGAGCAGCTGATGAATACTCCCATCCGCCGCTCCTGCTCTCGCTGTTATTAGCGGTAGAAGGTGTCAGATGATGGGATCAGTTGTCCAGCTGTAAGCTAGTTTTATTAAGCTGGGAAAGTGCCAATATCCATGGACCTTCCCAGTCTATTAATATTAGTACCCAGCTGTCTGCTTTGTGTTTGCTGATTATAAAAAAATGGGTGTGGACCCCCAAAAATTGGGGTGGACTCAAAAAAATAATTTTAATAACCAGCTAAGGCAAAACAGACAGCTGCAAGCTGATATTAATAGGCTGAGAAGGTCCATGGATATTGGCCCCTTCCCAGCCTAATAAGACTATCCCTCAGCCACCCCAGAAATGGCGCATCCATGTATTTTTTTTTCATTTATTTATTTATTAACAAGTAAAGTAAACTACACATGCAAGGCACTGCTCCACTCCTCCACTTGGACTTCCACCTCCTGGTTCAAAATTATTATTATTTTACTTTACAATTTTTTTTATGCTATGTTATTTCCCTATAAATTTGTGTTCGCAGGGAATTGTCCTGCTCTTACCCCCATTTTGCTTCCTTTTGCAGCCCCCTAGCCCCTACTATGGCCACTTTACAGCCATTTTACAGCACCAAAGTTTGGGTCCCCATTAACTAATATGTCGTTTGGGTCCGGGGTCAAGTTCGGGTCAAGTTCTGGTGCCTGATCTGAACTTTGGACTCAAGTTTGGCCGAACCCGACGAACCGTAACTTCCATGGGTCCGCTCATCCCTATTCAGATTTTTAAAAAAGCCCAGTGGAAAATTTGAAGGTACATATCAGATGTAACTGGAATGTTCTCCAAACTAGGCACTGACCAATCAAAAGGCTGCAAAAAAAGCAATACTTCAGGACAAATAAAACTATTCAAAAAGTTTTAGGGCCGTATGTTCTCTCATATGAGAGAATCGGGCTGACGCTAATGACAATCAGATCACACTCTATCAGAGTATGATCAAAGTGTCATTTTACCGTGCTCAGATTCTCTTGCATGAGAGAATCAGAGCAAAGGTGCGGAGAAGACGGAGAACTTAATTTCTCAATCTTCTCGATTGTCGCCATCCATGGTACTTGGACTGTACTCGGATAACATCCGAATGCAGTCCAATGTTTCATACACACCCGTAGATTTTGATGGGTGAGTGCGATGCTGCGATTCTTTTCTCGTGCCGAATTGGCATGTGTCTCTGCCTGATCTTTTAAGGCTTTATTCACATCTTATTTTTCATTAAATCATTTGGCAGATATGTCTAAAAATTATCCCATTGTATATGATGTGGAACTGAATACAACAGTTTATGTATCCCTCCTTATATTTTCATCCCCATTCTTGGCAGACTTATAAACCCAACCCTTCACCCACCAGGGAACACCCAAAATCGATGGCAGGGATGCCCACTTTTATGCATATTTTCGCAATCTCTGCCCAGTTTGGGATCCATTAAACAGCACAGTCGCGGTTCGGGAATATGTTAATGGTCTGACATATGTCACAAATATATACCTAATTATTGCCTTCCCCTACCTGCTCTCAGTGCTTGAGAATATGCTCTGCGCTGGCACTGATAATGGGGTCCGGCCTATGATTTGGCAGATCCATGCACCTACAAGTCTTCAGGGTCCAGTTGCACCAGAAGACATTTAACCAATTCTGTCTCGTACAATTATATAAAAAAAAACACCTTACCTTCCGTTTCCACCTTTTTTTTTCTTTCT
>JARQOD010000005.1:529746444-529808844 GCA_033576555.1 Oophaga sylvatica | reverse complement strand
CACTTTTTAAATGATCACATCCTTGAAGAAAGTGAAATGATAAATTAGCAGATAGTTATAGAAAATAATTATAATGTATGCTGAATAAATTCCAGGCCAAGCCCAGTAATGTTGTCATTAATCACTGCCGCGCTGCAGCCATGTTTTTTTGTCCTCTTGAAAATACGGAATTAAAAGCATTAATTTTCTGCAAATTGATACTGAGAGAAGTTTCCACCCCTAGTCTTGGAATATGCAAATTCCAGGACATTAATTGAAGTGTGCAACCGCAGAGGATACATATTGTGAATTAGGCAAAGTCTCGAGATGTAACCCCGTGTGTGCCAGTACTGGGACGACCTTGTCCTGTCCTGAAGATCTTACACCTGTAGAGATCATCCAGGGCGCTGAAATGATAAAATGATCCATATGACGAACTAAAAAACATATTTATTATTAACTTTTTACATTTTTCACCAATATTCTTATTTCGGTTTGATCCGGAAGAGTCCAGGGCCAAAATGAATAATCTGTACCAATGCCGCTATCGACCACGTGCCATTTATACTACCTGCGTCGTCTTGCCCTGCTTTTCTTCATCTGGGAGCTGTCAGTCAGGCTATGTCTCTTTCTTTTTCTTTCTCCCTCTTTCACTCTTTTTCTCCCTCTATTTTTCTTCTTTCGTCCCCTCTTTCTCCCTTTCTTTCTCTTTCTTTCTGTCATTCTCTCTTTTTCTTTCTCTCGCTCTCTTTTTCTCATTATCTTTCTCTCTCTTTCTCTATTTCTTTCTGTTTTTTTTCCTTCTTTCTTTCTCTCTCTTTTTTCTCTCCCTTTCTCTCTCCCTTTTTTTTTCTTCTTCTTTCTCTCTTTCTCTATCTCCTTCTCTCTTTCTCTGTCTCTCTCGCTTTCTACTTGTCTCTCTCTTTTTCTCTCTTTCTCTCATTATCTTTCTCTCTCTCTTTCTCTATTTCTTTCTTTCTTTCTCTCTATCTTTCCCTCTTCCTCCCTTTCTCTTTCCTTCTATCATTTTCTCTAGCTCTTTCTCATGCTTTCTCTCTTTCCTCTAGCTCTCTTTCTCTCCCTTTCTCTCTTTCTCCTAGCTCTCTTTCTGTATCTACATCTCTTTCTCTTGCTTTCCCTATCTCCCTTTTTCTCTCTTTCTCTCTTTTTCTCTCATTATCTTTCTCTTCCTACCTTTCTTTCTCTCTTTCTTTCTCTCTCTCTAGCTCTCTTTCTCATGCTTTCTCTCTAGTTCTCTTACTCTCACTTTCTCTCTCTGTCTACATCTCTTTCTCTCTTTCTCTTGCTTTCACTCTCTCTCTTTCTAATTGTCTCTCTCTTTTTCTCCCTTTCTCTCTCTTTGGCCGGAGTCACATTAGCTAGGGATATGGACGAGTTCTGTGCGATAAAACATCGCATAGCCCTCGGACCCCTGTTAATCTATGGGGCAACTCACAAACACTGTTTATTTTCTCAGCCATGTGTGCGAGTGAAATCGCAGCATGCTGCGGTTTGCAGCATATGTCGGCCGAGTCTCGCCAATGCAAGTCTATGGGTGCGAGAAAAAAAAATCGCACAATCACACGGACCATCAGTGTGACTTGCGAGAAATAAGTAAGCATTTTCCAGGTCATTTTCTGGCCATGAATCCATTATATGTCCATTTTTCAAGTCTGCAATAAAATCATGGCATACGGATGCCATACGGATAGATATATGTGAGGAAATCACATCATTTCATTACAAGCGGATTACATACGGATCACCATACAGAGAACATTGGTGCAATTCTCAGCCGAGAGAATCAGACCAATTTTTCATACGGCAAGTGTGACTCCAGCCTTTTTCTCATTCTTTCTTCTCTTTCTCTATTTCTTTCTTTCCTTCTTTCTCTATGAATGTCTCTCTTTCTCTCTCTGTCTCTATCTTTCTATCTTTCCTCCACAGTCGGGCCTTTATGGCAGAGTGGCCAGACAGAAGCCTCTCCTCAGTGCCAGACATATGAAAGCCCTGCATAGAGTTTGCTAAAAAAAACACATGAAGGACTCCCAGACTATGAGAAATAAGATTCTCTGGTCTGATGAGACGAAGACAGATCTTTTTGGTGATAATTCTAAGCGTTATGTGTGGAGAAAACCAGGCACTGCTCATCACCTGCCCAATACAATCCCAACAGTGAAACATGGTGGTGGCAGCATCATGGTATGGGGGTGTTTTTCAGCTGCAGGGGCAAGATGACTGGTTGCAAATGAAGGAAACATGAATGTGACCAAGTACAGAGCTATCCTGGATGATAACCTCTTCCAGAGTGCTCTGGACTTCAGACTTGGCTGAAGGTTCACCTTCCAACAAGACAATGACCCTAAGCACACAGCTAAAATAACAAAGGAGTGGCTTCAGAACAACTCTGTGACCATTCTTGACTGACCCAGCCAGAGCCCTGACCTAAACCCAACTGAGCATCTCTGGAGAGACCTGAAAATGTCTGTCCACCAATGTTCACTATCCAACCTGACGGAACTGGAGAGGATCTGCAAGGAAGAATGGCAGAGGATCCCCAAATCCAGGCGTGAAAAACTTATTGCATCATTCCCAAGAAGACTCTTGGCTGTACTAGCTCAAAAGGTGCTTCTACTCAATACTGAGCAAAGGGTCTGAATACTTATGACCATGTATATTTCAGTTTTTTTTTTTAATAAATTTGCAAAAATTTCTACATTTCTGTTTTTTTTTCAGTCAAGATGGGGTGCAGAGTGTACATTAATGATAAAAAAATGAACTTTTTTGAATTTGCCAAATGGCTGCAGTGAAACAGAGTGAAACATTTTAAAGGGGTCTGAATACTTTCCGTACCCACTATAGATAGATAGATAGATAGATAGATAGATAGATAGATAGATAATAGATAATAGATACGGTATATAGATAATAGATAGATAATATATAGATATATAATATATAATAGATAATACAGTATATAGATGGATAATAAATAGATAGATAGATAAATAGATAGATAAAATATTAAATGGATGGATACAAAATAGACAGATACGTATTGTATATAGATATACAGAAATATCCATATTAAATTAAAAAAATACATAAGATACATAGATATTACAAAGAGATAGATACAGATGAAATAGATATGAAATGGATGGACAGACAGATAAATATTTCATAGCAGGCACACATTGAATATAGAGATAGAATCCATGTAATTTTAGTTACAGACACTCTGGGTATAAATAATTAGCACAATACATTTATTTGTGGTATATATACAGTATATATTCCGTACGGTTCCCATAAAGGCTTTTCGCTTGTATTTCTGCAGGTCCTCGATGCGATCACTGCAAACTGGGCTTCAAACAAGACACATTAGGAGGAGAGAGCTGTATACGATGCACGTGCAGTCCTTATGGCGCCATCAATCAATTTTGCAATCCAGCCAGTGGACAATGTAAATGCAGAGAGAATGTCAGCGGACTCGACTGTGACACCTGTATTGACAACTATTATGGGTTGGATGCTGACGGTTGTAAACCCTGCAAGTGTCACCGGGAAGGGATTATCCCTGGAACAGTTTGCGATGCCGTGACAGGACAATGTGTTTGTCAGCCTAATGTTGGTGGAAGTCCGTGCGATGAATGCTCGGAGGGCTACTACAAATCCACACAAAATGGTTCTATGTCGTGTCTCCCCTGCCAATGCGATAGATCAGGGGCAATAAACGCTTCTCAGCCCTGTGACCGGTTAACAGGACAATGTGTGTGCAAAGCCTTGGTAACAGGTCAGCGGTGTAAGATCTGCATTGACCGTACCTACAATCTGTCTGCTGAAAATATTGGGGGCTGTCAGGATTGTGACTGTGACCTTAACGGAACACTACCGGGCTCGATGTGCGACCAGATCAATGGGCAATGTCAATGTCTGCCAAATTATCAAGGAAGGAGATGCAGCCGGTGTAAGCCTGGTAAGTAATGTACAGTAATACATGAAGCGGACCGTGTTGTGAATGTGCTATTAATGAATTCTGAGCAGAGGCTCCCTCTGGTGGTTACAAACAGTACTGAACTATCCAATGAAGATTGTGAAGATTGGCGATCAGGTGTTACAGACTGGTCTTATATAAGGGAGGTTCCCTCCCATCAGGGTTGCCGGTGATCAATTGTTCTGGTCTCATCTTTGATTACTGTTCACTTTGTAGCTTGCTGTTTCGTGCCTGCATCTTCTGCTAACAGATAAGACATTTTCTTCTTTTAGTTTTTTGTGCTTGCTTTTTGCATTTTGTCCTGCACTTCTGTGGGGGTCTGGCGGGTCCCCTCCGGGGGCTTGTGCTCCTCTCAGTTTAGTTCGGCCACTGTTGTTTGTTCATTTGCCTTTTCCAGTTTTTTCAGTGGCTGCTGTTTAGTTTTTGTTACACCAGAGAACTAATTTAGGTGGTAGAGGTCGTGTGATCTCAGTTGTTTTTGTAATTAGTAGAGTTGGTACTTTTCAGGGTTTTTTGGAATTGCAGTAAGTGTCCTTCCTATCCTTTTCTATTTAGGAAGTTTGGGCCCCAACGTTTGCTCATACTATTTTCTGTCTGTGTCTGTATTTCCTCTTGTCTAACCGCCATTACATGTTTGGGGGCTTTCTATGTTCTTTGGGGATCTGCTCCGGGGCAGATAGTTTTCCTCTTCTGTCTTTAGGTGTAGTTTAGCTTCTCAGGCTGTGACGAGGCGTCTAGGACCAACGTAGGTACGCTCCACGGCTGCCTTTAGTTGTGGTGGTTAGTCAGGGTACTGCAATCCCATAGATTCCAACCTCTCTGGTGTATTTCCTTTTTTGCCTGCTCTCCTCAGCTACCAAATCATAACAGTATCACCGGCCCAAACTGAAAATTATATGGTACTCACAGAAGGGAAAATATTGTGGAAAGAAAAAAGTTGTCAGAGTTGTCAGAGATTTTTTTTTTCTGTTTGTTGCATTTTTTTTTTCCCTCTGTATCTCTGGGTGCTGAGGAGGATTTTTTTTTTTCTCTCAATGGAGTTTGCACAGTTGTCTGGCCGTGTGGATCAGCTTGCCACTGAGGTTCGGAGTATTGCTACCTATCTTGAAAGGTTGCCTGTTGTGGAACCTAGGATTCCCATGCCAGATTTGTTTTTAGGGGATCGAGCTAAATTTCTGAATTTCAAAAATAACTGTAAGTTGTTTTTTGCCTTGAAATCTAAGTCCTCAGGGAACGCAGCACAGCAGGTTCAAATTGTCATCTCTCTCCTGCGCGGCAATCCTCAGGATTGGGCTTTTTCCCTGACACCTGGGATCCTGTTTTGAGTAATGTTGATGCATTTTTTCAGGCTCTGGGGTTATTGTACGATGAGCCTAATGTCACTGATCAAGCTGAAAAAGCCTTGTTGGCATTAAATCAGGGGCTTGATGACGCTGAGTTGTACTGTCAGAGATTCCGTAGGTGGGCAGTCCTGACCAAATGGAATGACGATGCTTTGGCAGCCCTTTTTCGGAAGGGTCTGTCAGAGAATGTAAAGGATGTTATGGTGGGATTCCCTGTCCCCTCTGGTCTCAATGATTCTATGTCATTAGCGATTCAAATTGACAGACGTTTGCGTGAGCGTAGAGGTATGCATGGAATAGTGTTGTCTTGTGAACCAGCTTCTGAACCCATGCAGTGTGATAGAGTGGCTTCTGGGGCACAGCGTCATGAGTTTCAAAAACGCAATGGGTTATGTTTCTACTGTGGTGATGCCTCTCATGCTATTTCAGTCTGCCCTAAGCGGGGAAGACGTTTTGCACGCTCAGTTGTCTTGGGTAGTGTTCAGACTACATTTTTGTTGACTGTTACCCTGATTTGCTCCCTGTCCACATTTTCTGCTCAGGCTTTCGTTGATTCGGGAGAGCAGCTATTAACCTGATAGATTTTGATTTTGCTAAACGTTGTGGGTTTCCCTTGATACCCCTACGGAAGTCTATTCCCCTACTGGGGATCGATTCTACCCTTTGGCTGAGAATAAACCTCAGTTCTCTACTCAGGTGATAATGAGGGTTGAACCTGATCATCAGGAGAGTTGCAAATTTTTGGTGCTGTATAATCTGCATGACATTATCGTACTGGGTTTCCCTTGGTTACAGTCTCATAATCCTGTTTTGGATTGGAAATCTGTGTCTGTAACCAGTTGGGGCTGCCAATGTGTTAATACCAACACTCCTGTTTTTTATGCCTCCCCCCAGGCTCAGGATGTTCCTGACTTTTTGACTGATTTTTCTGATGTGTTTAGCGAAAGTAAATCTGCATCCTTGCCCCCCCATAGGAGCTATGACTGCGCTATTGAATTAGTGCCTGGTAGTAAATTCCCTAAAGGTCGCCTTTTTAACTTGTCTGTACCTGAACATGACGCTGTGCGGTCTTATATCAAGGAGTCATTGGAGAAGGGTCATATCAGACCATCCTCTTCACCCATGGGTGCCGGTTTTTTCTTTGTGGCCAAAAAGGATGGTTCATTAAGGTCGTGTATTGATTATCGTCTCTTGAACAATATCACTGTGAAATATCAATATCCGTTACCCTTGATTTCTGACCTGTTTTCCAGGGTGAAAAGTGCTACTTGGTTTACCAAGCTTGACCTCAGGGGGGCATATAACCTTATTCGCATTAAGCACGGGGATGAATGGAAGACGGCATTTAATACCCCAGAGGGGCATTTTGAGTACCTAGTGATGCCCTTTGGGCTCACTAATGCTCCTTCTGTCTTCCAGTCCTTCATGAATCACATTTTCAGGGATTTTGTGGATAAATTTCTGATTGTTTATTTGGATGATATCTTGATTTTTTCCAATGACTGGGACTCTCATGTGAAACATGTTCGGACTGTGTTCCAGATTTTGAGAGAGAATGCTCTGTATGTGAAGGGATCAAAGTGTCTTTTTGGCGTACAGAGGATCTCATTTCTGGGATTCATTTTGTCCCCATCTGTTATTGAAATGGACCCGGTCAAGGTTCAGGCCATCTGTGATTGGGTCCAACCTACTTCATTAAAGGCTCTTCAAAGATTCTTGGGTTTTGCCAATTTTTATTGTAAATTTATTGGTAATTTCTCTGTTATTGTTAAACCATTGACTGATTTGACCAAAAAGGGTTCTGATGTGGTGAATTGGCCTCCTGAGGCAGTCTCTGCGTTTCAGGAACTTAAGCAGAGATTCACTTTTGCTCCTGTTCTACGGCAGCCTGATGTTTCTCTGCCATTTCAGGTGGAGGTTGATGCCTCTGAAATTGGGGCAGGTGCCGTTTTGTCCCAAAGAGATCCAGAGACCTCTAAAAGTAACCCTTGTGCCTTTTTCTCTCGAAAATTTTCTCCAACTGAACGTAATTATGACCTGGGTAATCGGGAGTTTTTGGCCATGAAGTGGGCTTTTGAAGAGTGGAGACATTGGCTGGAGGGAGCCAAACATCAGGTGGTGGTCCTCACGGACCATAAGAATCTGGTTTATCTGGAATCAGCCAAGCGACTTAATCCTAGACAGGCCAGTGGGCCTTGTTTTTCACACATTTTAATTTTGTGGTTTCCTTTCTTCCTGGCACTAAGAATGTTAAGGCGGATGCCCTCTCGAGGAGTTTCCTTGCGGACTCTCCTGAGTTGTCTGATCCTGCTGTTATTTTGAAAGAGGGTGTAGTTCTTTCCGCCATCTCGCCCAATTTGAGACTGGCTCTGGAAGGGTGTCAGGAGGATAAACCCGAGCGATGCCCTATTGGGAAATTGTTTGTCCCAGACCGGTGGAAAAAGAGTGTGATGTCTGAGATTCATTGTTCCGCGTTGGCCGGTCATCCCGGAATTTTTGGTACCAGAGACTTGGTTAGTCGTTCCTTTTGGTGGCCTACTTTGTCTCGTGACGTCAGGGAATTTGTGCAGTCCTGCGGGACTTGCTCTCGCTCCAAGCCTTGCTCTCGCTCTAGTGGTTTGTTGATGCCATTGCCTGTGCCCAAGAGACCATGGACCCATATCTCTATGGATTTCATTTCCAACCTCCCTGTTTCTCAGAGAATGACCGTTATCTGGGTGATTTGTGATAGGTTTTCCAAAATGATACATCTTTTGCCATTACCTAAGTTGCCTTCCTCCTCTGAATTGGTGCCTTTGTTCCTTCAGCACGTGGTTCGGTTACATGGCATTCCTGAGAACATTGTGTCTGACAGAGGAGTCCAGTTTGTTTCCAGATTTTGGAGGACTTTTTGTTCTAAACTTGGTGTTCAATTGTCTTTCTCCTCGGCTTTTCATCCTCAGACCAATGGACAAACTGAGAGAACAAACCAGACATTGGAGGCTTATCTAAGATGCTTTGTGTCTGCTGATCAGGATGACTGGGTCTCTTTTTTGCCTTTGGCTGAGTTTGCTCTTAATAATAGGGCTAGCTCTGCCACTTTGATGTCTCCATTTTTCTGCAATTTTGGGTTTCACCCTCGATTTTCTTCAGGACAGACGTAGGCTTCTGTCTGTCCAGGTGTTGACTCTGTTGTGGAGCGTATGCAGCAGATTTGGGACCAGGTAGTGGAGAGGTTGTCCCTCTCTCAGGAGAGGGCCCAGCGGTTTGCCAACCGGCATAGGACTGATGGTCCTTGGTTTGAAGTGGGGGACTTGGTCTGGTTGTCCTCAAGAAATATCCCTATGAGAGTTGCATCTCCTAAGTTTAAGCCTAGGTTCATTGGACCTTATAACATCATGGAGATTCTTAATCCTGTTTCCTTTGGTTTACTTCTTCCAGGGACATTTAAGATCCATAACGTGTTCCACAAGTCCTTATTGAAGAGGTTTGTCGAGCCAGTGGTTCCTATGGCTGTGCCTCCTGACCCTGTTTTGGTTGAGGGCAATCTGGAGTATGTGGTTGAGAAAATATTGAATTCTCGTTTTTCTAGACGGAAACTCCAGTATTTTGTTAAGTGGAGAGGTTATGGTCAGGAGGACAATTCTTGGGTGTTTGCTTCGGACATCCATGCTAGGAGACTCATCCGTGCGTATCACAGAGCTCATCCTGACCGACCTAGTTGCTCAAATGAGGGTTCGGTGACCCCACCTCAAGGGGGGTACTGTTGTGAATGTGCTAGAAATGAATTCTGAGCAGAAGCTCCCTCTGGTGGTTACAAACAGTACTGAACTATCCAATGAAGATTGTGAAGATTGGCGATCTGGTGTTACTGACTGGTCTTATATAAGGGAGGTTCCCTCCCATCAGGGTTGCCGGTGATCAATTGTTCTGGTCTCATCTTTGATTCCTGTTCACTTTGTAGCTTGCTGTTTCGTGCCTGCATCTTCTGCTAACAGATAAGACATTTTCTTCTTTTAGTTTTTTGTGCTTGCTTTTTGCATTTTGTCCTGCACTTCTGTGGGGGTCTGCCGGGTCCCCTCCGGGGGCTTGTGCTCCTCTCAGTTTAGTTCGGCCACTGTTGTTTGTTCATTTGCCTTTTCCAGTTTTTTCAGTGGCTGCTGTTTAGTTTTTGTTACACCAGAGAACTAATTTAGGTGGTAGAGGTCGTGTGATCTCAGGTGTTTTTGTAATTAGTAGAGTTGGTACTTTTCAGGGTTTTTTGGAATTGCAGTAAGTGTCCTTCCTATCCTTTTCTATTTAGGAAGTTTGGGCCCCAACGTTTGCTCATACTATTTTCTGTCTGTGTCTGTATTTCCTCTTGTCTAACCGCCATTACATGTTTGGGGGCTTTCTATGTTCTTTGGGGATCTGCTCCGGGGCAGATAGTTTTCCTCTTTCTGTCTTTAGGTGTAGTTAGCTTCTCAGGCTGTGACGAGGCGTCTAGGACCAACGTAGGTACGCTCCACGGCTGCCTTTAGTTGTGGTGGTTAGTCAGGGTACTGCAATCCCATAGATTCCAACCTCTCTGGTGTATTTCCTTTTTTGCCTGCTCTCCTCAGCTACCAAATCATGACAGGACCGCTCGTATCAGAATGTATGGCGGTCTACAATATATAAATTACTATTAGATCTAGGCCGGTGTAGAAATAAAAATGCCCTCGTGATCTGGTCCCTAAGGTGAACCAAAAACACATAGGGACGCCATCTTTACTTACATCTTGGTTAGTAGGATACGGACATCTAAGCTCCACCCCTAGGACCACCAAATTATGCCAAAAAGGTGCCGGGCTTCCTACTTTTATGTTGGGTTCATTCAAATTCTACTGCTTGTTAGATCAGAGAATATATGTATTTTTCTGCTAATGTTTCTGAAAAATCAGGGCAATTTCAGAACCAAAATGGTAAGTAGTAGACTGGACCTCTGGTACAGACAGCGCATTAAAGGCTAATTTCTCCCAAATGGGCTTATCCCCTATAGGATAAGAGTAACTTGCTGATCGCTGAGGTTCCAACTGCTGGTACCAGATCTAGGGATCACTGGAGGCCCCAGCGGTCAGACCCCTAAGTGATCTGTAAGTTATTCTATTCAAGGGATAACTTGATTTTTGGGAATAACTCTTTCAGTCTAGGAGCTTCAATTTTAAAGGGAATTTGTCAGTAGGATCAATCCTCTGAAGATGTCTATAAGGAGATGTAGGTCATAGAAAATTGAATAAAATGATACCTTGACATCTGCGATCTGATGTCTTATTCCAGAGAAATACACATTTTTCTTAATATGTAAAAGAGCTGTTTAGATCTATGGGCCGGACATAGATCTCCCTGAGAATCTGCCTCCAGAGCTCCTTTTACATGAAAGGGCGTTACCAGTGTGAGACATGTAGATCAGGAAATCAGACTGTCAGTCATTACGTGTCTCACACTGGTAACAAAGGAGACTCCAAAGTAATGAACTGTAGGGATGCTGCTGTGCAGAGCCCAGACAGCAAAAGGGCTCAATGCTTTCAGAAATCTCATCATACAAGTATCATGCATATCCACTCGCAGTCGCAAGCCTAGAATTTAATTAGCTCATTCCTTCCATGCATGTTCACCAACATTTAGGCTGGTAAAGTAGGAGCGTGTAAATCATGACTTCTATGGGAACTACCATAGCTTAGCAAGAATGCCCATTTTTTAGAAGGATTTACAGAAACTCTACTTCTATTCCAACCAATAAAAGTACAAATTTGACATGATTATTTCTGAAAATTTGAGGCCTGTAACTTGTGGACTGTTGGCAACTATTTTTTTTCTTCATTTTTTTTTACAATGCTATCTCAGCTATCTCAGGGTGCCATTGCGTTACCATTGCAGCCAAAAAGGGCTTAGTGAAGACCTGCTTCACTGCCATCTTAGTCCTCTCACGAGTTCCAGCATGTAGTTTGGTTATATAGGAGACTGTCACTTTTCTATATCTACTGCATTATTATGGTATAGCAGTATGTACAACAAGCAATCAGATGATTGCAGGTTCAAAAAAAAAAAAGCATAAAGTAAGTAAAAAGTTTTTAAAATAAAGTAAAAAACAAACAATGTCTATGTCCCCATTTAAAATGTATTTAAAAATAAACATGTGGAATGGCTGTGTACGTAAAATTCTGATCTATCAAAATATAAAATAAGCTACTTTATATGTTAAACACCCCAAAGCCAAAAATTGGCAAGAATTTACATTTTTCAGTTGCCACAAATCCTACAAAACAAGCAATTAAAGCATTGTATGTTCCTCAAAATGGTACCAATAAAAACTAAATCTCACCAATCAAAAACAAGCTGTCATACAGCTCCATCTATGGAGAAATACAAAATTTGTAGATCTTAGAAAATGGCAACAAGCAAAGTCTTTTATATAGAAATTTTCATATTAGACACACTAGAAAAAGGAAAAATAAACTATACAAATTTGGCATCTTCCAGTACATTTCATGAAGAATTCAATAGTGTCATTCTAAATTACAACACAACCCTTCCAAAAAATGAAACCATCATATAGCTATATTGATGGAAAAATTAGAGGGAAAAACTGAGTTTATTTTTTTTTACACATTCTGTCCTCTGAGTAAAGTTTTATTTTGCTGGAACACCCATTTAAACATCATACTAAGGCATGCTAACTCTGACTCTGTAGAAAGAACTTACCTGGTAATAAAGTCCTGTGATTACAGAAGTATCAGCTCTAATTAAGTCAGGCTTTCTCTGTAGTCTATCATTAAGGATGAGTGGATCTGTGGATGGTCGTGTTCGACCAAATTTTAGTCCAAAGTTTGGTTTGGGTGCCAGAACTCTACACGAACTTGAACCTGAACTCCATAGAAGTTAGTAGGGACTTTGGAGCTGTAAAATGGACTCATTAAGGGCTAGGGGCAGCCAAGGAAGCAGAGTACCCCTATCTCTCACTCTGAACTCTGAACACTAAAACGGACTTCCGGTAGAAGCCCGTGATTGTGTAGGGGATGTGCAGGCGGCTAGTTTGGGTGATGTGCATTCCTGCCTAATGAAACCGGGTACGTTTTGTATGTTTTATGTATGCACCATGTAATATGATAACATCTGATTTTATTCTAGTGTGTTGACTAATGTATTTACGGTTATACATTGTGCAAGTTATGTATATGTATCTTAAGGGGATAGAGATAGGGATATATAGTGGTGAGGTCAGGTTTAGGATTTGAAAGGGTTATTTAGGATTTAGGACAATGAAGGGCACTGTAGAGTAGATGTTAGATAAGATTAGATAAGATAGGAATAGTTAGCCAATGGGAAGCTGGCTAGTGAGAGGAGTAAGCTGAGGGTGAGGAGGAGGATTCGAGAAGTTAGGGAGTAAAGTGTTGGATATAGGTAGAAGAGGACTGGAAGCTGAGAAAGTGTGCCATGTCTGTGTGTGGGGTACGAGTGGATCTGGGCAGCCTGAGGGATCAGTGGCTAGGCTTTTGGGTAACTCCCATGACGTCCGGGACCTATGGTCCGTCAAGGATTGGTAGTGACATCCTGTAATTTCACCCGAGATGGGGAAAGTGGACGGCGAGCACCAGGGAGAAGCTAGACCCGAGACACAGAAAGCTGCGGGAATGGAGACCACGGTATCAGATTCCACGTTGATAGGAAAGACCAGGGACAGCTTAATAGAAGGAATATCCATGACTTATGAAGACTGTTGGACGGTGTCTGTATTGAAGATGAACGAGTTAAGTAAAATTTTATTGAAAATGAACATGGACTTTGAGAATATTTGGGTGTTGCTGAGACGGAATGAGACTTTGTGCTCTGAGGAGACTTCTGACCCACAGGTGGGTGACGCACATTGCTAACACAGCACACAACAAAATCTATCAGGGTGTGCCGGATAAGCAGCAGCCCCTCGCCATGACTGCAGCAGCCCCTCGCCATGACTACCACCCTGGCCCCCGTTACAATCGGACACTAGGAGTCCTGTAACCGGGCTGCAGCTCCACTGTATCTGTAACATTTAATAAAATGATGGTGGGAAAGGAAATATCTTCTGCAAAGAAAAAAGTGTGCTTTGGAAAGAACAGCTGTAACTTGGTACTTTCTAAGTTAAATTTTTGACTAGAGCTACATCCTTTCCCTAGTAGCAACTGCATCCAAGTAGCTTCCCTTTAAGCAAAATCATGAGCAGTCTAAAAGTTTTTGTAGTTCTTTTTTTTCTATATGCCTCCACCAATAAAAACTTTTAAAAGTGACAATTTTTGTAAAGCCAATGATATGCCCAGTTATACGCACATTGCACAGTCAAGGGTTAACGCCAGCTGCTACAATCTAGTGTGTTTGTATAAGTAGCACATACGGTAATAAGTCCTCTTTAGTGGATCACCACATTTTTAAATCTCCAGGCCTCACAGAAGCGCAGTTTAGTCATCATAGTTCATGGATCATGAGCAAATCATCTTACAAAAGTGTCTCTCATGTGTTAATCATGCAAGGCTGATTTTTTTTCCCCATGGTCCACTATAAAGTAATGGCTTCAGGAAGCTAAAATGCTTATCACATTAACCTCCTCAGCACCATCAATGACGCCCTGGCCTGGCTTACAGAAAGGGCAATTGCACCCCACACTGGTATGATTTTAATGATACAGGACATTCAGCCACCAAAGACACTTTCTGCAAACGACTTCAGCAGCTAAACAGAACCCATCCAGAGCTGTCGAAAAATTCAGAATTAGTGACACGAGCTCAACATCTCAGGTTCTTCAAAGCCACCACTCCCATGTTTTCAGCCTTGGTGACCCAAGCCATGATTTTGAGACACATACCTATCATAATTCCTTCTTAGGTAGTTGTAGATGTACAGTTGTATAGACAAAAATGTTTTCTGCATATTTTGAGTAGTTTTTCCTTTTATTGGTTACTGAATATCTACAGTACGTTCAGTCTATCAAGGCTCTGCGTGGGCACACTTTTCCCTAAAGAGATATAAGGGGTCAGTGCCTTGAGCTGCCAGCCAATCAGATTCATCCCTGCTGCTCTTCCTCCCCTATCACAGCATACAGTCTCTGCAGAGGAATAGATGCTGTAGCTGCGTCCTCCTGAATAAAACATCCAAATAAAATTACCAGATACCATTCAAATAAATAAATTTGAAAAGAAAAGGAGATAAGTGTATTTTAACATACCGTGCTAACAAAAAGTCTGTAAGGTTTAGATCTAAAATAGACAGACTGACCACCCAATATTGGCCTCAACAAAAAATAGGGATTGTTCAGGTAGGAATCAAATTTGAAGAGGTGCCCATACACATTAGATAAAAGTTGGCTTAACCAGTTGACATAGTCTGGATTAGCTGTCCATCTACTTTATGTTGGGGTCTCCTGACTATTCCACCAAAGATGATGTCAGGGCAAGATAAGGTTTGGGCTGTTTAAGTTCAAACACTTGACCCTCATGTCCTCCAGGAGATAAGCCACTGCCAATGTTGTCTGGTGGCCACTTTCTCCTCTATCTCCATATGGAACCTTGACCAAGTGGTGGTATTGGGAGAGATGACTGTGGGTCGTTGGCTATCACGTGTATGTCTGGTTTAAGATTCTACTGGAATGGCCATATTCTATGTCTAATATATGGATGCAAACGTTTCATAGCCTTTAGTAATTTTCCCTGCAGTAGCTCTCTTCTTTTCCTTTACTTTCTGCAATAAAAAGAACCTTTCTTGAGATTCATGCCATTCGAACCATGTGCAGCGTAAATGTTTATCTCTGAGATACACTTTGAAGGGTCATCTGGGGACTATGCATCTCGGCTAGCTAGTTTGATGCCAGTCCCTGTGGGTTTCTCACCATTTTACTCCCCATTAGTTATTGATGTCTCCCTGTAGAAATACATAGGGAGAGACCTGTCAGTTTAGGGGAGCAAGGACCGGCCTTTGACTAGTCATCAAGATGCATCGCATGGTCCGCTGCCAATGTTTTTCAAAATTAGTTTTTTCTGAAAAGCAGCATCTTAGAATCAAAACCTTCATGGCTGTTAGTGGACTAAAATCTTCAACTTTATTTCAGGAACATAAATATAGACAGGATAGCCCAATGAGCAAAACCAACGCGCTTCGGGCAGAAGATCTTAAGAAGATCTTCTGGTTGAAACGCATTGGTTTATCTTCCTGAAATAAATTTGGAGGAATTCCCTTTGCCACTAATGTCTAACAAGCTCATGTCCCCGTGCACCTGTATGAGACTTTTGAGCTGGAATCTCCGTTTTCTGCATACGTGGCTGTAATAATGCAGCCAGTGTCTGATTTCTGTTTCTCATCTTTGTATCGTATCAACAAAGATGGGCAACAGAACGATACCACTAAGACATGCCAAGAGGTCAGGTGTAAGGTGGTGAAGGAGATTAGAGATGGTAATAAAGTTATGCTCAGCTGCATAGAGAAGAATGAAAAGGTGACAAGGCTGATTTTTTCCATAGACAGTGCCACATGTGGTAGTAAGTGGTATTGCAACTCAGCTCTATTGAAGCGAATGGTTCTGCATTGCTATAGCAGACACAACCTCGGATACTGTTGTTTTTGGAAGAAAGTTTTCATGTTCATTATGCGATGCTTATATGTAAGGAAGATCAGAATAAACTACAGGGATTTTATAGGATTGAAAAGCACAGGTATCCTTTCCCACAAACAGCTCCCCACCTGTTAATAGGCGGTATTGCATCTTCAATCTATGGAATTGTATAGGGCTATCAATATCTGTGGCTTTGTTTTTGGAGAAAATCAGTTTTCTTTACCATGCTGCACTTATATGTAAGGAAAATAGAGATAGTACAACATAGAGTCCAAATCAGGGCAAATTAAAGGGATAGTACAGGATTAGAAAAACATGGCTACTTTTTTTGGAAATAGCACCAAATCTGTTCATAAGTGGTATTGCAGCTAAGCTCAAAGAGAAGAGAATGGGACTGAACTGCAATACCGCACACAAACTGTAAACAGGCGGCGCTGCTTTTAAAACAAAACATTCAAGATTTTATCCCTATAAAGAAGAGCTAACGGATTAAAAGAAAAAAAAAAACAGCTTTTTTTATAAAAGCATTACCCTTTTTTTTTTAAATATCTGAATAATAATTATTAGTTCATCACCCCAGGAACGCGTGATTTTATGTTAATCCCATCGTGACAAGGAAGAACAGATCCATTCCTATAATGCACTGAGCTTTTAGCCTTTTTTGCAAAAAAAATAAAAAAAAATACCTTCCAAATCTACAGAGAGAATTTCGCAGCTTATCCTGGCGAGGGAATCAAAATTAATTGTACTTAAAAAATGGCCCACATCTACTTCTAACCTGTGATGAGTAAAAATGTTAAAGGAATACATTTGGTTCAAGTGAAATTTATAGGCAATTTGTTAAAGTAGGAGCGCCCATTAGAAGGTGCATTAAAGCCATATTGGTTTTAATATGCCACTCAATAACTGGAACAGAGGTTAAAAATGCAGCTTAACCTCCATTAAGAATATTTTTGAAAATGTTTTAATTTTAAATTATTTGGGGTGTATACTAATAAATATGACAACAGCCCGTGGGTTTTTCTTTTTTTTTTTTCCCTTGAATTTTCGCCCTTCCCTCGGCGCAAGTAACCTACTGACATTTTAAGCAGCCACTTAATCAGCAGCGGCTGTAGGAAGGCAGAGAAGTGGAGTCAAGATTTCTCCAGACCGGTAAGCCCCCCGCTCTCCCCACCGTCCTTGAAAGCGGAAGACAAAGGTTTATCCCGGTCGTCTGTACTGCAAAATCATCTCATTTAAATGTGAAAGAGGATGCCGGGGGATCCGGGATAATTGCAGCAAATGCACAGAGGATCGTGTATGTAGAGGGCATGTGCCCAAATTCGTGATTATTATGGCTGAGTTTGTCATTTGCTCAATTTATTACGCCACCGATTTTCTCGTACGAGTGCTAGCCGTAATTTTCACCGATAGCACTTGCACCTATGACAGTCTACGGGGCGGCGCACATGTCCAATATTTTCCTTGGACAGAGTAAAAAAAAAAAATCAGAGACATGTTCGATTTTGATCAAAATCGTCAACGCAAGTCTATGAGTCCGTGAGAAAAATCGGAGAGTGGAGTGCAGTTCGATTTTCACGGACTGACAGAATGGAAAAGGTGGAGTAACTTGTTTTTTTTTTCATTCCAAGTTCGAGAAAAACAGATGCCACTTTGGCCAGAATGATCAGACCATTTTTTTCGGACGTAAACGTGGCTGCTTTCTTTCACCGACAGCGTCACATCTGACAACAGGCTGTGTTTGATATTGCAGCTCCGCACCAGTCACCTCAACGTGGCTGAGCTGCAGTACTGGACACACTCCGTGGACAGGTGTGAAACAAAGCAGCCAACTAGTCCAATGCTGACCCCATCCGGCTTCTTCCCAAGTGACTGACTATGTTCACGCCTGTCAGTCACCTTGGAGCAGGGCAGGGAGTAGTTGACCGGGGCAGTGCCTGGCATGTTTCATCTATCCTATGGTCTTTGGTTGGATCTTCAAACTGTGTTTTGTGTGAAATGACCCAACATTTCAGACAGACAGACCTGGCTGGAATCGTGTAGCCAGTCTGGGACTCGTTGTGTATTTTTTTTAAAAATGCAGGTGTAGAAAATGGTGCAGAAAATCTGCAACATCAAAAACTCATCAAAAGCTCATTGTGGGAGTGCAGCCTAAGTCCATGTTCACACGTTCAGTATTTGGTCAGTATTTTATCTCAGTATTTGTAAACCAAAACCAAAATTTTGTCATAGACCAAAACCTACAACTGGCTAATACATGCAGGTTTAAAATGGCGCCAACCACAGGTAGCCAGGGTGGTTTTTACATCAGCCCAACTCTGTGGTTTTTAATAATGGGCAGGCTGGCTATCACAGTGTCCAAAAGCCTTGCTAGCCACGGTTGTACCAATGGCCAGACTATTTTGTGTGCATACTACCCAATATGCCAGGTAAACACGACTCAAGGACCTGCTGGGATACACAAGCCAAAGGTTGCTAATCCCTGTTCTAGATGATGGGATCGTAAAATATGCAAAAATAGAGCTCTAATAGCATTAATAATATTATTAAGGATGTTATCCAGGCCTTTTTTTGAACATGGGCCTAAGAAATATCCGGCAGATAGTAACTATCTGCCTGTTGTGTCCCGCATCGATCTCTGCCGGCACACAGCGGTCACAGACGGCTCCGGTCAATGGTTGAGCAACTTCCGGTGACATCACGTCGACAGAGCAGTGGATTCTCTTCTGCTCTGTTGACAGGGTGGGACTGTCGACGTTCTCTTGATTGGCTGTATAATTGTGAGGACACAGCTGTTAATCAACATGACGTCAGCAGTAACTCCCCATTGACAAAGCGTCCTGGAAGTAGAAGAGCTACTTGGTCGACATGGAGTGGTTGAATCGGGTAGAGCAGGGTAGAACAGGGAGGTACCTGCCTGTTTGTTTTTAAATCCATAGTAAAAACAAAATTAAACTCATCCTGGTCAAGTCCTTTTAATAACAAATATAAAAGAATGACTGATCATTTATTTATCAAATATAATTATTTTTATCAATTTGAGCCTAAAGAGAATTTTACACTGAACTTATTAAAAATGTTCTTTTTAGCAAAATAACTTTCTTTATTTTGTTAGTGCCCTACATACAGTAGATTTCAAGAGAACAAAGAATGATCCAAGGATCTTGAAGCCAATAAAATAAATTACCTGCTTTGTCAAACATTTTCTGTTGGCGATGATATTGTAAACTCCTGTTGAGTGACTTTGCAAGATGTCACTTTCTTGAAAACGCTGGCAAGCTCAAAGCTTTCTGGTCGACTTGTACGGTCGCCAAAATGGAAAGAAACCTATTTTCTGAAGTTGGACTTCCAGAATTTCTACATTCTTGGATAATAAAACATGTTTTTTCTTTTCCTAGTAATAATTCTGTGTTGATTTCTCCAATATTGGGAGTTAACTTTATTACTTATTCATTGACTACATTTACCGTGAATCATTTGGTCTTATATCTTTCTGTATTGGAGTCTATATTTCTATCTGGCAATGCACTTGCCAGCGTTACGTCACTATCAGTATTACCTGGCCTACATTTTGGTGTATCTTTCCCCTTGATCTGACATTGAAGGAGAGTAAAGGTACTGCCACACTAAGCAATCCCGCTAGCGATCTCGTTAGCGTTGCATACTAATGAGATCGCTAGCGGGATTGTTTCTATATCGCTAAATGCTGCCGCATTTAGCGATATAGTTAACGACGCTATCGCCGTTAGCGATCTTCTTAACGACTTTAGCGGTACAAAAGTACCGCTAAATCGCTAAGAAAAGGTGCCACACAGCGATTAAATACTTACCCAGCGGGAGCGCCAGCGATGAAATAGGGTCCGGAGCGATTCCAGCGACGAGCGAGATCACAGCAGGAAGCTCGTCGCTGGAAGCTGCCGCACTGAACAACATCGCTAACGGGATCGCTAAATAGTGACGTTTTTTAGCGATCTCGTTAGCGATATTGTTTAGTGTGGCATACCCTTAAGAGTCAATGTGCCACCTCCGACTTTATGTTTATGTTAAAGGTCTACCAAAGATTTTAAGGTTTGGTTTGGTCAAAGTCTGTTTTATCTAGAGGCCTGTAGAGAAAGTCCCCATTATGGTACCAGCCTTGGTAGCCAGAACAAACGAGTTTATGAGTTTAGATCACTCTTTATACCCTATGACACTTTGAACAATTTCCTACTTCTTGTTTATTAGAAATACTATTCTACTCGAAAGTTAGGCACAAGGTCTTACCACCCAGTAACCCAGTGGATATGATAGTCGGTGTCTTCAAAGATGACATAGGTCTACCTCTATAGTATGTATCATTAATGTCTAGTAAATACTCCCAATACAGAAAGTAACTGTACAGAGGATGAGGTACAACTCCATGCAGAATGCTCATTCATCTTGGTCTGGAGGAAGCAAAGACGTAACCACCAAGATCCCTGCATCACGGGCAACCAAGGACAGATCCCAAAACAAACACATACAAGAGAATAAGAACTTAGAAAAAATACAGACTCCCCCTCCCGAGACCAAACCCCTTAAGTACATTTTTTCCCTGAAAATAGATCCCAAATCAAACATCATAAATGGTCCTCCAAAATACAGGTGCCAAACAAGACCACATGAATACATGCCCCCCAAAACAAAGACAGACCCAAGACTGGAGAGGAGCGAACTTGTTAACAGATTGATCACCGAATCCGAATGTGTCATATTTCATGCCAAATTTATGTTTGATGGTCTTTTTCTGAATGTATTCGCTCATACAACTAGAGATGAGTGAATATGTTTGGAAACGATCGCCAAGCATAAATTCGGCACAAATATGGCACATTCGGCTTCGGTGATTTATCTCCGAACAAGTTTGCTCATCTCTACCCAAGACCAAACCTCCTCAATAAAAAAACATACCCTGACCAGGCTTAAATACATATACTGTATGTACCCTTGAATACATACATATCCTAGCATATTCCCTTAATCATTACAGGCCTCAGAATAAAAACATGACCCAGACTAGATCCTCTATATAAATACTTGCTAAGCGCAAACCCCAGATTAGCCCTCCTAAATATATACTGTTGGCATCAGATGGAGCGCCCACCTGGGCCATGGGGTACCTGGTACCGGGCCGCTTCTTAAAGAGGAAGTGTCACGGCAACAATGACCCGATCCATGGCCCTGGGCATCCCATGAAAAATGGGTTAAAAATGGGAAAAAATAAAGTTTGTGATATAACAGATTAAATGTTCGTGACACCACCAGTGGTATTCGGCAAGGGGTAGCCAATGCTGCAATGCAGATCCTCTGGGATTATGTTAGGGCAGCAACGATGGTTAAGCTCTCCACAGGTAGGGCTGTGTCCCAGGGCAGTTAAAATGTTAAAAGTAATGATGGTGGCTGTTGTGGTGAGTGCGGTGCAGGACAGGTGAGGCATGAATGACTCAGATGACACAGCAGGGTGCAGTTTCCAATGCTTTACTCACAGTTCACTTGTGCTCAGATGCCCGCTTAGTGCCATGTACTCCAGGTGAGGAGTCCAGCAAACTCCCAGGTAGATTGGGATGCACCTTTCCAGGACTCCCTTCTGTGTGTTCCTCTCGTGGCCGTCTCACTGCACTGGCTTCCGCTCTCCTGCCCAGCACCTTCACAAACAGTGTCCCAAGCCAGCAGCCGCGGACCTTGTCGGGTGATGTCATCTGAATCCCCTTGCTCCTATATGGCTACCTTTTCAGCGAATGATTGTGGATGTGGCTGAGGTACATACAGTTACCCCAGCCTCTGGCTTGCTAGCTGAGTCTTGTAGTCCTCCACTAGTCTTAGGGGCCGGCCCCCCTACTGTGACCTGGTCCCTCCACTTCTGGATATGGGTCCCACGGGTGGCTTAGGCATTCACCGTGTCCCAAGAACCCTTTCTGTCCTCAAGGGAGCCCCCGGGAGCTTCCTTCAGACTCCCCTCACAATTTTCTCTGCAGCTTCTCTACTGCACTCCTTCTCCGTCTGGGGTCAAGCTCCTCACAGCTTGAGTTCCCCTTCTAGACTGTTCTCTCTGGTCTCACAGACCACTGCTCTGTCCTCTAAGCTCATCCCCATTCTCTACCTTCCCCACCCACACCCCAACATCCT
The DNA here is from genome assembly GCA_033576555.1 of Oophaga sylvatica. Lineage (NCBI taxonomy): Eukaryota > Metazoa > Chordata > Amphibia > Anura > Dendrobatidae > Oophaga > Oophaga sylvatica. Next base: position 529,786,805 of record JARQOD010000005.1, on the reverse strand, counting down.
TTCCTACCCAGCCTGCGATGAGGCTCTCCTCCCTAAGGGTACGCCCAGGTGCCCTGACTGAACTGGTGTGTGTTGGGTGCGAGTGTTAGAGTCCTGGGTAGTGCTCCCTCCTTACCTGAGAGTGGGATACCACACCTCTGGATGAGGTGCAGCACCTCTGTGGCGACTGGACCCTCAGAGGCGCCACACGGATTATTCAGGATACTCTCCAAGGGTGTGACTACAGGGGTTCTTTATTCAGGAACAATCAGGAACAATATATGATAAGCTCAATAGATCAGGAATAAATAATTTCTGTGTCTCTATCTGTGCAGCATCTACAGCAGGCTGCTTCTCTCATACACAGTCACAGGAAAACAGAAAATACAGTCACATGCTCTTCCTGTGTGAGCCTCTGGGAGTTTTTTTTTTTTTTTTAACTTTATAACCAGCATACAAATCTAGCAACTAAACACTCGTAGACAGAAATTGAGTTGTTGCACCAAACATAATCCAACATATACATACCCCTTAAACAGACCAATTAAACAAATACCCCCTAAGCACAGTCCGTACAGTCCACTTCAATACGTAGGGTAAAACACAGATCTGACCCCATAAATACAGTGATCTAAAAAAAGAGACCAGACCAGGTTCCCTAAAAATATACTTAACCCTTAAACACAGACTCCAGAGCCATTACGTACTTAACACTTTAACACAGACTACAGACCTCCTAAATAAATACTTACCCCTCAAACATAGGCTACAGAGACTCTAAATAAACACCCTTTAAACACAGACACCAGATCCCTTAAACTCAGACCTCAAACCCTCTAAATAAATAATTATTACCCATTAAACACAGAGGCAGACCTCCAAAAATACCAGACCAGACCCCTCCAACAAAAAGATCACACCCTATAAATATATACTCCTCTAAATACAAGAATGGACCCCCAAATAAATACAAACCCATCAAGCAGATCAGAAAGAAGACCCTTAAAGTATAAATTTCCTAAACACAGACCCCAGACCCTGACATAGAACAGCTTACACTCTCGTATGGGGGCTTTGACTTAAGGTCCTGCAGAGACAGATCTTCTGACCATCTCTTTTGTAGGTCCTTCTACAGTAAAAGGTCCTGCACAGACGATCTGTTACTTACCTATTCCACTTCCAGGGCCGAGCGTTGTTCTGCTCTGGCTGCCCCTGTATCTATTGCAACCCAAAGGTGTCCAATATTATCATGTCACTGAGTCATTTAACTTTGACTCATGGTCAAGATACAAGGAACCAGGAATAGGGACATCCTACAGAAAAGGAAAAAGCAGTATAATCAGAGATTCAGGAGTCAGATGGAAGTAGAACCAGGTTTTGCTGCACTGACATCAGTCCATGAATGAGAGACTTACATTGCAGGCCAAATGGCATCCTGGCAGGGCACTATTCACACAGTACTACCGCCAAGAGGACAGCACTGTGCGTAATGGTTCTTCAAGTTAATGTTAACTGTCAATATTTGGCCAAAACTCACTAATAGTTGTTTATGTTTTTTATATGACGACATTAAATGAATGAATTGTCTTTCTTTTCTAGGCTTTCATTTATCCAGTGACAATAATAACACCGGGTGTGTGCCGTGTGTCTGCCACCGCCATGGATCCATGAATGCCACCTGTGATAACAGCACCGGACAGTGCTACTGTCGTCACTCTTCAGTTTCTGGTCGTCATTGTGATCAATGCAGAGAGACATTTTTTGGATTTGATTCGGATACAGGACGGTAGGCGGAGAACGGAGGCGTTTTATCATTTACAGTCATGTATGATTCGTTGTTGGCGGGATGCTGGATTATTGGACTTTGTTCACATGTCCGTTTTTTGTTTCCGTTTGTCTGCTCCATTTAGAACAGAGAAGAAGAGCAGAGAAACGGAATCAGAACCTTGTCAAACAGAAGCCGAGGAGCGCCGTAGATTTATACTGGGCTTGTCTGGTTTCCATTTATTGTTTACTTTTAGAATGAAAAAAAAAGACGTGAAGAACTTTCTCTTACGTCCTAAAAAGAAATAGGAATAATAGCCATAATCCCTCCACGCGTCATCTCCTTAGATTCATCAGGGGTCCGCACAGAAGGCCGTGTAAGCAGTGTACGCAGACTCATATACTATTAGTGGTTGCGCCCACTTACTGCACAATACACGGTTATGCACTTTAGCACTTTTTAATAGGTTAATTATTAACCTTTTTATTGCTTTAGTTTAATAAAAGTTATATTTTACCTCACTTCTACTTTCCTAAATCTCTTTGGTAAAATATCCTAGCTAAATCCTAAAAATAAATAACAAACGCTAAGCTGATGAACCCCATATAAATCCATACGGTCCCTCTGCTTCTGTTTCGATAGGGAATGTACAGGAGTCTGTTTATTTGTCCTGTATATCTGTGATACATGGAGCTGATGAAAAAAAGGCTGAACGATAGTGTGAACAAAGCCTTACTCTGATGGCAGAATAAATGCCATTCAGTTCAGCACTTATCTATCTATCTATCTATTTATCTATCTATCTATCTATCTATCTATCTATCTATCTATCTATCTATCTATCTATCTATATGTCCATCTATCTACCATATCTATCTATTATCTATCTATCTATTATCTATCTATCTATCTATTATCTATCTATCTATCTATCTATCTATTATCTATCTATCTATTATCTATTCTATCTATCTATCTATCTATCTATCTATCTATCTATCTATCTATATGTCCATCTATCTACCATATCTATCTATTATCTATCTATCTATTATCTATTATCTATCTATCTATCTATCTATCTATATATCTATTATCTATCTATCTATCTATCTATCTATCTATCTATCTATCTATCTATCTATCTATCTATCTATCTATTATCTATCTATTTATCTATCTATTATCTATCTATCTATCTATCTATCTATCTATCTGTCCATCTATCTATCTATCTATCTATCTATCTATTTATCTATCTATCTATTATCTATCTATCTATCTATCTATCTATCTATCTATCTATCTATCTATCTATCCATCTATCTACCATATCTATTATCTATCTATATATCTATGTATCTACCTATTATCTATCTATTATCTATCTATAATCTTTTTATCTATCTATTATATATTATCTATCTATCTAGCAAAAAATATTGAAAAGCAGCACCAAAATGATGATGAGGGTGCAAAAAATCCTTCCAGGTATATACCAAACCTCATAATATGGTCCAAAAAATGAAGGCAGCACTCCAAGATATAAGATATGGGTAGTTTATTAGCCCATTATCTATCTATCTATCTATCTATCTATCTATCTATCTATCTATCTATCACCTATCTGTCTTGTCTATTATCTATCTATCTATCTATCTATCTATCTATCTATCTATCTACCTATTATCTATCTATCTATCTATCTATCTATCTATCTATCTATCTATCTATCTATCTATCTTATCTATCTATCTATCTATCTATCTATCTATCTATCTATCTATCTATCTATCTATCTATCTATCTATCTATCTATCTATCTATTTCTCTCTCTTGTTTTTTCTCCCTCACACCGGTACGCAGCGCTCCTGCTCATGTGTCAGGCTCTCTGTGGCCCTCTGCTGGATGAATGGTGCAGTGATTTCTCATCCTATAGGCAATTCTTTTGTGAACAGTAATGACCTGTTCAATGAGCGTCACAGGTTGATTATTTATAGAAACCTTGATAGATTTGTGTTTATGAAATTCACTTGATGTGAGAAGTTTTCCTACATGAAAAATGATGTTTCTTAATTAATTGCTGGGTCGGGTCCTGTAGAATCTGGAGAGTCCGTGCAATAATGCAGGAAACATTTATCCTGGGAAAGAAATCAATATCACAAATGTCTCAGTCTGGTTTTCCTCTTTTCAACTTTAAATTGTCCTTATTATTCATATTTATCTTATGGAAAACTATAATGAGATAATTTTAGATACATTTCAGCAGGGTCCTGAGCACAAAAGGCAGAGAGCGGCGTCATCATGGTGGATCACAACTATAGGCAATGTTTATCTCCACATAGAAATCACTGACTTTATATCTTTATTTAATATCTATCTATAACAATTTTCATTATTATCTATCCTGCCTCATATATACTGTAATACTGCTTTATGTATTCGTACATGTCTGCTATTTATTAATAGGCCTCATCATAACTTCTATTTACTGCCAACAAATGTAATCCACAAGCTATGAAGACAGGTATATACAAGATACATCCATCTATAGAATAACGGATAGATAGATACATAAATAGATAGATAATAGATAGATAAATAGATAGATAGATAGATAGATAGATAATAGATAAATAGAGAGATAGATAGATAGATAGATAGATAGATAATAGATAGATAGATAATAGATAGATAATAGATAGATAATAGATAGATAGATAATAGATAGATAGATAATAGATAGATAAATAATAGATAGATAGATAGAGATAATAGATAGATACATAATAGATAGATAGATAGAGATAGATAGATAGATAGAGATAGATAGATAATAGATAGATAGATAGATAGATAGATAATAGACAGATAATAGATAGATACATAATAGATAGATAGATAGACAGATAGATAATAGATAATAGATAGATAGATAGATAGATAGATAGATAGATAGATAATAGATGATAGATATATAGTAGATGATAGACAGATAATAGATAATAGATAGATAGATGATATATAGATAGATAGATAATAGATAAATAGATAGATAGAAAATAGATAGATATGAGATAGATAATAGATAGATATGAGATAGATGGTAGATAGATAATAGATAGATAGATAGATAGATATGAGATAGATAATAGATATATACGGTAGACACTGTAGATAGAATCATAGGTGGATAAGACAATAAAAATATTCCTTTAGATAGTTAGTGTAAGAGAATGATAGATAAATATGAGTGAGAAAGATTGAGATAGAAAAATGATGTATAAATTGACAGAAGACAGAGATGTGTATATATATATATTGGATACAGAGCTCCTATCTGTCCTTGTAATCTGCAGCTGCCTCCTCTGTCCCTTCCTTACCTGCCGGGGATTGGCCTCTGTGCACACCTCTCGTCCTGTCCTCACCTCGGTGCAGTATTTTAATTCTAATATGCCAATGCCAATTAGCAGCGGCTGTAATGAGACTATTTACTGCGGAGATGCCTCATAGAATTGCAGAAATGATAAGAAGAGAAAAAAAAATCCTCTTCATGTTCTTTTTGACTTTAACGGTAGATAAAATTCAGAGGCGAGCAAAATGATGCATTTTATTTATTCCCAGTTGGAATATTGTTCCATAAAACAAATTTGCAGCCAGTGTTGCGGCTTTGGCTTTTATCATGCTTTTTAAGGGTGTTGAATGGGTCACTCAGGAGACCTCATAGTGAGAGATCCACTGGGGTAAATCCTCGGAGAGCAGGATTTGTCTGCTCACTGTATAACGCATGACATATTTTTTTAGTTTTTAACATCTGATGCAAAAATTGTATAAAAATAAAATGTATCAGTATAATATATAATATAGAACAAATAGCCATACCAAGGACATGTACAAATGTGACGGTATAATATGAGAAGGTATAGGGGGGGGCTCATTTCCATGACACAGACGAAACCCTGCAATAAAATCCAGGAAAGGATAAGGCCTTTAGACCCCAGGAGTCAGGAAAGATGATGCGCATATTTGGAATTTTTTGGCATAACCTATTTTTTTCTCAGCGATGAAGTTGCTGAATTGTCAAACGATAATTGGGACAAAACAAAATGTTATATGTGGAGTAATGTCTTAATAGCAATAATACCACTATATAGTGCAAATACAGTATAATATATGCATATACTGCTTACATAAGACAACCATGTTGTTCCTTCCTGCACATTATACTAATCTACTGCCTGGATAATGCAGCCATACCCTGCTTACATAGTACAACCATGTACTGCCAATGTTGCGCCTCTGAGGTCCAGTCGCCACAGAGGTACTTCACCTCAGTCAGAGGTGTGGAGCTCCGCTCTCTGTTAGGGTGAGTTTCCACGGTCAGGATTGCATCAGGAAATGCTGCGTGTTTGGCGCTGTGCGTTGGCGCAGCGCCAAACACGCAGCGTCCAGATGTTACAGCATAGTGGAGGGGATTTCAAGAAATCCCATCTCCACTATGCGCAAAATTACGCAGGCGGCACACCTGCGTTTACGGACATGCGGCGCGTCTTTTCAGACCGCAGCATGTCCTAGCGTCTTGCGGCGACGGTGCGTCGCCGCAACAGAATTTACACAGGGCTATGTAGCCCTGCGTTCTTTCCGGAGGTGTTCCGGAGGTGTCCTGAACACCTCCGGAAATAACGCGCGTCAGAAAGGGGGCGGGACTTTAGACGGAGCGGAATTTCCGCTCCGTCATATACGCTGTGTTTCCTGATGGTGGAAACACAGCCTTAAGGAAGGGACATCACCCAGAACCCAGACACTTACATCCAACACCACACCTCTCAAGGCCAGGGAGGGACTGGATAGAGGGTGTGGGTGGAGAAAGTAGAGAAGGGGAAAGTTTTTAGTGAGTGGTCGGAAAGACTACAGAAAGTTAAAAAAAAGACTGCTGGAGGGAGAGGAGGAGTGAGGAGCAGAGAGTAGCTCCTGAAGGCAAGACAGAAAGAGAGAAGCTTCTAGAATGAGAAAGGAAGAAGGGATCCTAGGGGCAAGGGTAGTGAGCAATCCACCCGTGGGGCCCGTATCCACGCTGACCATAGTTGCGTGAAGGGACCAGGTCACAGTAAGGGGACCGCCCCCAGTCTAGTGAATAAACTGAGGACTCAACTAGCTAACCAGAGGCTGCAGTATCTGCAACTGCTACAGCCACATACACACACATTCACTAAAAAGGTAGCAGTATAGGATCAAGGGGACCTAGAGTACGTCACCCGACAGGATCCGAGGCTGCTGGCTTGGGACACTGTGTGTGAAGGCCCAGGGCAAGAGAGGAGGGAGCCAGCGCAGCGAGATGCCCAGGAAAGGAACATCTGAAGGGGGTTCTGATACGGTGTACCCCCAATTTACCTGAGAGCTGTCTGTACCACCTCCCCGGAGGACACAGCACCCGGCTGGGGATTATACCAAAGAACTGTGAGTAAACTGAAAAGACTGCATCCTGCTGTGTCCTCACAATTATTTACTGCATCATCTGCCCTGCACTACAACCACCATCATCTTCTCTTACATATACAGCTGCCCTGGGGCCTAGCTCTACCTGTGGACAACTGTAACAACCCTGCTGCATCACCAACAGCCCCAGCGGACTCTGAAGCAGCATTGGCTAACACCTTTATTGCCGAATACCACAGGTGGCGTCACAAACTATTCAACTTACCCCTTTACTATTCCCCTTCATTTTTATGGGACGCCCAGGGCCACGGACACGGTCACTGCTGCCGTGACTTCCTCTTTGAGAACCATCCGACCCGGGTCTGAGTACCTCACGGCCCTTGGGGGCTCTCTACCTACATAATACAGCCATGTACTGCCTACATAATACAGCCACATACTGCCTACATAATACAGCCACGTACTGCCTATATAATTCAACCATGTACTGCCTACATAATACAACCACGTACTGCCTACATATTACAAACATGCACTGCCTACAAAATACAGCCACGAACTGCCTACATAATCCAACCATGTTCTGCCTACATGATACATCCATGTACTGCTGATATAATACAACCATTTACTGCCCACATAATACAGCCACATACTGACTGCATAGTACAACCATGTACTGCCCACATGATACAGCCAGGTACTGCTGATATAATACAACCATGTACTGCCTACGTAATACAGGCATGTACCGACTACATAATACAGCCATGTACTGCCTACATAATACAGTCATGGCCAAAAGTTTTGAGAATGACACGAATATTAATTTTTACAAAGTCTACTGCTTCACTTTTTCTAATGGCAATTTGCATATACTCCAGAATGTTATAAAGAGTGATCAGCTTAACAGCAATTACTTGCAAAGTCAATATTTGGCTAGAAAATGAACTTTATCCCCCAAAACACATTTCAACATCATTGCAGCCCTGCCTTAAAAGGACCAGCTAACCTCTTTTCAGTGATTGCTCCATTAACACAGGTGTGGGTGTTGATGAGGACATCGCTGGAGATCAATCTGTCATGATTAAGTAAGAATGACACCACTGGACACTTTAAAAGGCTGGTGCTTGGCATCATTGTTTCTCTTCTGTTAACCATGGTTATCTCTAAAGAAACACGTGCAGTCATCATTGCAATGCACAAAAATGGCCTAACGGGGAAGAGTATCGCAGCTAGAAAGATTGCACCTCAGTCAACAATCTATCGCATCATCAAGAACTTCAAGGAGAGAGGTTCCATTGTTGCCAAAAAGGCTTCAGGGCGCCCAAGAAAGACCAGCAAGCGCCAGGACCGTCTCTTAAAAGTGTTTCAGCTGCGGGATCGGGCTACCAGCAGTGCAGAGCTTGCTCAGGAATGGCAGCAGGCAGGTGTGAGTGCATCTGCACGCACTGTGAGGCGGAGACTCTTGGAGCAAGGCCTGGTCTCAAGGAGGGCAGCAAAGAAGCCACTTCTCTCCAGAAAAAACATCATGGACAGACTGATATTCTGCAAAAGGTACAGGCAGTGGACTGCTGAGGACTGGGGTAAAGTTATTTTCTCTGATGAATCCCCTTTTCGATTGTTTGGGACATCAGGAAAACGCCTCATTCGGAGAAGACAAGGTGAGCGCTACCACCAGTCTTGTCTCATGCCAACTGTTAAGCATCCTGAAACCATTCATGTGTGGGGTTGCTTCTCAGCCAAGGGAATCAGCTCTCACAGTCTTGCCTAAAAACACAGCCATGAATAAAGAATGGTACCAGAATGTCCTCCAAGAGCAACTTCTCCCAACCCTCCAAGAGCAGTTTGGCAATCAACAATGCCTTTTCCAGCATGATGGAGCACCTTGCCATAAAGCAAAGGTGATAACTAAATGGCTCGGGGAAACAAAACATAGAGATTTTGGGTCCATGGCCTGGAAACTCCCCAGATCTTAATCCCATTGAGAACTTGTGGTCAATCATCAAGAGACGGGTGGACAAACAAAAACCTAAAAATTCTGACAAAATGAAAGCATTGATTGTGCAAGAATGGACTGCTATCAGTCAGGATTTGGTCCAGAAGTTGATTGAGAGCATGCCAGGGAGAATTGCAGAGGTCCTGAAGAAGAAGGGTCAACACTGCAAATATTGACTTGCTGCATTAACTCATTATAACTGTCAATATAAGCTTTTGTTACTCATATGTTTGCAATTATTATATTTCTGTCTGTGATAAAAACATCTGTCAAACACACATAAAAACCAGAGGGCAGCAGATCATGTGAAAATATAATATTTGTGTCATTCTCAAAACTTTTGGCCATGGCTGTACAGCCACATACTGACTATATAATACAGCCATGTACTGCCTACATAATACAGCCATGTACTGTCTACATAATACAGCCACATACTGCCTACATAATACAGCCACATACTGGCTACATAATACAGCCACATACTGACTACATAATACAGCCACATACTGACTACATAATACAGCCACGTACTGCCTACATAATACAGCCATGTACTGTCTACATAATACAGCCACATACTGACTACATAATACAGCCATGTACTGCCTACATAATACAATCATGTACTGTCTACATAATACAGCCACATACTGCCTACATAATACAGCCACGTACTGCCTACATAATACAGCCATGTACTGCCTACATAATACAGCCACATACTGACTACATAATACAGCCACATACTGACTACATAATACAGCCACGTACTGCCTACATAATACAGCCATGTACTGTCTACATAATACAGCCACATACTGCCTACATAATACAGCCACATACTGGCTACATAATACAGCCACATACTGACTACATAATACAGCCACATACTGACTACATAATACAGCCACGTACTGCCTACATAATACAGCCATGTACTGTCTACATAATACAGCCACATACTGACTACATAATACAGCCATGTACTGCCTACATAATACAATCATGTACTGTCTACATAATACAGCCACATACTGACTACATAATACAGCCACGTACTGCCTACATAATACAGCCATGTACTGCCTACATAATACAGCCACATACTGACTACATAATACAGCCACATACTGACTACATAATACAGCCACGTACTGCCTACATAATACAGCCATGTACTGTCTACATAATACAGCCACATACTGACTACATAATACAGCCATGTACTGCCTACATAATACAGCCACATACTGACTACATAATACAGCCACATACTGCTGACATAATACAGCCATGTACTGACTACATAATACAACCATGTACTGCCTACATAATACAGCCACGTACTGCCTACATAATACAGCCATGTACTGCCTACATAATACAGCCACGTACTGCCTACATAATACAGCCACGTACTGCCTACATAATACAGCCACGTACTGCCTACATAATACAACCACGTACTGCCTACATAATACAGCCATGTACTACCTACATAATACAACCATGCACTGCCTACATAATACAGCCACGCACTGACTACATAATACAGCCATGTACTGCCTACATAATACAGCCACGTACTGCCTACATAATACAGTCACGTACTGCCTACATAATACAGCCACATACTGCCTACATAATACAGCCATGTACAGTACTGCCTACATAATACAGCCATGTACAGTACTGCCTACATAATACAGCCATGTACAATACTGCCTACATAATACAGCCATGTACTACCTACATAATACAGCCATGTACTGCCTACATAATACAACCACGTACTGCCTACATAATACAGCCATGTACTGCCTACATAATACAACCACGTACTGCCTACATAATACAGCCATGTACTGCCTACATAATACAGCCATGTACTGACTACATAATACAGCCATGTACTGCCTACATAATACAGCCACGTACTGCCTACATAATACAGTCACGTACTGCCTACATAATACAGTCACGTAGTGCCTACATAATACAGCCACATACTGCCTACATAATACAGCCATGTACTTCCTACATAATACAACCACGTACTGCCTACATAATACAGCCCGTACTGCCTACATAATACAGCCACGTACTGCCTACATAATACAGCCACATACTGCCTACATAATACAGCCACGTACTGCCTACATAATACAGCCACGTACTGCCTACATAATACAGCCACGTACTTCCTACATAATACAACCACGTACTGCCTACATAATACAGCCACGTACTGCCTACATAATACAGCCACATACTGCCTACATAATACAGCCACATACTGCCTACATAAGTACAGCCACGTACTGCCTACATAATACAGCCACGTACTTCCTACATAATACAACCACGTACTGCCTACATAATACAGCCATGTACAGTACTGCCTACATAATACAACCACGTACTGCCTACATAATACAGCCATGTACTGCCTACATAATACAGCCACGTACTTCCTACATAATACAGCCACGTACTGCCTACATAATACAGCCACGTACTTCCTACATAATACAACCACGTACTGCCTACATAATACAGCCATGTACTGCCTACATAATACAGCCATGTACAGTACTGCCTACATAATACAACCACATACTGCCTACATAATACAGCCACATACTGCCTACATAATACAGCCACGTACTGCCTACATAATACAGCCACGTACTGCCTACATAATACAGCCACGTACTGCCTACATAATACAACCACGTACTGCCTACATAATACAGCCACGTACTGCCTACATAATACAGCCATGTACTGCCTACATAATACAACCACGTACTGCCTACATAATACAGCCACGTACTGCCTACATAATACAGCCATGTACTGCCTACATAATACAACTACGTACTGCCTACATAATACAGCCATGTACTGCCTACATAATACAGCCACGTACTGCCTACATAATACAGCCATGTACTGCCTACATAATACAGCCATGTACTGCCTACATAATACAACCACGTACTGCCTACATAATACAGCCATGTACTGCCTACATAATACAGTCTTGTACTGACTACATAATACAGCCACGTACTGCCTACATAATACAGCCACGTACTGCCTACATAATACAGCCACGTACTGCCTACATAATACAGCCACGTACTGCCTACATAATACAGCCACGTACTGCCTACATAATACAACCACGTACTGACTACATAATACAACCATGTACTGCCTACATAATACAGCCATGTACTGACTACATAATACAACCATGTACTGCCTACATAATACAGCCATGTACTGCCTACATAATACAGCCACGTACTGCCTACATAATACAGCCACGTACTGCCTACATAATACAACCACGTACTGACTACATAATACAACCATGTACTGACTACATAATACAGCCATGTACTGCCTACATAATACAGCCATGTACTGACTACATAATACAACCATTTACTGCCTACATAATACAGCTATGTACTGCCTACATAATACAGCCATGTACTGACTACATAATACAGCCATGTACTGCCTACATAATACAGCCATGTACTGCCTACATAATACAACCACGTACTGCCTACATAATACAGCCATGTACTGCCTACATAATACAACCACGTACTGCCTACATAATACAGCCACGTACTGCCTACATAAAACAGCCACGTACTGCCTACATAATACAGCCACGTACTGCCTACATAATACAGCCATGTATATTTGATAAAGCAGCACAGTGTAAAATACCTGGACATAACTGTGTATATACTTAATAATATCCGGAGAGGAAGAGGAACTGTTATTAGAATAATGATCGCTTCACAATCCAAATGAAACCATTGAGAGATGATTATAATATTCCTGTCCTGGATATTACGGAGGTATCGGAGGCCACAGTGCTATTTAAATCAAGGTACCTGTCAAATATCCATCTGAAGAGCGTGTAGTAAATCACATAAACCTCGACTCCATGCCACAATTTTAGTAATTACTTCTAATTAATACTTATTGGATGTTTATATCATTTTATATAATTATTCATTTTTTAATTTTTACTAATGCTCCAGATGCTGCCCTATTAACCAGCCTGAGAACAACTGCACCATCAGCAATACAGCTGGTTTTAAAGATATCTAAAGATAAGCCTCTTAGAAAGCCAAAGCAGGTCAATAACGGAAATATCAGCTTACTCATATGGAAAAAATGTACAGATAGTTACCACCGCGGAATTTAAAACCTCTAGCCTTTAAAACAATAATGGAGGATTCCACATCGACCTGTCAACTCTTAAGGGAAAATAAAAGAGTAAATCACAAATATTCATAACTATCGTGTTACCGAAATGATGAAATATTTATATGGCAATAAATTAAAAATACCTAGCTCAATTTCTGGGTTTTCAGATGTAATAATTTTATTGGATGTGTGAAACCAATTTTTAATGCTCCAATGAATAAAAAATAATAAATAAAGCACCTTGTAAGTAGTTTTGGCCCGCCTTTGGGAATATATGTATAATATATTGTAAGGCGGCTGTAGGACACCTAGTGGATGGGACATAAATCTGGAGTAATGCTGTAGTACATATAGGACTTTAAGGGGTTAATCTGCCATGACAGGTTAATTGTGAGCAGCTGAAGAGTTGGGAAAGACAGCTGCTCACCATATCTCCATCCCTAGGTGAGGTTCACTTTGCAGAATGAGACCTCTTTGTCTCACACATAAGTGTGCATGGAGGTGTGCAGATCTCCTGGACTGTGTGCCTTTGCTAAAGAACTACAAAGCTGGACTCTAAGCCATGTGGGCTAATCAGCACAATTATGTGGACTTGTTACTTTATGTTTCACTTTGTGCTGGACAAAGGATGCATTTAAGTTTTCCTGTGATGCGTTTTATGAGGACTGAACTAAACCAACCAGTCTTTAAATATAGATGGTTCCAGTGATACCTCAGATCGCTCCCAAGTGAGTAGCATTGTTAGGCCGGAGACACACTAGCAATTTTAAAATTGGTCCGATTTTGTTCCTGCAAAGTTGGATGAGAGTCATGCAAGTGTCATTTGTTTTTTATGCAAATACCATCCGATTTTTTCACACCTAACATCCAATTTACATCCCAAAGCAGTGCGATTGCTGTCCGACTGCAATGTGATTTTAACATGAGCTTTTATATAGAGTAATTCTCTTTGTCATTTACACATAGTTTTCAAAGAAAATACTCTTCAAAACACCTAGATAGATAGATAGATAGATAGATAGATAGATAGATAGATAGATAGATAGATAGATAGATAGATAGATAGAAGAAAAGCCGGCAATTCAGCAGTACAGTAAAATCACCGCAGGACCCGACAGGATAGATTAGGTGGACATACAGTATATACACATAGAATAGATAGTTATACAGATGTCAGTGACAAATATAATTAGTACAGAGTGTGCGCAGATTACTGTACATGTATTTAATTAATAAAAGATCATTTTTCTGAAAAAATGGCATGGGCTCCCGCGTAATTTTCGTAACCAGCAGAGGGAAAGCTGATGGCTAGGGGCCGATATTTATAGCCTGAGAAGGGGGTAATACCCATGGAGCTTCCCAGGCTATTAATATCAGCTGTATACTTAGCCTTTACTGGCTATTAAAATGGTGGACCCCCCAAAAAATGACATAGGGTTCCCATATAATTAATAACCCTCACAAGCTATACAGACAACTGTGGGCTGATATTAATAACCTAGGAAGGGGCCATGGATATTGCCTCCCCAGGCTAAAAACATCAGCTCTCAGCCACCCCAGAAAAGGTGCATCTACTTAGCCTCACTCTTCCCACTTGCCCTTGTGGTGACATCAAGCCCAGAGGTTAGTAATGGAGAGTTGTCTGTAAGATGCTCCCACTACTAACCTCATAGTCATATTGTATAAAAATACACACACCCAGAATAAAGTCCTTTAATTGAAGGAATGACATAGGCTCCTTTAATAAATCTTAATTAAACCATACTTACAACATCGCACATTGCAGTGATGCCATTGTCCCCTGCAAGAGAATTAAAATAACAAACAATATTCCTCACCTGTCCGCTGAGAAGATAATAATCTATTTGTCCAATGACAGGTCTAGCTCTGCTACGTGTAGTTGGCAGGGTGCATGGTTGCTACCCCTGCTCAGTGTCTCCCGGTGAACTCTTATAACCTGTCTGATGTCAAATAGAGCATGAGAAAGTTCTCCTGCTCACGGTGCTGTCAGACAGGTTCTAAGAGGTCACAGCCAATGAACTCACTTCATTGAACTGACGTCAGCACTAGCGCTGGTAGAAATTTTCCCACGGCGCTCACGCTGACATCAGTTAGGTGAATCAAGAAAGGCACATCCAGCCCATGAATGGCAGCGCTTCCCAGGACTCACATCCAAAGATGATATTTCATATTTTTTTATTTAATAAGTTAAAATGGAGGAGATACAACGCGTTTCGGATACAGTATATATCCTTCATCAGGTATCATAAAAACACAGTACAAATCCTAATAATATAAAATTCAGTAACACTTATATATAGTGGCAAACCTTTTATCCCAGTCTCAGACACTTGATTTAGGGAGTGGACCACTATTAGTCTTCTATCAGGTGAGTGCATAAAATTGTGCACACTCTAAAGACTATAATATTGTTTTTACGCACTTAGGGCGCCGCGATTTGTCTATTCTTCTCTCCCAAACAGGGTTTTTTTTTGTATATCAGTTAGGTGAAGGAACTGTGGACTCCCAAGACCTTTCTGACGGGACAGCAAGCGTGAGAACTTTCTCACACGTCAGACAGGTTATAGGAGTTCACTGGGAGACACTGAGCAGCAATAGAAGATGCTGCTCAGTGTCTCTGCTGGATGGCAGGCTGTATGGTTGCATCATGCAACCATGCGTCCTGCCATCTAGATGCAGCAGAGCTAGACATGTCGTGAAACAAATCGATTATTACCTTCTCAGCGGACAGGTGAGAAATATTGTTGTTTGTTATTTTAACTCTCTTGCAGGATTTATTAAAGAAGTCTGTGTCATTATTTCAGTTAAAGGACTTCATTCTGGGGCATGTGTTTTTATACAGTATGACTATAGGGTTAGTAATGGTGACGTCTTAATTACACCTCTCCATTACTGACCTCATCTCTGGGCTTGATGTCACCTGACAATACAAAGGTGATATGAACCCCCCAACTATCACCCCACTTACCACAGCATCAGGGCAAATGGGAAGAGAGAGGTTAAGTGCCAGAATTGGCACATCTTATAGATGCACTTTTTCTGTGGCGGCTGAGAGCTGATGTTTTTTGCCTTGGGGGAGAGGACAATATCCATGGCCCCTTCCTAGGCTATTAATATCAGCCAACAGCTGTCTGCCTAGCCTTCGCTGGTTATTATTTATAGGGGGACCCTACAACATTTTTTTTTGGTGTCTCCAATTTTAATAGCCAGTAAAGTCTAAGTATACACCTTTGAGCTGATATTAAAATCCTGGGAAGCTCCATGGGTATTACCCCCTTCTCAGGCTATAAACATCTATCCCCAGGACATCGGTGTGTATAAATCGTATGGTCTGATTCTATTGCTGAATGCAATCCGATTTCCCATTACAATCACAGCATGCTACAATTTTGATGAACACATTGGTCATAACAAACTGCATAACATTGGTCTAATTGTTCCAATTGTGAGGTTATTGTGCGCAAAAATTATTATATATTTTTATTCATTTACTTTTTTGGCAAAATAGTGTTTTTTGTCCTTTTTTGCTGCACTACGGTATTCACTCTAGCGCCACTGTATCTATTACTATATATATATGTGTGTGTTTGTTTAGAAGAGAGAGAATTACCAACCAGCAAGGATTCTGGCAATCACAGACCTGTTAGTTTTTCTTTAAGAAGCCTTCCTACCCTGCACTCATTACCTGTATTAATTGCACCTGTTTGAACTCGTTACCTGTATAAATGACACCTGTCCACACACTAAATCAATCACACTTCAACCTCTCCACCATGGCCAAGACCAAAGAGCGGTCTAAGGACACCAGGGACAAAATTGATGACCTGCACAAGGCTGGGATTCGCTACAGGTCAACAGGCAAGCAGCTTGGTGAGAATGCAACAACTGTTGGCCCCATTATTAGAAAATGGATAGAGCACAAAATGACTGTTAATCTTCCTTGGTTTGGGGCTCCATGCAAAATCTTGCCTTGTGGGGTGAGGATGATTCTTAGAACGACAGGAATCAGCCTTGATCTGGTCAAAGGCCTGAAGAGAGTTGGGAACACAGTCTCAAACATTATCATTGGTAACACACTACGTTGTTATGGATTACAATCCTGCAGGGCACCCAAGGTCCTCCTATTCACACCAGCACATGCCCAGACCCATTTGAAGTTCTCTAATGACAATCTGAATGATCCAGAGGAGGCATGGGAGAAGGTCATGTGGTCATATGAGACCAAAATAGAACTTTTTGGTATCAACTCCACTCAGCGTGTTTGGAGCAAAAAGATGGATGAGTACAACCCTAAGAACACCGTCCCAACCGTGAAGCATGGTGGAGAAACATCTCACTTTGGGGGCGCTTTTCTGCAAAGAGGACAGGATGACTGCAGCATATTATGGATGGAGTCATGTATCACGAGATTTTGGCCAACAACCTTCTTGCCTAAGTAAGAGCAATGAAGATGGGTCATGGCTGGGTCTTCCAGCATGAAGCATTTCAAGATCCTGTAGTGGCCTAGCCAGTCTCCAGACCTGAACCCAATAGAAAATCTTTGTAGGGAACAGAAACTTAATGTTGCTCAGTGACAGCCCAGAAACCTGAAAGATCTGGAGAATATATGCTTGAGGGATTGGGCCAAAATTCCTGCTGCAGTGTGTGCAAACTTGGTCAAGAACTACAGGAAACGTCTGACCTCTGTAATTGCAAACAAAGGTTTCTGGACCAAATATTAAGTTCTGTTTTTCTATTATATCAAATACTTATTTCATACAATAAAATGTAATTTAATTATTTGAAAATCATTTAATGTGATTTTATGGATTTTTTTTAAGATTCTGTCTCTCACAGGTGAAGTGCACCTACGATAAAATTACAGACCTCTCCATTCTTTGTAGGTGGGAAAACTTGCAAAATTGACAGCGTATCAAATACATATTTTCCCCATGGTGCATATATATATATTGGGATAGATCGGCTCACTCGGCTGTACATGGAGGTAGACAAATGACCACTGTCTGGTTAAGTAAAAAATAAACATGGCCCCTTGGGCAAAAAAACAGGAAAACAAAACAAAGTGGAATCACAAAGAACAGTCTTTGTGATAGCAGGGATCCATCCACTGAGGGTTAGCAAAACACACAGTTCAGGTTAGCATAAACGCAAACACTTCTCTGGAGTTACCCTCTCCAGACTCCACACTGAACCCTGAATGCCTCAGAAGTCTGACTAGTTAAACCCCAGATCACACCATGGGGTGGAGATAAGGTGGACAATCTCCCACCTGCTCTATGATTGTGTGTAGCCCTGGTACACAATACCAGGAGGATGAGTGGAGAGGTAACGGTTAAGGGCTCTTCATGATATCATGTACACTTCGGACACACCCACCAGGGTGTGGAGGGGAGTGCTAAGTAGTCTGAGTTCAGTTCAGTCAGTGACTCGAAGGAGTGAGGAAGTGCAGTCTTTGTGCAGTTCAGAAAGTGGAGGCCAGTACAGGTGAGCCAGTTCACCTCAGCCTGGTCAGAGCTGTGCCCCACTATAAGACGGACTGAGATATCTATTAAGAGTTGAGCATATCGAAGGGCATAGTGGAAGAGAACCGAGAAGTGCCATAAGTATAGGATACCTGCACATTGTTACCGGTCACTGGGGACCGAAGGATCACTAAAGCTTCACGCTTAGTGGTAAGAAAACCAGAGGCTTATCGGACCTTAGGTCGTGGCAAGCATCCCTGAAGAGTCAGTACGTATCTGGGGTCAGGGAGAGTGAGAACCTTGAGCCTGATCAGCAAGAATAGGAACTCAGCTCTCTCACAGGAAGGCTCCGACCACAAAACTGACTGGGCAGAACAGCTTTGGAATAGCTGGAGTTATAGAGGGAACTACGCTTCAGGCTGGTTGGACTCATCAACATTGGACAGTAAAGGAGGCCCCTAACTTGCTTAGCCGTTGCCTCAAAGCTCATCCTCCATCAACCCCATCAGCCTCCCTGGGACCTGCCTTACCATCTTACAAGTAAAGGTATGGAAAGACGCTGACCGTGTGAGACTGAGTTATTTACTTGCATGCCTGCACAACCCTGCCTTAACCATCGACCTGAGGGAAGAGTCCTACCTGTAGGGGACCCGACATCTAGCTGCCTCACCATCCCCTCAGAGCTCTACAGCAGCGCTGGTATAAATTACCAGAAGACTACAGGTGGCGTCACGAACTGTAAATATATCTATCCCCTGTAAATATTCCCCCAACATACGCCAGACCGCTAGGGCCACAGACCGAGCCACCGCTACCTGTGACAATCCCCATAGACTTCCATGGGCTCGGCTCTGAGTACCCCATTGCCCTGGTAACCCACAATTGTGGTGGCGGGTCGACACAAAACTTTGGCGTCACGAACAGGATACGAAACTTGCAGCATTGCGAGCCCTGTGTGCCTGTGGAGTGTTTTGGCAAAAAAGACTGTTGCTGTTGTTTGGCGCCAAATACCGCCATATTTGCCGCCAGATTCGCGCCCTAAGGCGCTGGAGAAGAAGGTGGGCGTACCTGAAAGAGCGCGCAAAGTCTTGGACACGCCCCCGGCTCTGACTCAGCGGCAGGTCCTGCAACAGGAAGTGAACGCTCTGACATCAGAGCGCCTGCGACGAAGGTCCTGTTCCCACTGCGGTGCCTGTGAAATAGCAGCGTCTGAAACCGGTAGGCTCCGTTTAACCAAGGGGGCGCTAAGATGTCACAACAACCGGCTGACAGTGCGGCCCCGGCCGGAGGTCCCAATCCCGCACCGCTTGGTATTGTAGCGCCAGATGGGGGCGCAGGCCCTGCACCCAGTCCGGTAGTCCCGATCATGCCACTAACGCTCCCATATATGCCTGGGGCGAAATGGCTTCCCCAGTACAGCGGTGAGCCAGGCACATTAGCAGGCTTCAAGCGGAAGTTATGCAGCATCCTAGAAATGTACTCCATGCCTGAGAGACAAAAAGCTGCTGTGCTAATAGGGCAGCTAACTGGCGCTGCTGAGAGGGAAGTGGAGACTTGGGATACCGTTGATCAGGAGTCGGTACCTGCGATCTTCCTTAAGCTGCATGCCATATTTGAAGACCGCACAGAAACGGATCTCCGGATGGCCTTCTATCACTGTTCACAACAGCCAGGTGACAGCATCCGGGACTACGCTTGCCGACTACAGGGAGCCCTGAGAGCCCTCAAGCAAATTAACAATTTAAATGCTATCGACGAGAATAAAATGCTGAAAGAACAATTTATACAGGGATTGAGATCCCAAGAGGAACGCAGAACTGTAAACTGGTGGTCCTTAGACCATCCGGATGCTACCTTTGATGCCCTAAAGGACATGGCAATAAAAGGGCTGCGGCCCCTGGGCAAACCCGAGGTGGCAACCCAACATCATCAGGCTGAAGTCACTCTGGAACCGGCAGTAACCCCCTTTTCCCCGCTAGTGGCTGAAGCCAAAGCGCAGGTGACACCTCCTAGTGAATTGGACTGTCTGCGCTCAGAGGTGCGCCAGCTGACTAAAAATCTGGCTGCTGTAATGAGTGCTCTGCAGCTGCGGAAAGAGGAGGAAGGAAAGATCTTGTTAGCTGACTGCCCAGAAGACGTCCCGTGGATGCACCGGAGAAGAAAGAAGACGTCGCCCCCCCGGAGGAGGACAACGCCACCCCCAGGAGCGACCTCTGATCAACACCCTCCTCGTCGAGAGATCATCTGTTATCGATGCAACCGGAAAGGTCATATGTCTCCACAGTGTCCTTTAAACGGGCAGAACCTGGGTCCAAGGGCCAACACCCAGGAGAATACCCGTCAGGCCCCCTAGACTGGAGCCGCAGGTATGTGGGCGGGCGACCCTACCTGTCTATTATTCTAGATGGTATTGCTGTTCCAGCATTGTTAGACACTGGGTCGCAGGTGACCCTAATACCTGATGCCCTATATACCAAGTACTGGTCAATGGACAGTCTTAAACCTCCGAGCCTTGACTTTACCGTGTATGCTTCTAATGGTCTTCCTGTAGAAGTACTCGGAACAAAATGTGTAGATGTAAAGGTGGGCAGAGAGGAGTTGAAAGACCAGGGGCTTCTGGTAGTAAAGACTGTAAATGAGGAGAACGGTTTAAATATAATTTTGGGTACTAACATTATCGGTAATTGTTTGGGAGAAGTTGTGTTCTTGCTCCAACAGCTCGCTGAGATTGCCCGACCAAGGCAGAGAGGAGTAATCCAAAGAGAGATCCGGGCCCTGGTGTGTCAGCAGCAAGCGAAGCTTACAGACGGCGAAATTGGTAATGTACGGGTCACTGACTCGGATCCTATTGTGATACCCCCAATGAGTGAAATGATCATTTGGTGCAGGGCAGCCATAGGTCTGAGAGGACAGAATTACCAAGCTGTAGTAGAACCCCACCATTCAGAACATAGACCTACACTTATGACTGCTAGAGGAGTAGTAGAAGTGGTGAATGGAAGAGTACCGGTACGGCTTCTCAATTGGGGAGATGATGAGGTAAACTTACCCCGTTATGCAACCATTGCTAAACTACATGCTGTTGATAATAATTCTATTCTCCCGGCTGAGTCCTTAGACTCCTGTCAAATAGCGGAGGACAATGACCCAGCAACTCAGGTGGCGGAGTGGTGTCAGCAACTCCATGTTGGGACGGACACCACTCCCGCTCACCAGAAGCAAGGGGTATTACGGGTGGTGCAAGAGTACGCCCAAGTGTTTAGCAAAAATCCACTTGATTTTGGGATAATTAAGGGAGTACAACATCATATCCCTACAGGCAGTCATCCTCCCATCAAAGAGCGGTATAGGCCCATACCTCCAGCTCATTATCAGAAGGCTAAAGAAATGTTGAATGATATGAAGAAAGCCGGGGTGATAAGGGATAGTTGTAGCCCCTGGGCAGCCCCTCTAGTTCTGGTTAAAAAGAAAGATGGTAGTATGAGAATGTGTGTGGATTACAGGCAGGTGAACCGCATAACACACAAGGATGCATACCCATTACCACGTATAGAGGAATCATTAGCTGCTCTGAAAACGGCTAACTACTTTTCTACCCTTGATCTGACTAGTGGTTACTGGCAAGTGGCTGTGGCTGAGGAGGATCGTGAGAAAACGGCTTTCACCACCCCAATGGGGCTCTGTGAGTTTGACAGAATGCCGTTTGGGCTCAGCAGTGCCCCAGGAACATTTCAGAGAGTGATGGAAAATTGTCTGGGACATCTCAATTTTGAAACCGTGCTGCTATACCTAGACGACGTTATCGTGTATTCCAAGACATATGAGGACCATCTGAAACACCTGGCAGAAGTGTTTGAGTCCCTGTCCAGGTACGGGATGAAATTAAAACCCTCAAAATGCCATCTACTCAAACAGAAGGTACAATACTTGGGGCACATCGTCAGTTCGGAAGGAGTAGCGCCGGACCCAGAGAAAGTCACTGCCATCCAGAAGTGGCCGGAGCCGAAGAACCTTAAGGAAGTGCGACAGTTCCTGGGACTAACGGGTTACTACAGAAGGTTCGTGAAAGATTACACGAAGAAGGCAGCTCCTTTACAGGACCTCCTGGTAGGACAATCCTTAAAGAGCAGAAACCCTCCCTTTAATTGGGGTAAAGAACAGGCTGAAGCATTCCAAAAGATGAAAGAGATCCTTACAGGTGATGAGATCTTAACCTATCCTGATTACAGCCAACCGTTCCTGTTGTACACCGACGCCAGTAATGAAGGTTTGGGAGCAGTTCTCAGTCAGAAGCAGAATGGCCAAGAAAAAGTCATCGCATATGCCAGCAGAAAACTCAGGCCAACTGAAAGGAATCCGGAAAATTATAGCAGCTTCAAGCTGGAGTTTCTGGCGCTGGTCTGGGCCATTACTGAAAGATTTAAGCACTATCTGGCCTCCAATAAGTTCACGGCGTACACAGACAACAACCCATTAACGCACCTGGAAACCGCCAAGCTGGGCGCCATGGAGCAGCGTTGGATGGCTCGGTTGTCCAATTACCAGTTTACTATCAAGTACCGGGCAGGTCGAAAGAATGCTAATGCTGATGCGTTGTCCCGAATGCCGCATGACTCTGATACGGAAGGAGAATCGGATGACCTGGAAGAAATTGAGCTACCTGCGTTCCATCGAAATGGGGTAGTCCACGAGCATCGAGTCCACAGAAAGCAGTATGGTGCAACATTAAATCCTTTACCCCATCACAGTTGGAAAGAGACTCAGGACAGTGATCCAGTGGTCAGCCGCATCAAGGAGTTGTTAAGACAGGAAGGCTCCTCTTTGAAAAGGAAGCACCTATGTCAGCCAAGCTCCTGTGGAACGAGAAAAGCAAGTTGTTCCTATACCGTGAGAAGTTGTGCAGGAGATACGTCAACCCCAGAACCCATGAGATGGTCTGGCAAATAGTGGTCCCCAAGGCAGACGTCCCAATGGTGTTGGAAGCATACCACGATCAAGCAGGACACTTTGGCTGGAGAAAGCTGGAGACCCTGTTGAGATGCCGGTTCTACTGGGTAGGGATGCGCAGCTCCATCGAGAGGTGGTGTCGGAACTGTGGACCCTGTGGTCTCAGAAGAAAGGACTACGGTAGTCAGAAGGCACCCCTGCAACCTATCCGGACGACTCGTCCTCTGGAGATTGTGGCCCTGGACCACGTCAAATTGTCGCCAAGTAGATCTGGATACTCATACGCCTTGACCATGGTGGATCATTACTCCAGATTTCTGGTGGTTGTTCCAGTTAAGGACCAGACCGCAGTGACGGCAGCGAAAACCTTTCAAGCAAGCTTCTGCAGACCGCATGGGTATCCGGAGCAAGTATTAACCGATCAAGGACCTGCTTTCGAAGCTGATTTATTCAAGGAATTCTGTCACATGTACGGGTGCAAGAAAATTAGAACAACACCATATCACCCTCAAACCAACGGTCTTTGCGAAAAAATGAACCATATTGTCCTTGATTTGTTGAGATCCATACCGTTGGAAGACAGGAATCGATGGCCGGATTTACTACCTGATTTGGTTGATTTGTATAATCATATACCTGTCAGTTCCACTAACTGCACTCCAGCCTATCTTATGAGAGCAAGGCCCGGAAGACTACCAACGGATCTAGAACTTGGAGTGGTAGAACCGGAGGCAGACGACGCCATTGAAAACTGGGACATCAATCGGCAAGAGCAGTACAGACGAGTACAAGTCTGCGTAGAGGAAAGTCTCAACAAGGCACGGGGAAAACAGGAAGATATTTACAACCGAAATGCTCCTGCCAAGCCTTTGATGCCTGGAGAGGTAGTATTAAAAAGAAAAAGGAAGATGCACAAATTGGATAACCAGTGGGAGCAAGAACCCTACGTTGTACAAGATTCTAAATATGACAACAGAAAAGTTTGTATCATCAGTAAGGACGGAGGAAGAACAATAACCACTGTGTCCAGAGACCATTTGAAATTGTGTCCAGAACCCTTAAAATGTTGTGACAAGAACCCTGTCATCAATCAAAAAGAAAGGAAAGAAGAGGTCATACACACCGATCTGGGAGATTTTCCTGCGGATTGGCCTAGACTGGGAGATGCTGTAATAGTTCCGGTGTTGCAGTTTTATCAGCCACAAGAGGAAGTTTTACCTCCAGTTGTGCCCGTGGTGCCAGTCGAGCCCGTTCAGGAGTTACCCATCCCAGCAACACCTCAACCTATGGAATCTCAAGAAGGATCATCTGAAGCAGCGCCCCATACTATGGGATCCCCTGGTGAAGCTGACTCACACCGCCCAGCCATCAGTACGCTTGCCAGATCCATAGAAAGATTGAGGCAGTTCTATAGTTTGCCGTTACGCAGTGCAGACAGATCGCAACTTAATATACCTGAGGCTACTCCACGTAGATCAGAGCGAATCACAAAAGGAAAGTTACCCATTCGATACCAGCAGTAATTATAACGAATTAATGTGAATACTGTAAAAAGTCTATATATATATATGTGTTTTTCCCTATTATGTCTTATAATGGACTCAGAGGCTGAGGACTGAGCCAGCCCAAAAACTGTATCCTGTAAATAGTTGCACTAAGGTGCCTTTTAATGATTTCACACGAAGCCTTGACTTACCTCTGAACATAAAACCCGTGTGGTGAGGCACTGAGTGAGGTCTGCATTCGGATGTCCTGCAGCCCACCCAGGACCCACGTTGAAGGTTTGGTGCGGGTCCTTCACAAGCATATTGTCTATTTATATGAAAATGTTATTTAATATTGTATTTTTCTATATATAATGTTTTATTTGCAACGTTCAAGACATCCTTACCTCCCGGATGGGACGAATTAATGTTTAATGTTGATGTTTAATGCATAAACAAAAATGTCTCTTGTATTTCACAGCCCGGGAGTGCTGTCGTTTACCATGGGGGAATGTGTAGCCCTGGTACACAATACCAGGAGGATGAGTGGAGAGGTAACGGTTAAGGGCTCTTCATGATATCATGTACACTTCGGACACACCCACCAGGGGTGTGGAGGGGAGTGCTAAGTAGTCTGAGTTCAGTTCAGTCAGTGACTCGAAGGAGTGAGGAAGTGCAGTCTTTGTGCAGTTCAGAAAGTGGAGGCCAGTACAGGTGAGCCAGTTCACCTCAGCCTGGTCAGAGCTGTGCCCCACTATAAGACGGACTGAGATATCTATTAAGAGTTGAGCATATCGAAGGGCATAGTGGAAGAGAACCGAGAAGTGCCATAAGTATAGGATACCTGCACATTGTTACCGGTCACTGGGACCGAAGGATCACTAAAGCTTCACGCTTAGTGGTAAGAAAACCAGAGGCTTATCGGACCTTAGGTCATGGCAAGCATCCCTGAAGAGTCAGTACGTATCTGGGGTCAGGGAGAGTGAGAACCTTGAGCCTGATCAGCAAGAATAGGAACTCAGCTCTCTCACAGGAAGGCTCCGACCACAAAACTGACTGGGCAGAACAGCTTTGGAATAGCTGGAGTTATAGAGGGAACTACGCTTCAGGCTGGTTGGACTCATCAACATTGGACAGTAAAGGAGGCCCCTAACTTGCTTAGCCGTTGCCTCAAAGCTCATCCTCCATCAACCCCATAAGCCTCCCTGGGACCTGCCTTACCATCTTACAAGTAAAGGTATGGAAAGACGCTGACCGTGTGAGACTGAGTTATTTACTTGCATGCCTGCACAACCCTGCCTTAACCATCGACCTGAGGGAAGAGTCCTACCTGTAGGGGACCCGACATCTAGCTGCCTCACCATCCCCTCAGAGCTCTACAGCAGCGCTGGTATAAATTACCAGAAGACTACAGGTGGCGTCACGAACTGTAAATATATCTATCCCCTGTAAATATTCCCCCAACATACGCCAGACCGCTAGGGCCACAGACCGAGCCACCGCTACCTGTGACAATCCCCATAGACTTCCATGGGCTCGGCTCTGAGTACCCCATTGCCCTGGTAACCCACAATTGTGGTGGCGGGTCGACACAATTGTCCATAAAATCCAGCCCTAAAAATGGGCAATTAACGCCTCTCAACACAGTGTGCTGGAGCAAACTTCTGGGTTTCAAATCATATATAATTTTTGCTTTTTATTAATTTATTCATTTATTTTTATGGGTCTGATTGGGCTTTTAAAATTTTGCATCATTTGCCTTCTATAGCCTTTGCGTTGCACTGTCGTTTGTTGGTAACAGAATAAGTTAACTGAAAATCCATCGGTAAGCTCCTTTTGACAAGAGAGTTAGTAACTCTGTTATCTGTCTTTTTGAGCTTCTCTCAACTGATTTATGTCCACAGGTCACATCAAAGTTAAATGTGCTGGGAAACAAATAGCCTGTAAAAGCCAAACTGCGCAACATTTTCAATGTAACCCAATTGCAAAAATTTTTTTTTTGCCCCAATTATTTCTATTTAAGTAAAAAAAAAAGTCCCCAAAGATAAAGAACCCCTCGCTTTTGTGTATGCAGCTCCTCTACAGAACTATGGATCTTTTTGTATACAGAATAAAATTTGCAGTAACTTCAATCTTTTTGCCCATCATTAGCTATTATATTATTTTTTAAAACTGTTTTGTAAATAAGCGATACTTTTCAAACCTAATATTTGCTTTTTTTCTTATATAATTTTTTCTTTTTCATTAGGTGCCAGCCTTGCTCATGCAACACAGCTGGCACTGTCAGTACTGGCTGCCATGCTGTAACCGGTCAATGCTCCTGTAAACAATTTGTCAGCGGCACCAATTGTTCACTCTGCGTCGAAGGGTCCAGCAATCTGGATAGGAATAATCCATATGGGTGCAGCTCGAGTAAGTAAATCCCTCTGCTCGCGTGTTTAAAGTAAGTTACGGTGGTCTACGGTGATTTGCCAAAAAGGGCCCAATTCACTTTTCCATCGGTTGCTATTTTGAAAGCATCTGCAGGACCCCAATAATTACATATTGGTGACTTTTGCCAAAATTATAAAAAGATAAATATTCTCACTAATACAATTCTTAATATTATTTGCATTTCTCTGAATATAAGACTTTTATTTCCTTGCACTATGGATAAACAGCAAATTTATTGAGATTCTGAATATCTTCCTTTTAACAAGTGCCATCACAAAAGTGTAAAAAAGAAAAATACAGATGATACAAATCTTAGTGAACGCAACAAATATGCAATATATGTGCATATTTAAAGACAAAGGGCAGCAGATAAGAAAGGCAAATATTTCTCAATAAATATCATGTGGTGGCGTCCTGTCGGAGCAAAGAGAAGGTGTCGGGAAAAGAGGAGAATACTAAAAAAATGGAGAAAAAAATAAGAATGAAAAAAGTAACGAAAGAGGAAGAAAAATGGAATTTCTTCTAATGGACAAAAAATAAAGAGAAGGAAAAGAAGTGGAAACAGGAGTTACACTTTGATAAAACACATGTGCATACATACACGACCATATGTAACTGCATAGGCAACACTTAATTTTCCACTGGTGGCATAATTATTAGTGCCCTATAGTGTCCAGATATATAAGGTCATTCAATGTCCAAATAAACGGGGTCATTCAGTTCCCATATAAATGGGGTCATTCAGTGCCTAGATAAATGAAGTCATTCAGTGCCCAGATAAATGGGTCATTCAATGTCCAGATAAATGGGGTCATTCAGTGCCCAGATAAATGGGGTAATTCAGTGCCCAGATAAATGGGTCATTCAGTGCCCAGATAAATGGGTCATTCAGTGCGCAGATAAATGGGGTAATTCAGTGCCCAGATAAATGGGTCATTCAGTGCCCAGATAAATGGGGTCATTCAGTGCCCAGATAAATGGGGTCATTCAGTGCCCAGATAAATGGGGTAATTCAGTGCCCAGATAAATGGGTCATTCAGTGCCCAGATAAATGGGGTCATTCAGTGCCCAGATGAATGGGGTAATTCAGTGCCCAGATAAATGGGTCATTCAGTGCCCAGATAAATGGGGTCATTCAGTGCCCAGATAAATGGGGTAATTCAGTGCCCAGATAAATGGGTCATTCAGTGCCCAGATAAATGTAGTTATTCAATGTCCAGATAAATGGGATCATTCAGTGCCCAGATAAATGGGGTCATTCAGTGCCCAGATAAATGGGGTCATTCAGTGCCCAAATAAATGGGATTATTCAATGTCCAGATATATGGGGTTATTCAATGTCCAGATAAATGGGGTTATTCAGTGCCCAGGTAAACAGGTTAATTTAGTGCCTAGGTAGATGGGGTCATTCAGTGTTCTGATAAATGGGGTCATTCAGTGCACACATACATTAGGGTCAATCAGTGCCCAGATACCCAGATACATGGAAGTCATTCAATGCCCCATAAAATCCATTTGTAGACACAAATTTCAGGGATTATGCCCCTCATCAGTGCAAACCAGGTAAACTGATTAGGCTGGGTGAGAGGCCTCTGACGAGAGGCCTAAGGGGTATAGCTTCTTCTTGTGGAGAGCAGCAAGTTGACTTGGGGAGATTTGTAGGCCTTGTAATGCTCCACTGGGAAATTAGATTTAAAATGCCGTCTCCTTACAGATGGAGAGAACTGGAGCTCTAGTGCCAAAAATGGAGGTAGCAATCTTAAAAGTCAATATCATCCCTTTAAAGGGCTTTGCCGCATGATGTAGGATAAGAAACTTCATTTGTAGTTATGTATTTCAGGGCTTTTGCTACGCTTTGGTGAAACCAGGAAAACTGATTAGACTGGGTGAGAGGCCTCTGATGGGAGCTTAAGGGATACAGTTTCTATTTGTGGAGAGCACCAAGTTGACTTGGGAAGACTTATAGGCCTTGTAATGCTCCACTGGGAAATTAAGTATGCATGTATAGCCTCTTTAGAGAGGAAGAGGACTGGAGTTCTAGTTCCACCTATTGGAGCTAGCAATCCTAAAAGTCAATGTTGACCCTTGACCAATCTTTCTTTTATGGTAAATGCCACTGCCCACCATTTTACATAATGGAAAGTAATTTAGACTCCGCAGTTTAGGTATGGTATCATAGCCCTCTAATGTTTCTGATCATGCAAACTCATTCTTGGGTGGTGCATTGCCTAGGAGTTCCGTTTTTGGTTTGTGAAAAGGTTTAGGTGCACCCATATTCTGTGATGTGAATGATGTTTAGACACTGTAAATGTGACCATTCCTAGATGTCCATGTTATTTTCAGTAAAATATGTTTTCCTAAATTTTCAGCTCCTTCCCAACAACCACCTCCGAGAGGACTTGTTTTAAACAGCACCACCATAAAGCTTTCCTGGAATCCACCAGATTCCCCAAATACTAATCGGCTTCACTATATGTTATACAGAGATGGTGTCGTGATCTATCAAACCTCTGACCACTACCCATACAGTAAGTAGTGCTGGCTCCTTCATAGTTTTCTCTCTATAGAATATGAAGCCGTCGTGAAGTTCACAAACAATTTTCTGTTTTACTCTATTTTTTTCGAAAACATTGAAGAAATTGGGTAAAACACTAAAAGGCAGAGCTTCAAAGAAATTATTTTGTCTTGTGTCATCATCTTCTTAACACTTGTGATAAACTTTGATTACTGGCTTCAGTTTTCTCTCTTAAGACTATGAAGGCCTCGTGACCTCCACAGATAATTTCGGTTTTGACTCTTTTTTTAAAACATTGATTTAAAGAGGTAGAAAACTGAAAGGCAGAGCGTCACAGAAATTATTTTGTCTTGTGTCATCATCTTCTCAAACTTTTCGCAAAGTTTGATTATTGGCAATAATCCACAAGGTTTTTCTGAAGGCTTTTCTATATGGACAAGCCATTGTATACACCCGAATTGGACATGTGGACTTCATAGATGGAAGGGAGATGGTCCTCTACTTGGGACCCCCTTGTTTTATCCAGAAGGATGCATTCCTTTCTTGAGGACTTGTCGTAGCAGTGTAATATTTGCTCGCTCGTTTATGTTGATTGACACTGTGAATTACAATTGTTTCCAGCAGCAGCCAATGCAGAAGAAATGGGCAACTTCCAAAAGAGATACTATCTATTTTTGGGAAGCCACTGCAACTGCAAGACCTGTTGATCACCGGGGGTTTGCAGTTGTAAAAATATAATTATAATGTTGCTGGTATGAATAAATATTGACTGCATTTACTTAACCATTGCCTGAGGTTGGTTTACTGCTGGAGGCAAGATAGGCAGGACTATACAACTAACTATTACTACTGTATAGTTCTCTTTCCACTTCCGGGTCTGGGTGTACTTCTCTCTCGAAGAGGCTGTTTACACCATATTTGGCAGCCCTTTAATGACTCCACCATGGATTTTCATCCCCTCAACAGAGCCATTGAAAAATTAGGCAAATGGACTTCATAGAGGGAAGGAAGTTGGTCCTCTTTTTGGGAAAATAAAGGAAAAAGGGATCCAGCTTCAATAAAATCTTCATCTTTATTGATTCATAAAAACATGAATAATGGCATGCTCCTGGACAAGCTCAGGACAAGGCTACGCGTTTCGATCACAGGGATCTTTATCACAGCTCAGCACAGATAAAGATCCCTGTGATCGAAACGCGTAGCCTTGTCCTGAGCTTGTCCAGGAGCATGCCATTATTCATGTTTTTATGAATCAATAAAGATGAAGATTTTATTGAAGCTGGATCCCTTTTTCCTTCATTTTCTCATGTATCTTCACGTTTGATCAAGCGGAGGATCCGTGCTTCTACAAACCGGTGAGCTGGTAGCGTTCTTATATTTGTACTCTTTTTGGAACCCCTTCCCACCGCCGGCCAATGCAGGAGAAATGTGAAAATTTCTAAAGAGATACCATCTATTTATTGAAGGCCGCTAAAGCTCCAGAACCCGTTGTTCACCAGAGGTTCTGCATTTGTAAAAATATAATGTTATGTTGATGGAATGAACAAATTTTGGCTGCATTTACGTAACTATTGTCTGCTGGAGACAAGATAAGCAGGACTATACAACTGACTATTACTGCTGTGCACAGCTCTCTTTCCAATTCCTGGTCTGGTTGTACTTCTTTTTCTAAGAGTCTGTTGACATTGTGTTTGGCTGCCCCATCATGTCTCCACCTGGGATTTCCATCCCCTCGACAGAGTCTTTGAGCTGAAGAAGTCAAAGAGAGTCCAAAAGTATAAAAGAAAATACATTTTATATAAATAATCAGTTTAGTCTCTTCCATTTATAATGGCTTCTCCTATAATAAGTGATGTCATAGGATTAGATGTTGTCATCGCTCGCTGGTCTTTAAGAGTTAAACTCATGGGACCCTCATAATCAGTAGTCATTGACAATGTGCAGTAAAAAGCCAAAATATGCCAATGTGGTCAGTGGCAATCCCCGAGATTGGACTTCCGCTAATCACAAAATTACATCATATTATTGATACAAGCTTTTATAATTATTAAATTAATTTAATTTAATAATTTATATGAATTAAATAATTTAAACCGATATGTAAAATACTTCAAGAAAATCCATGTCGTGAACCAATCAAGCAATTTTTTTATATATTTTTTTTTTACTGATGGGTTAGTTTTTTTTTTCTCCAATGGAGTGATTTGCCTATCTGCAATATCCAGTTAATTACCGTAAATGGCCTGAAAACAGCGCATAGAGGGAGAACGCATGGTAGATGCAAATCCTGTTAAATGGTGTAGATTGAAAAAAAAAGTGGTATCAAATGTAATAGACATAATGGTGTTTAACCACTGGGTAAAGCTTCTACTTATACAGAAACAGATTTCAGATATAAATCTAGCATTACTTGTTAATTTAATTAATCTAAATACAGTGGTGGGGAAGGTTAGGAAGGTGAGCTGTTAATCTGCTTACATGCTTTTACAAAATTTGAATGGAATATCGCTTTTGCTGGCTCGTTGTAAGTAGGTGTTTTCGGCTGTTGAGTCTGTGCCATTGGCTTGTTTTTCCGTGACTTTCCTTCATGGCGGCTTATGACGGCTGCTGGACTATTACTGTGAAAATGTGTGACGATCTTGGGGGACAAGAATATGATCGTGAGTGCACACTCTACAGAAAGGACAATGGGACCACTTTCTTCAACTGCAGACCAAGTAGCCAACTGTACCCTTCAAAACCATTGGAACGTAATTCTTGGCTTCCTGGCATCTTGGCCGGATGAAAGAGATTTTCCGTTGGATACGCCATTGATCCTACCTAACTCTTTTCATTTCCTGTGATAGGAAAACTCTTTAAAGGAAGGTCAAAAGAATTGCCCAAGAGGCCTTCAGCACACAGAGCCTTAGGGTCCTTTCACATTGCATTCTTGACCACGTTCAGTGATCTCGTCCGGGCTTGTGTCCAAACCCCTACAAAATGTCATTCATGCGTTTGCGGCCTTAGACTATAATGGTGCCAGTAGAACAAATGTGCGCTCCGAGGTGTATAATTTTCAGATGTATATGCCTACTGGAGAAGGACACACATATGCAGTCTACTACGTCCATGTGTCCACTTCCGGTAGACATATGTGCCCGTAATTGATGTACGTGAGAGCACACAATTACTTTTTTGGCACCATTAAAGTTTATGACCCCATTGGCGCATAAACCTGAATCTCGTTTTGTTGAGAGTTCGTACGCAAGCCCCAACGCAACCAACAAAGGTTGGCAAGAGCACAATGTGAAAGGGGCCTTAGTCTTCCAGTTTCCTCTAACTGCTCACAGACAAGACATGGAAGATAAAAAAGTTTTTAACTATACATCATCATTCTTAGGTTAGTTACACTCAGAAGAGAGTTGCCCCAAAGTTTTTTTTTTGCCCAGGTGCCTCCACCAATATCAAGCCTTCCCTGGGTCTTAAACCTATTACTGCTGTGGCCAATTTTCATTTTTGTGTTTTTGTTTTTTCCTCATCCTTTTTTCACAAGATATAACTCCCCACCAAGAAAAATTGCATTTATGCAAAAAACTGTTAATGCTAAAGAGTTGATTGTGATTTGCAGTCCAAGCTGACCTTCTTCACCTTCTTAACACATTCATTTCTCAGGTATACAAAGCTACATGGATACATTTCTTCTCCATTATACTGCCTACACCTATCACATCGATGTTGGAAATGTACATGGATCCATCAGCAGTACCAAGGAGAGGTATCGAACAAGAGTTAGACCACCAACTGGAGAAATAGACTTAAGCTTAGCGCATCCCGTGAGTCAGTATTTTGTTTCGATGAAATGGACTATTATTCCTGATGTTCTTGGACCTGTGGAGACATTCAGACTAATGTACACATCCCAAGGCTCATTAAAGCCAAATATCGCTTACGAGGGCCTTGATACACAAGTCACTGTTCGTAATCTAATACCCTTCACCAAGTATAATTTTTCAGTACACGCATGCAATTCTGAAGGCTGCCTATACAGTTTGCCAATCATGGTGGTAACAGCTCAAGCACCACCTGTAGGTCAAGGTCCACCCATGGTCCAAAATTCAACCTCTACCGATCTCTATCTACAATGGTCACCACCACTACAACCAAATGGTAAGTCCACTTTCAGTAATATCTGTAGACATTGCATTGGTTAAAAATTCTAGACTTGAAAAACTGAAAATTATCACAAATTTTTAGTTAAAATTTTTTTGAATAATGTGCAATTAAACAATAATATAACTATAGGGGTGAACAGTTTGCTGTTACAACTTTGTCATAGATCTTAGCTGAGCCGAATTAATTCACTACCACTTAAAGTAATGCCAGTATTTACTCTGTGTACTGTGACATCACTGTATTTATTATCCCTGCACTGTGACATCACTGTTTACTATCCTTTTACTGTGATATCACTGTATTTATTATCCCTGTACTGTGACATCACTGTTTACTATCCGTTTACTGTGACATCACTGTGTTTATTATCCCTGTACTGTGACATCACTGTGTTTATTATCTTGTACTGTGACATCACTGTGTTTATTATCTCATGTACTGTGACATCACTGTGTTATTATCCCTGTACTGTGACATCACTGTGTTTATTATCCTGTACTGTGACATCACTGTGTTTATTATCCTTTACTGTGACTCACTGTGTTTATTATCCTTTACTGTGACATCACTGTGTTTATTATCCCTGTTACTGTGACATCACTGTGTTTTTATCCTTGTACTGTGACATCACTGTGTTTATTATCCTTGTACTGTGACATCACTGTGTTTATTATCTTTACTGTGACATCACTAGTTTTATTATCCTTGTACTGTGACATCACTTGTTTATTATCCCTGTACTGTGAC
Source organism: Oophaga sylvatica (assembly GCA_033576555.1). Lineage (NCBI taxonomy): Eukaryota > Metazoa > Chordata > Amphibia > Anura > Dendrobatidae > Oophaga > Oophaga sylvatica. The sequence continues at coordinate 529,751,620 of JARQOD010000005.1, read as the reverse complement.
ATCACTGTGTTATTATCATGTACTGTGACATCACTGTGTTATTATCCTGTACTGTGACATCATGTTATTATCCTGTATGTGACATCACGTGTTTATATCCTTGTTACTGTGACATCACTGTGTTATTATCCTTGTACTGTGACATCACTGTGTTATTATCTCTGTACTGTGAATCACTTGTTTATTATCCTGTACTGTGACATCACTGTGTTTATTATCCCTTTACTGTGACATCACTGTGTTATTATCCTGTACTGTGACATCACTGTGTATATTATCTTGTACTGTGACATCACTGTGTTTATTATCCTCTGTACTGTGACATCACTGTGTTTATTATCCCTGTACTGTGACATCACTGTGTTTATTATCCTTTTACTGTGACATCACTGTGTTTATTATCCCTGTACTGTGACATCACTTGTTATTATCTTTGTACTGTGACATCACTGTGTTTATTATCTTGTACTGTGACATCACTGTGTTATTATCTTGTACTGTGACATCACTTGTTTATTATCCTGTACTGTGACATCACTGTGTTATTATCCCTGTACTGTGACATCACTGTGTTTATTATCCCTGTACTGTGACATCACTGTGTTATTATCCTTGTACTGTGACATCACTGTGTTTATTATCCCTGTACTGTGACATCACTGTGTTTATTATCCCTGTACTGTGACATCACTGTGTTTATTATCCCTGTACTGTGACATCACTGTGTTTATTATCCTGTACTGTGACATCACTGTGTTTATTATCCTTGTACTGTGAATCACTGTGTTTATATCCTGTACTTGACATCACTGTGTTTATTATCTCTGTACTGTGACATCACTGTGTTTATTATCCCTGTAACTGTGACATCACTGTGTTTATTATCCTTTACTGTGACATCACTGTGTTTATTATCCTGTACTGTGACATCACTGTGTTTATTATCCTGTACTGTGACATCACTGTGTTTATTATCCCTGTACTGTGACATCACTGTGTTTATTATCCTGTACTGTGACATCACTGTGTTTATTATCTCTGTACTGTGACATCACTGTGTTTATTATCCTGTACTGTGACATCACTGTGTTTATTATCCCTGTACTGTGACATCACTGTGTTTATTATCCTGTACTGTGACATCACTGTGTTTATTATCCCTGTACTGTGACATCACTGTGTTTATTATCCCTGTACTGTGACATCACTGTGTGTATTATCCTTGTACTGTGACATCACTGTGTATATTATCTCTGTACTGTGACATCATTGTTATTATCTCTGTACTGTGACATCACTGTGTTTATTATCCCTGTACTGTGACATCACTGTGTTTATTATCCCTGTACTGTGACATCACTGTGTTTATTATCCCTGTACTGTGACATCACTATGATTATTATCTCTGTACTGTGACATCACTGTGTGTATTATCTTTGTACTGTGACATCACTGTGTGTATTATCTTTGTACTGTGACATCACTGTGTTTATTATCCCTGTACTGTGACATCACTGTGTGTATTATCCCTGTACTGTGACATCACTGTGTATATTATCCCTGTACTGTGACATCACTATGATTATTATCCTTGTACTGTGACATCACTGTGTTTATTATCCCTGTACTGTGACATCACTGTGTGTGTTATCTCTGTACTGTGACATCACTGTGTTTATTATCCCTGTACTGTGACATCACTGTGTGTATTATCCCTGTACTGTGACATCACTGTGTATATTATCCCTGTACTGTGAATTCACTGTGTGTATTATCTCTGTACTATGACATCACTGTGTTTATTATCTCTGCACTGTGACATCACTGTGTTTATTATCCCTGTACTGTGACATCACTGTGTTTATTATCCCTGTACTGTGACATCACTGTGTTTATTATCCCTGTACTGTGACATCACTGTGTTTATTATCCCTGTACTGTGACATCACTATGATTATTATCTCTGTACTGTGACATCACTGTGTGTATTATCTTTGTACTGTGACATCACTGTGTGTATTATCTCTGTACTGTGACATCACTGTGTTTATTATCCCTGTACTGTGACATCACTGTGTTTATTATCCCTGTACTGTGACATCACTGTGTGTGTTATCTCTGTACTGTGACATCACTGTGTTTATTATCCCTGTACTGTGACATCACTGTGTGTATTATCCCTGTACTGTGACATCACTGTGTATATTATCCCTGTACTGTGACATCACTGTGTGTATTATCTCTGTACTATGACATCACTGTGTTTATTATCTCTGCACTGTGACATCACTGTGTTTATTATCCCTGTACTGTGACATCACTGTGTTTATTATCCCTGTACTGTGACATCACTGTGTTTATTATCCCTGTACTGTGACATCACTGTGTTTATTATCCCTGTACTGTGACATCACTGTGTGTGTTATCTCTGTACTGTGACATCACTGTGTTTATTATCCCTGTACTGTGACATCACTGTGTGTGTTATCTCTGTACTGTGACATCACTGTGTTTATTATCCCTGTACTGTGACATCACTGTGTGTATTATCCCTGTACTGTGACATCACTGTGTATATTATCCCTGTACTGTGACATCACTGTGTGTATTATCTCTGTACTATGACATCACTGTGTTTATTATCTCTGCACTGTGACATCACTGTGTTTATTATCCCTGTACTGTGACATCACTGTGTTTTTTATCCCTGTACTGTGACATCACTGTGTTTATTATCCCTGTACTGTGACATCACTGTGTTTATTATCCCTGTACTGTGACATCACTATGATTATTATCTCTGTACTGTGACATCACTGTGTGTATTATCTTTGTACTGTGACATCACTGTGTGTATTATCTCTGCACTGTGACATCACTGTGTTTATTATCCCTGTACTGTGACATCACTGTGTTTATTATCCCTGTACTGTGACATCACTGTGTTTATTATCCCTGTACTGTGACATCACTGTGTTTATTATCCCGGTACTGTGACATCACTATGATTATTATCTCTGTACTGTGACATCACTGTGTGTATTATCTTTGTACTGTGACATCACTGTGTTTATTATCTCTGTACTGTGACATCACTGTGTTTATTATCCCTGTACTGTGACATCACTGTGTTTATTATCCCTGTACTGTGACATCACTGTGTTTATTATCCCTGTACTGTGACATCACTGTGTTTATTATCCCTGTACTGTGACATCACTATGATTATTATCCCTGTACTGTGACATCACTGTGTTTATTATCCCTGTACTGTGACATCACTATGATTATTATCTCTGTACTGTGACATCACAGTGTATATTATCCCTTTACTGTGACATCATTGAGTTTATTACCCTGGTATAATTGGCATTACTGTGTTAATTATCCATGTGACATCAGAGTGCCGTAATTGTATAAAGGTACTGCCACACTGAGCTATCCCGCTAGCGATCTCGTTAGCGTTGCATACTAATGCGATCGCTAGCGGGATTGTTTCTATATCGCTAAATGCGGCCACATTTAGCGATATAGTTAACGACGCTATCGCCGTTAGCGATCTTCTTAACGACTTTAGCGGTACAAAAGTACCGCTAAATCGCTAAGAAAAGGTGCCACACAGCGATTAGATACTTACCCAGCGGGAGCGCCAGCGATGAAATAGGGTCCGGAGCGATTCCAGCGACGAGCGAGATCACAGCAGGAAGCTCGTCGCTGGAAGCTGCCGCACTGAACAATATCGCTAACGGGATCGCTAAATAGTGACGTTTTTTAGCGATCCCGTTAGCGATATTGTTTAGTGTGGCATACCCTTAACATCACTACATTTATTCTCTATGTTGTCATATTACTGTATCTATTATTCTTGCCTCGTCTCATCACATATGACCTCATAGGGAACTGTCCTTGGTGGTATCACTGCTTTTGTTATCCCTGACCCGTGACATCACTGTGAAAATCTTTCAGGGTGACAATCAGTGGAACTATACTGTAATGCAATAATACATAGAGCTTCATGTGCAGGAGCTATATGCACATCCTTTCCATGTGCATTACACCTAAATCAAACAAAATTAACTTAAATGCGACATTTGTAAGCTTTCTTTTAACATATAACATAAATAAAACTTTGCTAAAAGACGAATAGTCAACTAAATATGTAAATCACCGACGAATGACCTTAAATGAGAGGAAGATGTTTCTAAGGTCTGTGTCATTTATAATAAGGCACGGAGGGCAACCCCTCCCCCATGCCTCTTAATTTCTTAATTTTCCATTGTTACTTTTATCCATAATTAATTGAGAAGACCCAAATTAGACTTTTTTTTTTACAGATAAATGAGTCCATGGTGATTCATTTTGGTTTCCTCAAAGGCTTAGTTGTCGGAGGCCCACAGGGAAATTCTTCTTCGTCTTTGCTTATGGTGGCATTTATTTCAATACCAGAAAGCTTTTATAATGATATATATTTTTTTTTTTGCCTCGTTGTCAAGGACAATTATTTTTAGTATGACGATCAATGCTAATTAAGATTGTTTTAGGACAGATAATCTACACTTCCAAAACAGTTACTGATGACACAGGAAAATAATATCGTATCACGCGTTTCCCCTATTAATCAGTTTTTTGTATTTCTAGACTGGATACACATCTTGCTATCACATATAACACTTTCTTAAAACAACATATTGATTCTAAATTACTGCCATAGATGTATTCTATGTGGGGGTCCCATCTATACAAGCTAAGGGTGGCTGCATTCACAGAAAGTTTGCTGAGTTGTTAAGTGCCACCATAGACTACAATTCGGGGTGCACCTCTATATTCAACCTCTACTTGGATACCGCTGCTACTGACCCCTCAGGTTATGGATCAGGGGTCAAAGGACCCCTATAATCTCTATGTGGGAGTTTCAGAGGCAGGATATCCACTAGTTAGACAACTAAAAGGCTCCACTTCATAAAACAGTTAGGGCTTATGCAGACATGTGCTTTTTTTTTGTGTTGGTCGCCCCTGGGGTCCAGTCACCACAGAGGTACTGCACCTCATCCAGAGGTGTGGTATCCCACTCTCAGGTAAGGAGGGGGCACTAGCCAGGACTCTAACACTCGCACCCAACACACACCAGTTCAGTCAGGGCATCTGGGTGTACCCTTTGGGAGGATGGCCTCTTCCC